>JAXIVH010000002.1:1020056-1108473 GCA_036785325.1 Urophycis tenuis | reverse complement strand
AAATCTTAGAAAAGTTCTACAAAGTTCTTCAAGAAGTATAGAATAGTCGAATAGAGTATGTTACAATCTGAGAACAGTTGGGTAAGAGGTAGGTATTTAAGATGGTGGTTTCTTATATTTGTATGTTGACTGAAGTCAACAGACTAATCTGACATCACAGGTGCCACAGCGACATTAAAACTGTGAATAATTCTTATTTTGTAATTGTTAAATGGTCTGGCATATTGTGCAGAAACACCACGTGTCCATCCTTACATCTCAAAGCTGAGGTATTCTTTACCCAGCTACGTCAAGTGAGCACAATAACAAATGTGCACTACAAGTATTCAAGGGCGAGCAAAAAGTCCAAATGATTGCAGTCTCCATCAGTGAAGGAAAGTACTGTATATATGATCACCATGCTGCAGTGACCTCATAAGAAGACTACAATGGGACAGTGAAGTGGCCAATATCTGTGGGTTTGCTGCCATCTAAAGGAAAACAAATGCACGCCTACATACAGGTAGATAATGTGCTGTCTTTCTATCTATCCATCTATTATCTCAGGGTAGGCTGATCCTTGAGCTCTACTCCAAATGACGATATGAAACTAATGTGTTTTAACATGGACGCTCACGTCACAGAACCATGAAGTGCAACGGCCTTCTCAGCATGTTGTTCGTCTATCTCATGGATCTCAACCTATAAATTGCAGCAAATAGGCTCCACAAAAGTATTTTAGTGTGACGTTACCGCACAACATCAAATAAGGCCTGGCTCTGCGGTGACACTTAAAGCCATTAGGCAGCAGCAAATACAGGAAATCTATTGGCGCCAAGAGAAATGCTCTGTTAAGCTCATCCCGTTCCACCCATATTGACAATACTTGATCATGAATAAACAATGGACTCTATAAAGGGCGGACCTTATAGCTCACATGGAGGGAGGGGACTAGAGTACGTTAGGCACGGCAGTGTGTATCTGCTGCCCCCCGTTGGTAACTATAATCACCTGCGTTCTCTTAGCTTGGGTCCATTTGATTATTAATCTGATTCTGAACATGATTCAATTTCCACATAGTGATGGTGAAATTTGACATTTTGAGTCACTTTGGTACAATCTCATCTGTTCGTTCCACTAACACATGAGAATATTTAACTATTAGAAAACCCAATTAATGAAAATGCTTGATTAATTAAACTCCAAATGATCACATCACATCAATTACATAGCTTTTAATCTCATGCTGAGAGATGTAGACATACAAATGAAAGAGGTGCACACACACACACACACACACACACACACAACACACACACACACACACACACACACACACACACACAACACACAACACACACACACACACACACACACACACAACACACACACACACACACACACACACACACACAACACACAACACACACACACACACACACACAACACACACACACACAAATCTATCCACAACATCAATCACCATCAGTCACAGAAGGTTGCTCTTGCAGCCTCGAACTGTGAATACTAATGTTAAATCACTTTATTTAATCAAAACTAAATTAAAGCTACAAGCTACAAGGGGACAGAGGGTGTGAGGGGGGGGGGGGGGGGGGGGGGGGGGGGGGGGGGGAGTGGGAACAAAAGACCCATTACGTTTTGTAACTCTGGTCCACATAAGTATGTGTTTTTACAAAACACTGGACTGTACTGTATGTCAACACATTAACATTGACAGCCACTACAGAGCAGAGGTGGAAAGAGTACTGAAAAATTGTAATTGAGTAAAAGTATCTTTACTTTGCCTAAATTCTACTCAGAGTAAAAGTAAAATTACCCATCTCAAAATTTACTCAAGTAAAAGTACAAAATTACTTCATTTAAAATGTAATTTGAGTAAAAGTTACTTAATTACTTTCAGTTTTTTTAATGCAAAAAAGGATGAGTCATGAATCAAATTCAGCACAAGTTGTTTAAATCGATTTCGAGGTGTATTAAAAGTGCACATCCACACTTGCAAAAGATCAACTGGGCTCAGGCTCTTCGGACCTTACCTCCTCCAAAGTCTCACGTCTAGATTAGCAACATCCATCTTCCAAAGCGCAGTAGCCTAGATCCACCACACCAGATTATTTAACAATGGAAAGGGCGCGCGTAAGGCAAGGCCACGCAATTGACTTTCAGTTACGGGACAGCGGTTTAAATTTCCGCCCACATTTAATTTTTCACCATCAATATTTTTTTTACTCAGTAACGTGAGGGGTTTCAAATGTAGCAAAGTAAAAGTACTTGGGTCAAAATGTACTCGAGTAAAAGTAAAAATTACCTATTTCAAAAACTACTCAGAAAATTACAAATTACTCATAAAAAGTACTCAATTACAGTAACGTGAGTAAATGTAATTTGTTACTTTCCACCCCTGCTACAGAGTGGTGGGCTTCCCAGATGCCCGGTGTCCCTGTAAGCCCCTCCCCAGCAGGCAGATGGGGGAGTCCAGCACTGCGGACGCCTCACGTCCCACCAGAGCACCTCTTTACACCCAGCATGGAGGGAGCTGCCCCGGCCCCCAGTGGCTCCCCCGGCCCCCCGCTGCCCGACAGCATCTCCTCCATGTCCTCCACCCTGGCCTTCGATCAGCACCTCACAGCCAGCCCAGGGGACTGCTGCTCCTGGCCGAGATGGTGAGTCAGACACTGTGAGCCTGAGAGGGGATGAGAGTATGAGTGTGAGCATGAGGGTGTGTAATAAGCATGAGTATGAGTTTGTGAGAGAGCGCGAGTGTGAGCATGAGGGTGTGTCAGTGTGTGAGCATGAGTGTGTATGAGTGTGTCAGTGTGAGACATTCTCTCCAACAGAATATCGATTGCTCAAGAGAACAGGATATTTTTGGACACAGGCCTTTTGGTGTCCTTTATATATTTAAAAATCTGATGAAGCATTCTAATTGAGCTAATTGGGTAGAATATTCTTAATGTGGGTGCAATTTTGAAAATGTTAATATTCATGTTCTTATGAACATGAATCCTTTGAATGGTCAGTTTCAGTGTCTGTATTCAATATTCATACCACAGCTTAATTACAAAACTATAAAACTTTGCGAAATATGACTTTAGTGGCTTCAACGCTCCAAGAGAAAGCATTGTCCTGCTGGTGAAATGGAGCCCATAGAGATGGATGAACATTTGTGTAAATAGAGCACAGCTCCTATGTTATCACATCCCTGCACATCCAACTGTTTTTGGTCAAATCAGGAAGTTTATGAAATACAAAGACAACAGCAGTTCCTCCTCCTCCTCCTCCTCCACCTCCTTCATACAGGCTGAGTGAGCTGCATGAGCTGCAGGACATTCCAGCCCAACTTGTTTGGCTTTTGGCAGTAAAAGCACACCGACATGACCGCAGTGGTCTGACAATGGGGATGTCACATCAATGTTATCTGTAATCTGTCTTGTGGCTTGGCTAGGAACCATATACAGCAGACAGCATGCTAGGTGCTGCAATAGCAGTCTTTAAGCATTGATATCTGCTACTACAGCAGATGCTATATCCACCATTAATCCACAAGCCTCTCAGACAGGTCAAGCTTGCAAAAAAGAGTTCAAATCTCTGAGTTCTCTCCTTGATAAAGGATCATCAGCAATGTGAGGAATGAAAGAGGACCAACACCGCTAACTTATTTTTGTTATTTTCCATCTGAAGGTGAAAAATGATATTGTGAATTCTTCATGAGGGAAATGAATGCCATTTTCAGGTAGTCATTGCAGACTTTCCAAAACTTGTAGTGGAAGCTATATTTGGTCTTTCTGTAACCATTTTCCAGTTAAATTAGAGATTGTCATGTCCCAATGGACCACTAGCTTGTTGTTCATAGCACGCACAAATTACTACCAATTATTGTAGCGTTTTATACACATAAAGCAAGTGTGCATCTTGGATGTGTTGATCTTTTACTGACTTGTGTAGCATTAACCATTAATTTTAACCTTGCGACAATGATAACATAAGCAACACATTATAGAATAAATTGCATCTGTTGGAATGAAAATGGCTCAGAATAGACCTGATGAGAGTCTCTAACATTAAGCTTTCATTTCATATGAAGTAATACGCTCGTATGAACTTTCACTCACACACTGTATGGAGTCACATTTGTCATTCCAACATGGTGGCCCTCCAACTGTGATCAAAGGGATTTGGGCCAGAAAAGACGTTTCCTGTGTGAAACCAAACAAGTGAGGCAGGAAGAGGGTGTGAGGAGGGTGTGTTGTCGTGGAAACAGGAAATAGCTGCAGCTATTTATTATCGAATGAGATATTTCTCTTAAAAGGCGTTGAGTTGAGTGGCCCTGTAGACGACCGTGGAATATGAATGTGTGAAATAGGCAGATTATTTTTGTTTAGTTCACTGTTGAAATATAAAACATCAAGGTTGAACCGCCTGTATCCACAGCAGATGCTTCAATGAGAACCAAACCCCAACACCACTTGTAGACTGGTTTGTGTTAGATGACCCCCTCTCTACTTAGACACTTCCTGTCTTTTTACCCTGTTAAACTGGGAACAAAACACATGCTATTGCATGCATAACTTCTTATTGGCTGATATGGTGAACCGGTCACTTGCTGATTAAGCGTTAATGTCGCACATGGCGCATTTAGAGGGGAGCCGGCAGCACTGCCCAAGAAACGGAAAGTATTTATTTTTAAAGAAGAGGTCAGGGGGGTTGTTTCTCGTCTAAACAGTATGCGTTTTCATAGCTTTGTGATGGGCTCCAATCATCAGCCAATCAGTTCCTTCTCATTACTGGCCCCTTAGGCCAGTATATGTACTACAGCCTCTTCAGGCTCAGGCATGAAAGCATTGGAGTATAAGAATCATAAACTAATGTTATTATCATATTATTATTATTATCAAACAATAGTTATGTACAGAAATTGGGAGTGGCATATGAAATGTACAAATTCTGAGAGAACTAACATTTTTGCCATTGTCCGCACATAGACACGTCCTGTCTTTATTCCTGGTTAAACTGTCCAGGTTCAAATGAAATATAAATCAGCCCACAGGCTGTTCTACGCAACGGAGAGTCCGGGAAGGTTTCCTTTTTACAACCATATAACCGTTCAAAGCGATGTATGCATGTCAAATCTTACGCATCCTATAGAATCCTGTAATCCGGTGCGACTGTTCAATTAAGAGGGCCCCTTAGCAGAATTTTGCCTAGGGCCCCATGGAGGTCTGAACCGGCTCCGCTCCTACAGCAGGGGAAGTCAACTCGAAACACACATTCTCACTGAACACTGAAATTCACTCACCTATAGGCCTATCTGATTGATTATGTTATTTGTAACGAATTACACTCAAGTGGCAACTCAAGCTTACCTACAGCAGCTTTAATTCGTCTAGCCATCAGAAGCTCCCTCTGCTCTCTCTTTAGACGAGCGGTCTGCTGGTGTGGCTTCTGCTTGGCGGGACGGATTACTCTCATGTGCCTGCGTTGGGCTGGGTGATGTTTGTGGCCATCCTCTACTGGGTTCTCACCATCGGCCTGTTCATCGTCTACCTGAGCCGGGCACACGCCAGGGTGACATGGGTCCCGTGGAACACAGTGGTAACCAAACTAAAGAAAACGCGGTTGTGGTAGTGACACAATGCCAGCGACTGGATTGTTAATCATGCAAAAGCCTTTCTGAATAAAATGTCCATACAAATGTACACAATAAATGCTATGTATTACAGAGGGAGTGAATTTGGGCTCAAACACACAGTCTGTGTTTGAATGTATTTGTGTATGTCTAGTCTGTGTGTTTCAACAGTAGCGCCACTGTGCTGTATGTGGTGACCGCAGCAGTAGGCGCTGCGTCAGTCAGCAGGGCCACCAGGGGGCGACACAACTACAACTGCTGGGCATCATCCGCGGTAGGAACGGTTGTTGTTCTTTACATCTGTAAAATGTAAAATGTTAATGACCCCGGCCCGTATATACCCTCCATTCATTCTTGTATTAAGTATACGTTTCATGTAGTGCGTTGTCTGCGTTATTTTTGTATTTCCATTGTTAGTTTGAACAAAATCCCATTCGATCAGCCCTATAGCAGGAAGTATTTCACATGTTTGCACCAGTAACCCGCATTCCATTGGCCACTGTTACATTATTCGTTGGTAAGTTCGTTAGTTAGTTTATTATTCTCTAAGATTCTCTATTATTACTTTATTGTCGTAGCAACTCATGTTCAGCATAGGCTACTAGGTTCAAATACATACGGGCTGCCTGTGTTGGAATTGTCCCACTTGGCAATCATTCCCTAAGAAAACAGTCATTGGGCAATGTGACGTGTGTGAGTGTGACGTGCATAAACAGGCCAACATGGGTTGGAATTGCATAACGAGCTACTTGAAAATCTCATAATGGCTAAATGGATCTGGTATGTAATAATGAAAGCAGCTATGCATCATGGGATAAATTTAGATACATTCTGTTACTCTTTGTGATGGGAATAAAGTAGTGCACTATACGGAACCTTATTTGTACACTCAAATTTCCAACACGCTATGAATAATACACTAGGCCTATAAAGGGCACAAGTGAACCAGTTAAAAAAAACAGCTAAATATGCAATTGTTGTAACAGACAATTGTTTATCAAATAAAAATGGTGTCATTCTCAACAGGTTCTTGTTTCCACTTGACCGTAATGCCTATCCTTTCCCTTTAGTTCTTTGCATTCCTGACGACACTGTGCTATGCAGGAAGTAGCTGCCTGAGCTACAGAGACTGGAGAGCCAGAGGAGAGGAGCAGTCAGCAGTCACCCTGTAGTCCCAATAAGGACATAGCACCAACGCCAGCCACAGTGAAGGCTTTGTAGCCTTCACCTCATGTTATGTATAAACAATGTTTGTTTTTAATGTAATAAATATAAAACTATTTGATTAGATACTGGACAAAAGATTGTTGATCACATAGGCCTGTAAAATGGAACTGCCTTTTAGACTTTTGAGCTATTAAATTGCAATGTCGCTATGTGTTTTCATATGTTCAGTGTAGCCTACTTTATTGTTTTTATTGTTTTGCTTGGAAACAAAACACCGGACAACACAAAATCAACATAACACTGCTGAGTATTTATAAGTGATCTACAGCTTAGGATATTAAAATATTACTTTTATTGGCACCATGAACGTGTGCCACAGATAGCTCCATGTGTAGAATGATAATAGTGGATACAATTGTTTTTGAAGCGAATTGGCAAAATGAAAGCTAGAGAGCAGAGTCATCATTCAGTTTTTATAAGGACAAAAAAATGTAAAGATGCACATATATAGCACATATATATTTAATTAAAAGCCATGCCAATCAGACAACCAGACTTTTTTTGCCAATATTTCAAAGAATAAAGTGTCGAGGCAGATCTCACAGGATTCCCCCCAGAAGGCATTGTACAACATGTGGAGGGGATGGTCTGGGGGTCTGGAGGTATACCATATGTTTTGGGAGAAACATTGTGGTGGTTGGTGTAGTGGTTTGGATTTCCTGAAGACAACAAAATATTTGCTCAAACTTTGCTCAAACTTTGGACCAATTAAACATAACTGTGCCTGCACCATTTTTACAAATCATATAAATCGAGATAGGCTTAAAAAAATCTTGAGTAAATGAGTTGAGATACGATAAGAAGTAGTTAGGATTTATCCCTGTATGCATTCCAAGTATCCCACAGAAACAGAAACCAGATTGTGCTTATTATGTTCTATTGCTAAATAGGGAATCACAGAAACTCATTAATTCATTAATATACAGGACAAGATGTTACTATCCCATCATCCAAGGTAAACACATGTAGAAGGCCAGCTCAGATAAGAGCAAGCATACCACACGCCAGTGACATAACCACCATTAGGTGCAACACTAGCAGACATCAGGCTACGCCATCATCATACCTTTCTAGTTTCAAAGGTTAAATGTACTTTCAATGTGAGGGTTTAGCATTGGCATTGCCCTCCGCTGAGTCGTCTGTGTAGACTATCCCCCAGTGGGCTCCCACCGATGTAATCCCATTGCCATTGAATCGCCCACTCAACATCCGAAGCTCCGCCTCCACATGCTTGGCGAAAAAGTTAAAGGAGCGCTGCAACAACAGATAAAACAAAACAAAAACTAACAATTTAGGCTAAAATAATACAAATTAAAAAAAAAGTCAATACAAAAGTAAGTAAACGTAAGGATTAAAAAGGGAAGAAATAAATGAAAGCAAACCTGGGTTGGCTGGCCTGCAGAAAGAAACCGCCCTTTGCTGGTCCCAAAAACTAACTGATAGATGTAGTTGGATGGGTTGTATTTACCATACATCTGTAATATTAACACACATCAAAATACATCTCATTATTATAGTGACACAGTACAGTATTGCACAGTAAAGTGATGACACATAGATTAAAATGGTGCCACTGGTTGAATAAAAGGACAGTGATTGACAAATATAGATGCATTTGAACCTGAATAATGGCCTCTCCTTCAAATAGATCCAGTCTCACTTCACTGGTGGTGGTGCGACCAAGAACCTTGGTCCACTCTGTGCCATAACGCAGCTGGATACTAGGAAGATGGAAAACCGTGGAGAAAGTGTAACAGCATAAATCAAGTGCATTCATCAACATACACACATACAGGATCTTTGTAAAATAATAAACATTGTAAAATAATAACAATAATGGAAGTAATTCATGGTCATAACTATAAGAATCCTATTTATCCATACCATATTTACACTATCTCACAGCATGAGAGCTGTTAAGGAGTAAACGGTCTTCCTCACTCATTTGGCAAGCGGCTGGGGATCAAACCGACACCTCCTTCTTACCAGGCAGGTTGCTCTCTGTCGTACGCTGCTGTTGACCAAGCCAGACTGAGAGGTGCAGCGTGTCTTAGTAATGTAACTAGAAGGGTTCTCCCAGACTGAGAGGTCTTACCCAGTAATGTAACTAGAAGGGTTCTCCCAGACTTTGATGCCTGTGATGACTCCCTCTGCAGAGGACGAGAAGGTGCTTCCACTGCCTAATCCGACGGGCGGAGAGAAGGAGTAGTAATCGCTGGCTGAAGAGGAAGAGGGAGGAAAAATTGAATTTGCATTTGAGAATCTGACCCAGGATCTGAGTCTTCTGAACAAGTGGCTAGAAGACTATCCAGTCAAACCAGCCATGTGAAGGAGTAGATTAAATACATATATGAGGTAGTAATAATAATAATCATAATCATAATCACCTTGAGCCTTTAGGACCTGACCATTGAACAAATTACTAAAATAAACCTAACCAGTCAAACCACACATACAGGTAGGGACCAGAATACATAGCCACCACAAAGTCAGTGTGTCTCTGTGTGACTGCCATGTCACACAGTGAAGTAGTAGATTATACACAAATATGGGCAAAGTGTTTGGTAACAGGGCTAGTCATAATAAAAATAATAAACAAATCAAATCTAAATAAATAAAAAAATACTAAGAATTGTTAGTATCATCCTCTACCTAATAATACTACTACTATCAATAATAATAATAATAATAATAATAATAATAATAATAATAATAATAATAATAATAATAATAATAATAATACTCCTCTACCTTTAACTTATAGGACCCAACCAATGAGCAAATGGCTAAAGGAAGACTATCCAGTGAAGTTAAAACTTAAGTAGTCTTGAATATTAACTAGCTACGAGAAAGCTTTAAATAAACATATAAGGTAGGGTACACATACTAGTAAAGTAAAGTGTTCTGTAACAGCAGGATGAATTTGTAACCTACACTTCGCCAGGCAGGCAACCCAAGCCGCAGTGAAAAATAGGAGAGAGATCATCCTAGAATGAAGATCGTTGAGCCGTTAAAGAAAAAACGTTTAACATTAGCATCAACATCAGGGAAAACAAACGCATGCAACTGCATATTTTTAAAAGACCAGAATCCTCCCTACCTGTTGATGGTATCAATGAGACGTCTACAGCTTTCTGCTATGACCTCACCTGTGGGTGGAATTTATAGTCTCACCAGCATTCCTGAAGGACTTTCTGTCGGCCGAACAAAAGCACAAGCTGGTCTTTCACGACATAGTCTGTTGTTTACGGGGAACTACACAAGTATGAAATGAATGTCAAAGTGTAGGACAAATTGACGTAGACTGTGTGTCAATAACGAAGTGTTTAACCATAGACTCCAACATTACATATAGCGAAAATGTCAACGAGTATGAATACAGTGTCCGAATATGATTCACACCTTCATTTAAAATATAGTTGCTTCTTATTATTTCAGCCGTTGTTGAGCGTCACCTTGTTGAGTCAATGATGAAGACGTTAAGGTTTATTATAGGCCTACTTTAGTAACTAGGCTATCCATGTTATGCATGAGTTATTTAAATGATAATATAGTTACAAAGAAAAGACAGACAGACATACTTTAATTATCCCTGAGGGAAATTGCTGTCTGTCTGTCTGATCTGTGATGAAATTGTGTGTTGTTTAATGTTGGGACAATTGCTGTAGGCCTACTGCCTATATGGAAGAAAAAAAATAGTGGCCGGAGACTTCTCAAAAGTCTACCCTGTTGAAAACAACCGCTGAAATAATAACACGATTAATGGCTTTCCATTCATCACCGTGCCGGGGAACTCTTTTAGGTGGGGCTGAGCAACCGGTTCGAGGGACTGCGGTCACTCTATCTACGCTTTAAAACTCGAGTGCCCGTCTACATCGTTTGTACGGTAAAGCGTGTGAGCGGCTGCATGGTGCATTCAAGTCCTCGTACATCTCATTCGTTGAAATACATCTGTCATTGCTTTGTTGTTGTTGTTGTTGTTGTTTTACTACATAAAACAAACAAAAAAATTGTTGAAGCACCACCAATAGCCCATCCAGATTAAATTCTGCATAAACAGATTCTAAAAAATCGTAAACAACACAAATCAAATCAACTACAAATGTTATGGCCATGCAAGCAGTTTTGAAAAATTAATTAAAAATAACAATCAAAATGTTTTCAGAAGACTCCGCTGCAGTCTTGTTCTACATATCCTCAGGTACCTCTGTATACATTTTGAAGTTATTTGACTGTGCCATTTTCTAGTAATCCCATGCTAAAGTCATACCCAATACACATTGTATGGCGACACAAGCAGTTTTGAAAAATTAATTAAAAATCATAATCAAATTGTTTTCAGAATAATCCACTGCAGTCTTGTTCTACATATCCTCAGGTATGTATGTATATATTTTGAAGTAATTTGACTGTACCATTTTCTAATAATCCCATGCTAAAGTCATACCCAATACACATTGTATGGCTATGCAAGCAGTTTTGAAAAATTAATTAAAAATTATAATCAAATTGTTTTCAGAACACTCCACTAGATTCTTGTTCTACATCTCCTCAGGTAACTATGGATACATTTTGAAGTAATTTGACTGTACCATTTTCTAATAACCCCATGCTAAAATCATACCCAATACACATTGTATGGCTATGCAAGCAGTTTTGAAAAATTAATTAAAAATTATAATCGAAATGTTTTCAGAGCACTCCACTACAGTCTCCTCAGGTACCTCTGTGGATATGTTGAAGCCTTTTGACTGTACCATTCTATAATAATCAATAAAGTTTGGGCCATTGTCCTGTGACATCCCCCCATCTCTATCTCTCACTCTCCTTTCCTCTTGTAGAATGGGCTTTCATTGCATCATTTTTGCTTTTCAAATTAACCGGTCATCTCTACCTTCTCTGGACCATCATCATATAAGTCCATCATCTGCCAACCTGCCAGGCCTCTTTGAATTTTTGTATACCTGCATGTTTTCAGTCTGTGGCAGTCAGTTATCTGTTATTCAGTATGTGTTCCTCACGTTTGTCTGCCCTTTGTTGTTGTTGATGTAGTTGCAGTAAGCAAGTAGTACTCATAGCGCTGTAGATATATCATCAAAACTTTAATGAAATGAACTGAATGTGTATTGGGTCTGAGTGTAGCATGGGATTACTAGAAAATGGTACAGTCAAATAACTTCAAAATGTCCACAGAGGTACCCGAGGACATGTAGAACAAGACTGTAGTAGAGTGTTCTGAAAACATTTCGATAATTATTTTTAATTAATTTTTCAAAACTGCTTGCATTGCCATACAATGTGTATTGGGTATGACTTTAGCATGGGATTACTAAAAAATGGTACAGACAAAAGACTTCAAAATGTATCCATAGTTACCTGAGGATATGTAGAATAAGACTGTAGTGGAATTTTCTGAAAACATTTTGATTATTATTTTTAATTAATTTTTAAAAACTGCTTGTGTCGCCATACAATGTGTATTGGGTATGACTTTAGCATGGGATTACTAGAAAAGGGCACAGTCAAAAGACGTCAAAATGTATACATAGGTACCTGAGGATATGTAGAACAATAATGCAGTGGAGTGTTCTGAAAACATATTGATTATTATTTTTAATTAAATTTTCAAAACTGCTTGCGTCGCCATACAATGTGTATTGGGTATGACTTTATCATGGGATTACTAGAGAATGGCACAGTCAAATAACTTCAAAATGTATACAGATGTACCTGAGGGGATGTAGAACAAGAATCTAGTGGAGTGTTCTGAAAACAATTTGATTATGATTTTTAATTAATTTAAAAAAAAACTGCTTGCATAGCCATACAATGTGTATTGGGTATGACTTTAGCATGGGATTACTAGAAAATGGCAGAATCAAATAACTTCAAAATGTATACAGAGGTACCTGAGGATATGTAGAACAAGATTGCAGTGGAGTCTTCTGAAAACATCTTGATTATTATTTTTAATTAATTTAAAAAAAAAAAACTGCTTGCATAGCCATACAATGTGTATTGGGTATGACTTTAGCATGGGATTACTAGAAAATGGCACAGTCAAAAGACTTCAAAATGTATACATAGGTACCTGAGGGGATGTAGAACGAGACTGTAGTGGAGTGCTCTGAAAACATTTTGATTATGATTTTTAATTAATTTTTCAAAACTGCTTGCATAGCCATACAATGTGTATTGGGTATGACTTTAGCATGGGATTACTAAAAAATAGTACAGACAAAAGACTTCAAAATGTCCACAGAGGTACCTTAGGATATGTAGAACAAGAATGCAGTGGAGTGTTCTGAAAACATTTTGATTATTATTTTTAATTAATTTTTCAAAACTGCTTGTGTCGCCATACAATGTGTATTGGGTATGACTTTAGCATGGGATTACTAGAAAATGGCACAGTCAAATAAGATAAGATATTTCTTTATTAATCCCCCGTAGGAGAAATTCGCAGAGACCAGCAGTGCAGGGGATAGATGAGCAGTAAAGAGCCTGGCTAAATTCTATACACAATAAAGAAAAAAACAATAGATTAGATTAAATACGCGCTCTTAAGTCAGGTCGGTGACGAGAGGACCCGTATGCATACTAGTGTCCTAGATAGCAGTTTGTGGTGCAAAATGCAAGATAGATCAAATAGTGCAAGTAGATAAAATAGTGCAAGTATGCGGAAAGTGCAAGGTGCAAGATGTGCAAATTTATACAGGTATTCCAGGTACAATATATGAATGGTCCTGGAATAACAACGGCTGGGTCACAGTCCAAGGTGTGTGGTGTGGTGTATGTGAATGAAAGTTCAGTCCATTCCATTTGTCTGGTGGTGTTGGAGCTTCCTGAGCCTGATGGTTGGTGGGATGAAGGAGCACCCAAGCACTTTGAGGCACTTGGCTGAGTGAGCATGTGGCTGAACGTGTTCCTGAGTTGCTTCAGTTGCTTCAGTTCAGCACAGTGAGGCTGAGAGGGTAGGTCCGGGTCGCCAGCAGCATTCCCCTCGTCTTCCTCACTGTCGCCGCCTCCACACCGTCCAGCTTCATCCCCACTGCAGGGCTCGCCTTCCTCCCCGGCTTGTACAGCTTCCTGGCACCACCGCTCCCAAAGCTTCCTCCCCAGCACACGGCAGTGAAGAGGTGACACTGGCCACCGCAGACTGGTAGACCATCCGTGGAAGCCTGGTGCACACAATGAAAGATGACAGATGGGCAGTGGTTATTAGTGAGATGAACAGACATAAGATGAGAATGGCTAGAAAACAGTCTGGGGTGTGTGGTGTGTTATACAAATCCATTATCTGGTGGTGCTGGCGCTTCCGAGACGTTGGGAGCGGGTGGTTGAGGTATTGTAGAGCCTGATAGCTGATGGGATGAAAGAGCCCCCCAAGCGCTTTGAAGCACGTGGCTGAGTGAGCCTATGGCTGAACGTGCTCCTGAGTTGCCTCAGCTCGGCGTAGAGAGGGTGAGAGGGGTTGTCCAGGATCGCCTGCAGCTTTCCCCTCATCCTCCTCTCTGTCACCGCCTCCACACAGTCCAGCTTCATCCCCACCACGGAGCTCGCCTTCCTCACCAGCTTGTTCAGCTTACTTGCCCCACCACACCCGATGCCTCCTCCCCAGCACACGACGGCGAAGAAGGTGACACTGGCTACCACAGACTGGTAGAACATCCGTAGCAGCCTAGTGCACACATTGAAGGATCTGAGCCTCCTCAGGAAGAACAGCCTGCTCTGTCCCTTCCTGTAGAGGGCCTCGGTATTATCAGACCAGTCCAGTTTGTTGTTTAGGTGCACCCCAAGGAACTTGCAGGTGTCCACCATCTCCACCTCTTCCCCCTTTATGGAAACCGGTAATGGGGGACACTTCCTGCGTCTAAAGTCCACCACCAGCTCCTTGGTTTTCCCTGTGTTGAGCTGGAGGTGGTTCCCATCACACCATCCCACAAAGTTCCTCACCAGTTCCCTGTACTCCTCCTCCTCGTTGTCTGTGATGCATCCAACAATGGAGGAGTCGTCCGAGAACTTCTGCAGGTGGCATGTTCGGGAGTTATAGCAGAAATCTGAGGTGTAGAGGGTGAACAGGAATGGTGAAAGTACAGTTCCCTGGGGTGTGCCGGTGTTGCTAGTCACCATGTCTGACAAGCAGTGTCGCAGCCTGACATACTGCGGTCTGTCCGTGAGGTAGTCCGTAATCCATGCCACCATGTCAGGATCGACCTGCATCACCAGGAGCTTCTCAGCCAGCCGGTCTGGCTGGACGGTGTCAAAAGCACTGGAGAAGTCGAAGAACATGATTCTCACCATGCTCTGTGGCCTCTCCAGGTGTGTGTAAGCTCTGTGAAGCAGGTAGATGATGGCATCCTCCACGCCGATGTGGGTCTGGTATGCAAACTGCAATGGGTCCAGGCAGTCACGCACCCTGGGCTTGAGATGGTCCAGGACCAATCTCTCAAAGGTCTTCATGACGTGTGACGTCAGTGCCACAGGTCTGAAGTCCCCTGGAGCGTTGGGACGACCCTTCTTCGGCACAGGGACTACGCAGGAAGTCTTCCATAGAGTTGGCACCTTTTTCAGCCTCAGGGAGAGGCCGAAGAGGTGCGTGAACACTCCTGCCAGCTGCTCCGCGCAGATCTTGAGCACCCTCGGGCTGATGTCATCGGGTCCTCTGGCCTTGTTAGGCCTGATCCTCGTGAGCTGCCGTCTCACGTGGCTGGTGCTGATGGTTGGGGTTGTTATTTCCGGGGTCACAGGTGTAGTCTGCGGTGTGGCGAGGGGGTGACTGTCCTCTGGGCCGGACATTGGTCCAGCCTCCCTGTGAGTGTGGAACGGGAGAGAGAGGGAGGGTGGTGCAGGGAGGGGAGGTGCAGAAGCTGAAGCTGCCATGCCCGGATCTGGTGGTCCAGCAGGGAGATGAGTAGGGCAGGAGGGGGGAAGGGGAGTTGAGGGTCTGGCCCCCGTTGGTGAGTCAAATCTGTTGAAAAACAGGTTTAACTCATCGGCCCATTCCTTTGTCCCCTCCTGTGATCCTCCGGCAGTTTTCATGCCGGTGATGGTTTTCACCCCTGCCCACACCTCTCGGGAGTTGTTCTGCTGCAGCTTGTCCTCAATCCTGCTTTTATAGCAGGGCTTAGCTCTCCTCAGTTCCCTCCTCAGCTCTCTTTGTATCTCCCTCTGTGTGTCCTCATTGTCTCCTACCATGAAGGCTCTCCTCTTACGGTTCAACAGGACTTTGATGTCCCTGTTGATCCAGGGTTTGCTGTTAGGGAAGCAACGGACCTTCTTGGTGGGGACAACACTCTCCTCGCAGAACTTTATATAGTCTGTGACGCACTGAGTGAGACCCTCAATGTCATCACCATAGTCCTCCTGAAACATCCTCCAGTCTGTTGTCCTGTAGCACTCCCTCAGGGCCTCTTCAGCCTCCTCAGACCACTGCTGTACAGTCCTGGTGGTAATGGGCTGTCTCCTAACTTCAAAATGTATACAGAGGTACCTGAGGATATGTCGAACAAGACTGCAGTGGAGTCTTCTGAAAACATTTTGATTGTTATTTTTAATTAATTTTTCAAAACTGCTTGCATGGCCATAACATTTGTAGTTGATTTGATTTGTGTTGTTTACGATTTTTTAGAATCTGTTTATGCAGAATTTAATCTGGATGGGCTATTGGTGGTGCTTCAACAATTTTTTTGTTTGTTTTATGTAGTAAAACAACAACAACAACAACAACAAAGCAATGACAGATGTATTTCAACGAATGAGATGTACGAGGACTGGACGAGGAATGCACCATGCAGCCGCTCACACGCTTTACCGTACAAACGATGTAGACGGGCACTCGAGTTTTGAACCGTAGATAGCGTGACCGCAGTCTAGAACTGCAGGTCTGCAGGTGGATGGTTGGATGATACTGGGTCTGACTTAGGCCACATCCACACGAAGCCAAATTTCGAAAACGATCTTTAACACCCCCCCCCCCCCCGCTCTCGGCAGGGGGGCCAGACCATGGGCCAGACATTTCTCCGTAACGACGGAGTCATTGTTGAAACGCATCTAGCTCTAGAAACGCTGTAGTCCATATTCCAGGCCTGTGTGTGGCGCTGTTTCAGCTACAGAAATCCACCGAAAAATGAAGCCTGCGCGCTGAATACAAACAGACAGTCCAAGGAGTAACCGAACAACAACGAACTACGTTGTTGTATTATATATTACTGTATTATATATTATATATATATATATATATATATATATATATTACGAATGTACTTAAGAGGTAAAAAGCTAGAGGCTCGTCGATTTTCGAGTGAAACCGCAAAGGTCTCATGCGTTTAGGCCGACTGTAACGATGGATCCGGCCTTTTCGGTACCTGAAAACAAACTTTTTTGAAACCAGGTCTCAGGGTGGAAAAGTCAAAAACATTTCAGGTTTTGGATTCATGAGAACACCAGAAACGTAAACGTTGATGTCATCACCCCTCGACCCGCCCCTAGCTTTTGACCTCTTAAGACCGCGACGTCTCATAACAACAACAACACACATTATCTGCTGCAGCAGATAATGACCCTTATTAACACGCTAGGCCAGGGGGATATTTATTACGTTCGTAATATATATATATATATATATATATATATAATGGCATGCCGTTCAGAAAATTAATCTTCGAATATATTGAATGAAACTTTGAATATATGGAGTGAACCTTGAATATATTGAATGAAACTTTGAATATATTGAATGAAACTTAGGATATATGGAGTGAACCTTTGAATATATTGAATGAAACTTTGAATATATTGAATGAACCTTTGAATATATGGAGTGAACCTTTGAATATATTGAATGAAACTTGACTGATGCTAGGCTTCACGGCAGTGCCTGCGGCCATCTTTTGGACGCTGCAGCTAAAACTGAGTGACAATGAGTCAGGCCGCTCGCAATCTCGTTGCAGCAATTTTAAACAACGAGGACATGATAAACACACTGGCGAATGCGTGCTAAAATCCTCCCGACACCCCTGCCCAATACCCTGCCCGTTCTTCTGACGAAGAAATTCGCTTCGCGAATTCACTACGCTCTGATGCGGCACTTCTCTGGGACTGGAGAAGCTGCTGCGGCTACACGGATTTGGTGAACTGAAGGAGAAGCTCTTCATATATTGTTTAGATACAATACGAATCACATTCATAGACCAATGCAGGCTGAATATTTAGTTTAGTATTAAACGTATTTGATGATCGGCAACACATTGTCAGTTTTGGGCACGTTACTCACACAGCGGACTGCGGACGGAAAGACAAATGCATAATGAGATTTGCCGAAACTTTGAATATATTTTATGAATCTTATATGTTACAGTGATTAATACAGCAGCAATATTTTTTTTAATTCCATAGTAATTATCTCCGTAAGGCATAATCTCACTATATATATATATACTATATATATATATATATATATATATATATATATATATATATATATATATATAATACAACCACGTAGTTCGTTGTTTGGTTACTTCTTCTTTGACTGTCTGTATTGAGCGCGCAGGCTTTATGCGCATGCTCCGCCTCTTCATTTTTGGGTGGATTTCTGTAGGTCAGGATTTAGTTTTATTTAGTTCTTATTTAGCTCAGTGGGTAGAGCGAGTGGACAGAGCGGGTCGTCCACTAACCGTAGGGTCGGCGGTTCGATCCCAACTTCCAAAACTGTCTGCATGTCGAAGTGTCCTTGAGCAAGACACTGAACCCTGAACCCCAACTTGCTCCCCAGGCGCTGATCATAGCAGCCCACTGCTCCTATGTACAATAGGATGGGTCAAATGCAGAGAATGAATTTCGTTCCCATGTCTAAAAAACACATGGGAATGACAAATGAAGACCACAAGGTCCCAGTAAATTAAAAAAAAAAAAAAAAAAAATGGATCTAAATGACAATATGCTTTATGTTGTTCTTAACATCCAGTAAATTGAGTTATGTGGGCTTAAACCACTGGTTAACTGGATCTGGTAATCTTGAAAAGCCTAAATCTGGATCAGGGTGATCCTATCCTAAGTATTTTTTATGCCAGGACAAGATCTGGCCAGGCAATGTGATTCTGACCTGGTTCAAAATATGTGAGTTCCAAATATGATCACATCTGATAAAAATGTTGAACTCCCTGTGAAGTACAGATGTACACACAAGGCATAAGCAGTGCAGTGGCAAAGCTAGACCTTTTTGGGGTGGGCTCAAGAACACCCTATACTTGCCTTAGCCCACCCTTTCGTTTCGTCCTCAAATCTTATGTTCTTCCGTCTAGACTCTAGACCATAGGCGTAGCCACGCAAGTTAAAAATGTTTCTGTGTAATTAGTCACACGGCTCACATCACACGGCTTCACATCACAAGGCTTCTCCTATCTCTGTTATGCGTCGGTTATGGATCCGCGTAGTGATCACTACGTGATCACTCAATGGCCACGCAGGTGCTTGGACTCAGTCATGAGACTGTCAGTACGTTTACATGCAGCAAGAAATTCGAATTTCTGATCGGATCAGATAATGACATGCGTAAGACCGGATCACTTGTCCGAGTATACATGCCGTTCAGAGAATCGGATTAACAGCCGGAGCATGGGCTGACTCTGGACGCTATGTGGCGCTGCGCATGTGCAGAATGGCACTGCGCGTGCGCAGAATGCAAAATCCGATTCAGATCCGATTGCTGAGTATACATGCCGTTAAAAGTCCGACTATGATCGAATTATCCAGGTGTAGTTATCCGATTTTAGATGTCCGAAATAGGTCCGAAGTAGGTCGGATTAAGGTGTTTACATGCACTTAAAAAGTCCGAACGATGTCTTATACGATTAGAAATTCGAATTTCTTGCTGCATGTAAACGTACTGTCTGATGGTTCTGCGTGGGGTTTACGTGTCGAAATGCAATTCAATGCCAGACCGGTAGAGGGCGACCAGAATGACCATTCTGGTCATACGGATTACTAGCGAGTAAAAAAAAGTTTACAGAAATGAAGGCAAAAGTTATATATATGTTGTTGCCAATCAGTCGAAGCATTTATCACACTGTAGCGGTGTTTATGAGTGGAAAACGGAAAAGCTATCTCCAGCGGATGTATTTAGCGGACCAATCACAGCCAACACCGTAATGCAGTTGGCACCACAGCCACCACAGCCAACTGCATTAGTGTTGCGTCACCTCGACGCACATCTAGGATTTTTGGGAGGTGCATGTCATGTCCCTTGCGGTGGACCAGACATGAAACTCAGTCACATTTCGGTGAAATTCGGCGTTTTGAAACCAAAATAGGTGACTTATGTGAATCATGTAGATTCGATAAGAAAATATTTTTTTTTTGGGGGGGGGGTAGGTTCAGAGGCCGTAACGGTACGCACCGTTGGGTGACGAGTGGAAGACGAGACACAATCACTAGCGCTGAGACAACGAGAGTCTCTCAGCGGCAGTGATTGGGTCTCGTCTCCCACTCGTCACCCAACGGTGCGTACAGAGCTCGTGAGCGGAGCTGAGCGGTGCGAATATTCCGCTCCCTCTCTCAGATGGCTGTTCTCTCGGCCGCTCCTTGCTCTAAATCGCGTCCGGCCGCTCCGCTCATTTTCGCTCCGCGCTCCACTTAAAAATCATGTCGCTCCACTGAAATCGTTCCACGCTCGCTCCAATTTAAATGAGGGAGAAATAATCTACTACGAATTGCCACCTTAAACAGAAAACGTACATACTAAAGAACTAAGAGCAACGGCAATATATTTCAGTCATAGAACATCTATTTTAAAAGATAGACAAGTGCAACAAGAAGACACACGTTTGGATTTGGGCATGCCTCAGACTCGTGGTGTGAGCGGTATCGGAGCGACACTGGAGCGGAACAAAGCGGCACTCCGGCAGCTTAATAAAGAACCGCTCCACGCTCCAGCAACATTCCATCCGCTCCGCTCACTAGCTCTGGTGTGTGTGTCTTTTTGCGTGCGTGCGTCCTCGTACAGGCAGTCACTGTATTATTTTGCCCCTTTCTCCTCCCTTTTTTCATCTACGGCCTGCGGCCTACTGAACTCCACCTAGTCTAACTAAACACAAATAAACTATTTATTGACTGAGACAGCCTCTATTTCCATTTATTTCGATAGTCTGTGGTGTAATTCAGTAGTGATTATTGTGGTTCACAGGTTACCCTTACCACATTGTGACTCATATGCTGTAAATGTTAGACCCAGTGACAGGCTGGCATGAAATGTCTTGCAAAATACTTAGGCCATAATATTTTTGACTAATAGCTGGAGTTAAGTTTCTCCAGCTCTCCCCAGGTTGGCACAAAATGCATCTCAAAATGCATCAAATTGATGCTTTAAAATATGGACATAAGGACCTAATGGGTCCGTAAGCCCCCAGGCGTTGCGTCAACGTGGAAGCATAACTTAAGCATAACTCAGCCTTTATGCGGACGACACTCAACTGTTCCTCTCCTCCCCCCCCAAGACACTCTGATTAAAACACGCATCTCAGAATGCCTGGCAGACATCAGCTCTTGGACAACTGTGCATCAACTCAAGCTCAATCTTGCTGAGCTTCTATTCTAGCCCTAGCCCTCACAGGGACCTGCTTTTCTCGGTCGAGGGCATCACAGTATGTTCCTCACCGACTGCAAGGAACCTGGGCGTAATAGTCAACAACCAACTGTCCTGGACTGCAAACATCACTGCAGTGACCCGCTCCTGTAGATTTGCTCTCTACAACATCCGCAGGATCCGGCCTTTCCTCACCAGAGAAGCGACACAGCTCTTGACCCAAACACTTGTCATCTCCCACCTCGACTACTGAAACACGCTCTTAGCTGGACTCCCTGCAACCGCGATTAAACCGTTGCAGCGGATCCAGAACACTGCAGCACGCCTTGTGTTCAACCGAAACAAATTCTCCCACGTGACCCCCCTCTTCCAAGACTCCACTGGCTTCCTGTCGTGGCTCGCATCAAATTCAAGACGATGCTACCGCCATCACTAAAAGGAGGAAAAGGTTGGATGGTGAAATCTCAACTCTTCTCCGTTTTGGCACCGCAGTGGTGGAACGAGCTCCCTCCCAATGTCAGGACTGCAGAGTCACTCCCCATCTTCTGGAAGAGACTCAAGACCCACTTGTTCAGAGTTCATCTAAACCCTGCATAACCCTATCCTCATGCTCTTATTTGTTGTACGTCTTGGCACTTTAATAGCTCTTTGTAATTTGGCACTTAATCAGAGATGTTGTATACTAGCAATGGTAAATCTAGCAATCGAAATGCTTGAAACCTGTTCTGGCGACTTTCTTGCTGTATTAGCAGCAATGACATGTTTCACCTTCTTATGACAAATGTACTCTTTGTAAGTCGCTTTGGATAAAAGTGTCTGCTACATGCCCTAAATGTAAATGTAAATTAGTCAGCTGTAATCAAATGCCTTTGATCATTTTGTCTCAATTCTACGATATTCAAAATCCTGTCATGAAGATGTTATCAAAATGTACATCTTATCTTATGATTTGGTCATTAAATTACTATATATTAAAAGTGAAGTTTCCTTTTTCATTTGACTGTCAAACGATATTTGTAGTTATTTATCTTTTGTTCAGTCTGACGTAAACTAATGACTCTTTACTAATAAATGTATATTGTTTTGGATAGTATCTACCTATATTTACCACATATATTAATCTTTAAACATCCTACAAATTTTTTTTAACCATTTTGTAATATGGAACCAGACATACACATTCCTCTAGTGTATATGATTTGTATAAGTAAAGATTTTGATTTATAGTAATAAATACTATATTTATATAATAAATAAATAATGTACAAAATACGAAATCACGCAAACAAAAAAGAGCTTCTAAGCTTTGCCAGTATTTTTTTCATCCTCATCCTCCTTGGATGAATCTGCCCAGTGGGCTTCCAGTGATATAATCCCATAGCCATTGGTCCGCTGACTCAAGATCCTAAACTCCGCCTCACCATGGTTGGGGTAAAAGTTGAAGGAGGTCTGCAACAACCAAGAAAAATAGAATAAAATCAGTAACAACTCAAACAAAAATAATAATACAAATAATAATAATGGAAATACATGGACGCAAACCTTAAACGCTAGGCCTTCATAGGTCTGGAAAATCAACTGATAGATGGGTACTGGGGTTGTATTTACCAGACACCTGTAATATTAACTTACAGCAACATACATGTTATTCTTATTGATGTACTGTACAGTGGAATATAGTACAGTGATATGACATTTGGAGCAAATGGTTGAATAATATACAGGACATTGTTTTAATTTCTAAAACGGTTAGTCCCAATGCTTGATTCTGATTGGCTGACAGGTGTGCTTTATGAGACGATAAAGTACACCTGTCCCATCCAATGCTGCTGCTGACCGCTTCACATATCACTCCACGCATAGCAACGACGACGACAATAAAGAAACTCGGAACCGGCTTTTTTCTGCTTTGTTATGGAATGGAAAGTTAACTTCGATTTGTTGGATGGACTAACTATGGTCGATAAACTGCTTGTGGAAAGGGGCTGTTAAAAATAAAGTGATTGCTTGCAAGCGACGTGTTGTTTCTGCAACCTGGCCGGGAACTACTTCCTTGTATCTGGGAACTACTTTGTTGCGCATCTAGTGAATTATTAGTGAAACTGAAGCGTTTTTATTGCTACATGATTTTTCATATTGCTGCGTTGGTAACAGTTTTAGAATAGCAATTAGCCACTCGACGGTGTGGATTATGGAAAAATAAGGAACGCCTGAGAGGCGTGATAAGTCCCGAGGCATTAGCCGAGGTACAGTGATATGTCATTTGGAGCAAATGGTTGAATAATATACAGGACATTGTTTCGGCTAGCGCCTCGGGACTTATCACGCCTCTCAGGCGTTCCTTATTTTTCCATAATCCACACCCTCTCGTGACTAATTGCTAAAGTAACATATTAACACATTCTAACCGGAACCTTTCCGTCAAATAGCTTCAAAATCAATTTGATGGAGGATTTGCGGCCAAAGATCGTGCCCCACTTGGTGCCAAAAAACACCTGGATACTGGAAATCAAACACAGGCAAACTCAAGTGGGACAACATACAGTCAATCATCAATATAACATGCATATGTGTCGAGTCATGGAATCCAAGGACACAAATCGCCAACACAACATATGCGCAAATTAACAACAAAGTGATTTTTTTCAAAATGAGTGATTTGTTTTTTTGCAGAATCTGTTAGTTGAGATCACAGAGAAGTCTCTCCATGTTTCAGATAACAGTATTGGATTATTTAAAGTGATGGTTCGGAGTAAAATTCACCCTGAGGTAATTTCCACCAATAATCCAGCCAAATACCCCCTCAGATGCATTTTTAGCGACGGTCAATATTTATCAAGTTTAGGGGTATCAGCCGAATAGCTTAGTATTGGAGTGTCCGGTACAATGTGTATATCTCGTAAATTACCCCACTAATAATGCATGGATTGTTACCCAACTTCTGTAGTAGTACATATATGGTCTGTACTCACAAAACAAGGCATTTTAAAGTTTGTAAGTACACCAGGAGTTTATTTAAAAGAGCACTTTTCTGATAGCTTCAACTCGCTGTTGCTAAGGCTACCGCTGCGTCGACGTCTCTTCCGTCTTTCCGGATAAGTTCGTAAAAGTCCTCTTCAAAACTCACAAGTGTAAGGAATTAGTTAGTGAATTCAACACTCCATCTAATTTCAATTATTCAATTATTCCAGTCGTCAATACATTTCGATGGAGTGTTGAATTCACTAACTGTTTCCTTACACTTGTGAATTTACGAGATATACACCGGACACTCCAATACTAAGCCATTCGGCTGATACCCCTAAACTTGATAAATATTGACCGTCGCTAAAAATGCATCTGAGGGGGTATTTGGCTGGATTATTGGTGGAAATTACCTCAGGGTGAATTTTACTCCGAACCATCACTTTAAACGTATACATCTTGTTACAAATCATTGGAAAGCTTAAAAACTACACTTTCATTGCGGTACTGGGTAAATTTGGGTTTGGCCCGAAATTTATGTCTTGGATTCGTCTATTGTATTCATCTCCAAAAGCTGCAGTAGTCACTAATAAATTATGTTCACAGTATTTTCCTTTATCTAGGGGTACGCGTCAGGGCTGCCCGCTTAGCCCATTACTGTTCATATTAGCAATCGAGCCCCTGTCAATTAAGCTTAGAACTACACCGTCCATACATGGCATTAGAAGAATGGGGATGGAATATAAAGCTTCCTTGTATGCTGATGATCTTTTGATTTTTTTATCGGACCCTCTATCCTGTAAATCTGAACTTTTGAAGATTCTGGTTGACTTTGGTGGTTTTTCAGGTTATAAAATTAACTATTCAAAAAGTGTGTGTTTTCCTATCAATGATTCGGCAAAACAGATTCCAGACACGGACTTGCCATTTTGTATATCACTCTCCGGTTTTAAGTACTTAGGAATAAATATCACCCCTTCTTTTTCTGAACTGTTTAAAGCCAACTTCACTCCTATTATGGAGAAATTAACATCTGACCTCCAGAGATGGAGTGCTATTTACCTTTCTCTAGCTGGAAAAATCAACTGCATCAAAATGAATGTGTTGCCTAGATTTTTATACTTGTTTCAAAGTATCCCAGTTTTTCTACCAAAATCCTTCTTTCGTTCAATTGATGCCCTACTCTCAAGTTTTGTATGGGGAGGTAAATCTTCAAGACTTCGTAAAGCATTGCTTGAAAGGCCAAGAAAAGGGGGTGGGCTCGCTCTCCCAAATTTCAGGGTTTACTATTGGGCAGCGAATCTGCAAAAAATAATTTACTGGTTTCAGGCCCCAGACACGAGTTGGTGCAGTGAAGAGGCAAAGCTCTGTAATCTGTCATCACTCCCTGCACTGTTAACAACAAAACTCCCGCTCTCCCCATCACGGTTTTCCTCAAGTCCGGTATTGCGTTCAACATTAAGAATTTGGATACAGTTTAGGCAAACATTTAAATTGTCTGGTCTTTCTATGCTAAGTCCCATATGTAATAACCACCTTTTTCCAGCCGCCAATCTTGATGTCACTTTTATGCAATGGGACACTAGGGGTCTTACTACATGTAAGGATTTTTTCATAGATAATATTTTTCCTACTTTCACAGATTTGGCCAAAAAACACTCTATTCCTAAATCCAGTTTTTTCCGATATCTTCAGATCCGCCACTTTATTCAAACATACAACCCATCGTTTCCTCAATTACCTGAGAGTTCAAACTTGGATGTTATATTAAAGATCCCCATAACTTCAAAGGGCCAAATCTCTAATTTATATAACTCAATTATGTCGTTTAGTAGCGTATCAACCGACAACATCAAGACAAAGTGGGAAGAAGAATTAGGGACAGTCATTTCAGATGAGACGTGGGTTAGAGCTCTTAACTGTGTGAATGGAACCTCTTCTTGTGTACGTCTCAATCTGATTCAATTTAAAGTTCTCCACCGTACTCACTATAGTAAGGTCAGACTTGCTAAAATATACCCTGAAATAGATGAGACGTGTGATCGCTGTAGAGCCACCAACGCAGACTTAGCTCATATGTTCTGGTCGTGCTCTAAGATGGGAGAGTTTTGGCAATCAATATTTGGGATTTTGAATGTTGCTTTTGGCCTAGACCTACGACCTAGCCCTTTAATGGCTATATTTGGGGTTGACGCTGCGATAGCCGTTAGCAAGAAAAATGTTGTTGCTTTTGCAACTCTGATTGCTCGAAGGAGAATACTTTTAGAATGGAAATCCCAATTACCACCGAAGGCATCAATGTGGCTTTCTGATATGATGATGTTCTTAAAAATTGAAAAAGTTAAATACTTTCTTAGAGGTTCAACCAAAAAATTCTACAAAGTATGGGACCCTTTACTGGTTTATTTTGACAAGCTTGCAACTCTCCCCTCTCATTAGTAAACAAGCTTCAACATAAAGTACTTTCATCTTGGGATAATTTTATTTTATTTTAATTTTTATTTTTTTATTTTTATTATTATTATTTTATTATTATTAATAATTTTATTTATTTTATTTTATTTTTTCTTTGCCGGCACAGGGATTGTTAGGGTTGGATGGGGTTTATAAAAAAAATTTATAAAAATGTAAATTGTTAAAATGCTGTATAATTCTTGTTACATTGTACACTGTCGCTAAAGGAATTGTAACAACTGTAAAACATTACAACCTGTATGACATTGTACATCTGTTTTAACAATAAAAATATGTGTAAAAAAAAAAAAAACTACACTTTCAGAATCTGTGAATAACTAAAAATGCCCCAGGGATGACTTGTGTCCCTATTTTCCATGAGATAAGATGTGAATCTTTAACATTTAATAATAATAATAATAATAATAATAATAATAATAATAATAATAATAATAATAGGTTAAAAAAATGCGTAAAAAATGTAAAACTGCAACTGGTCTGGATTCACAGCCCACACAGTGTAATCCAAGTAGTTTATATATAGCCTACACCATGTTTTTTGATGAGATTGTTGCTCGTTATCGACAATGGATGAAAATTTGTGATTTGCATTATTTGAAAAGAAAAGGAGAAAATATTCACTTTGGTGCATAAACGGGCTATTTATTAAACAAATCTATTCATTTAGACCAAAAGAAGGATGGACAAGTTGGTTCTTCTCACCCTGGAATGTAACTGTGGATGACATCTCAGACTCTCAGGGCTTTGATGCATCCTGCTGAGGAGCTGAAGCTATTTCCAGAACCAGCTCCAACACTTGGAGAGTAGGAATAGTACTCATTGGCTGGTGAGAGAGTTAAATTAGCATTGTAGCATTCTGCTGTTTACCAGCGACTGTGAAGCCAGGACACTGATGGCTGCCGTGCTGCCCCGTGCAGAGCTGTACAACCCTGCCATTAGGGAGTGGGTGAAAAAAAAAGATGTCATCATGTTCAGAATTTTGTTCTGAAAAACTTTTGTAATCGATCTAAGATCATTGGAGTTCAAGTCTATTCACATCAGATGATTGCTAAAGCGCCACCATTGGGCCAATCAGTGTAAAAATGTTATGTTTATGCATGCATTTTTTTAAGTAAGACATGCATTTTTTATGTATAGACAGACAGACAGACAAAAAATACTTTAATGATCCCTGAGGGAAATTGCTTAAAATATAAAACTTCTCGCCTTGCTGTCGAGAGGTTTGGTACAGAGGAGAAGTTGGGTACCAAGATCTCCTACATGAACGACCGTAGGACAGAGAAGATCAGCCAGGTAAGGCAGGAGCTGCGGGTCCTGAAGCGGCAGTACAAGGAAGTGCGATAAGAGGAAAGGGATGCATTAGCAGAACTGCGCGGCATCCTTAGGAAAAAGCTCACCACTCTTCGAAGGGCAGAATGGCACAGACGGCGGGGGAAAGAGAGGGCCAAGAGACGGTCTGCCTTCATAGCAAACCCCTTTGGAGTCACCAAGCAGTTGCCTGGGCAGAAACGAAGCGGCCACCTCGTTTGTCCCAAAGAGGAGTTCGACCATCATCTCCGCAACACCTACAGTGATGCGGCTAGGGAGGAAGACCTAGGTCCTTATAAACCTTTGACAGACCCCCAAAGACCCACCACGGACTTCAACAGCAACGAGCCCAGTTGGAAGGAGGTTCAGGAGGTCGTCAAGGCAGCCAGAGTCAGTTCAGCCCCTGGACCAAACGGAGTGCCCTACAAAGTATACAGACTCTTTCATTGGCTGTGGAAGATCCTGAGGGTTATCTGGAGGAGGGGAAAGGTAGCCAAACAATGGAGATTTGCAGAAGGTGTCTGTATTCCCAAGGAGGAAGATGCTAAGAATGTCGAGCAGTTCAGAACCGTCTCGCTGCTCAGCGTTGAGGGGAAGATATTCTTCGCCATCCTATCCCGTTAGTTGACTGAGTTCCTTCTGAAGAATAAGCACATCGACACCTCTGTACAGAAGGGTGGAATCCCAAAGGTTCTAGGATGCCTTGAGCATACAGGTGTGGTCACGCAGTTGATCAGAGAGGCAAGAGAAGGGAAAGGAGACCTAGCAGTGCTGTGGTTCGCCCTCACCAAGGCTTATGGATCCATTCCACATAAGCTGGTGGAAATAGCGCTGGATCGGCACCATGTCCCAGGTAAGTATAGGGACCTCATCGTGGACTACTACAAGAATTTCAAGCTGAGAGTCACCTTCCAGTCACCAACCATCCACGCACACATCCAATGACAACAAAAGAACACACATAAAACCACTCATCTCTAACAGACATACCTGCTTTTATAAACTGAGCCAGTAATCTACCTCAGCTGCTGTCAATCCCTGATTGTGGAGGCGTGAAGAAAAAGTGAAGAAGAATGCCTCCAGGAACCAGCTGGCCCAAAGATTGTTTCCCTAATTACAAAAGTTGCAGACTATAAATAGAGGGAGTAAAAAGATGTCCAGTCTCCCTCCTTTCACATGCACACGTGCACAGTAATTTCTTTCTCATAGGGGCAACTGTTATCTGTACTAGTCAACAGAAATAAAGAAATGTTGAGAACATTAAGTGTGTCCTGATTTGTTATGTATTACAACAGTATTTTTAAATAAAGAGAGATAGAAAATGTGTTATGGGTGGTCTATCATTTTATTACATTAAATAATGATTAAATAAAGATTTTTCATAGAACATTACATTACAAAACTCATCTATTAACAGCTCTTGTCTGCAATTTTAAGCTGATTATTTGTATTATAGCAGTGTTCAACCATATTTATAGATCATTTTACTGTTTTTACAGGTGTAAATATCCGTCAGTAAACAGTAAAAATACATACACATACAGTAAAATTAAACCTATAAACCATATTTGAATTACGGTAAATTATCGTTTTTTGACGGAACAGATATTTCCCGTTATTTTGCAGTATTTCTTTGGCGCCCCAGCTGCGGATATTACCGTTTTTCTATAGGTTTTGTGTTTACAGCGGTGCCAGACGAGATCTGTAGTGCACTGAGCGGTTACACAAAACTAAATGTCACTTCATCGTTTAACAACTTTCTTGACTTGCAAAATTATATTTTAAAGGTACAATATGTAAACACTTAAGAGCCACAATATGAGAATATAAATCAATTTAAAAATCATGAAAAGATCACAGTTCATTATTTCTCGTCATTGTAGGCAGGCCTATAACATGTACGGCAGAGTAGGGCAGAGAGATGCATTTGGCATGGCGGCACATTTGTTTTCTACTGATGACTGATGACTACTGATTCCATGACACCATGGAATTAAAATTCCTTTCAGTAAACGTGTTGAACTGCATAACAGCTCTGATATCCAGAGGCCGTGCCACTACACGAAATTCGTGCACACAATATCTAAAATACACTAGACCTCGGTTATATACTGTATTTTGAGTACTGTACTAACATTATCTAAGTTGACACAATGTTTAAACCCAGAGAAACCTGTAGTTTTATTCAACGGCCTGTTGCGTTTGTTGAGGTCTCATGCAAATAGCGTCATATCCCCTTCACCCCATAACTTTTGGGAAAACACACGAAAACATACCATACATATTTTTTTCTAGTACATGATTGATGATTGATGATGAGGAACAGTGGAGGAGGAGGGACTTATGTACTCAGTTCAGATAAATTCCACTGCAGTTACGGTCATTGGATTAGAACTGGTTTGTCTAGTTTACTGGAATTGAGGACAGTGAGATTAAATGAAATAACATGGTCAGAGGAGTAGACAAGACAAATATATACATTGATTATTTAAAATTATTCTTCAAAATGAATCATCTTCTTCTGTTTTTTAATCGATCAAATCAATGAATTGTTTCACAGCAATTAGACATCGTTGGCCAGGTTCAGCATGGGTGTGGTGGTTTAGGGCTTTGTACAGAAATTCCTGCGTGGAGTAAGACTTCAGAAGTAGAACAGAGAAAGCTGGTAGTCGAAGAAATACGACAGGAGTAGTTGGTAAGATGTACAAAGGCAGTGTCACAGGCAGGGCAAGGGCAGTGGGTGAATTGGGAGAGTGTAGAGAAGAGGAGGTTGAACTGGAAGGATCTGCGGAGCATGGAGGCAAGCAGAATTAGATTTCTGATAGGGGCTACGTATGATGTGCTACCATCTCCCCGAAATCTTAGCCAGTGGTTGGGTGAGGATCCTGCCTGCCCATTGTGTTCCAGTGCAGGTACGCTTAGGCATATATTGTCAGGTTGTAAAGTTAGTCTTTCCTGAGGGTGATACACTTGGCCTCAGAATCAGGTGCTGAAATGTTTGGCAACTGCAGTTGGGGAGGGGCTGCTAGGAAGACCGAGTTGACATGGCATATGACCGTAAGAAAGCGAGATATGCGGATTTAGCAGCGGACGCAGAGCAGCAAGGCTGGAGGGCCCCAGGTACGGCCGGTGGAAGTTGGCTGCCGAGGCTTTGTGGCAAAGTCCGCTTTTGCACTCCTAATGGAGTTGGGCATATGTTGACGGCGAATGAAACTGGCAACAAAGAGCATGTCGCAAGCAGTGGAGAGCGCAAGCAAGTGGCTTTGGCTAAGGAGGAAGCTTGGTAGTTGAGGTTCCCGGTAAGGTTAAGCTACGGTGATGGCAGGCGCTAAATGGTGAGGTTTAGAGGGAATTGTGCGGTGGTGGCATAGAGGGGTGTGTCCAGGATGCTGGAATACAGTTAAGCCTTCTTGAGGCGTTGTGGGCCTAACTTAATGAAACACGGGTGAAGGAAGGTGCCCACTTGATAACCCCAATGATGAGCCACATACCACTGTTGGCTAGGCTGGGTGATGGGTGAATGATGCCACCTGAGGAATGACTGTAGATTTATGATGGTGTAGCCTGATGTCTGCTATGGTGTTGCACCTAATGGTGGTTATGTCACCCGTGTGTTGTATGCTTGGTCTTATCTGAGCTGGCCTTCTACATGTGTTTATCTTGGATGATGGCACAAGGGATAGTAACATCTTGTCCTGTGTATTAATGGATGATGGCGGACAGTGGAAGAGGAGGGATTTACGCACTCAATTCAGATAAATTTCACTGCAGTTCCAGTCATTGGAATAGAACTGGTTTGTCTAGTTTACTGGAATTGAGGACAGTGAGATTAAATGAAATAACATGGTCAGAGGAGTAGACAAGACAAATACATACATTGATTATTTAAAATTATTCTTCAAAATGAAATGTTGTCATTTTGTTTTGTTTTTTAATCGATCGAATCAAAGAATTGTTTCACAGCAATTAGTAAAGCATCTTGTTTTACCTGGCACAGTAAGCAGAGGCAAATCCTTTGGTGTATGATAGATGTCATCAAAACAAATCTCATAAGATATTAAATATACCAAACCATTAATTTGTGTACCGCATTTGTTTCGCCCTATTGGCCTTCAATGCTATTAACTACTTAATGAGTTATAAATGTATATTTTATTATTTCACCATTATATTGAATTTGTACCACTATGTCATCTTCTTTATATTTACCGTGTATACTACCATTCACATTAAACGTGAAGAAACAAATTCTTGACTTGACTGCAGCATATAGCATTCCAGTAGAATGTCTCGGGTATGTCCTATATCACTTTGTTCCTGGAACAAATAGGCCTAGCTGTTGCAGTTAATGTTTTTTTATTTTATTGTAATTTAAAATTATACTGTCTTCTGTGTATTTTTTTTAATTAATTTCAGTTGCTCCACAATTTCTTGAAAATTAATAAATGTTCCCACTACAAAAAAAGTAGTAACAATTTTGTTTAAAAAAAAAAAGGAAATGTAGTTTCTTTAAAAACTTCATGATGGCCAAGAGTGTCCCAGAGATGCAAATAAATCTTTACATTAGGCCTGGGTTTGATATTTTGATGAAGCATCCATTGCTTTTTATTTGATCAAGCAATATAATTGCTCATAGCCTGACAGTGGTGACAGACCTTCACAAATGCGTATTGTCTGGAATCTCTGTTCATTTTCGATTTCCAAAGCACCACTCGGCACAACGAAACGTGTGATCCCGTCAGAAGTAGGCAAACCTCAAATGTAAAGAGCAAAACGGTACCTTATTTCATTGTATCTGCGAATGTCCACAGACACTTTTGTTTTTGAGATGAGTGTTGGACCTGGCTAGCCAAATCATTGGTAAGGAAGAGGAAGTTCCTCTCAATCCTAAATTATGTATATTAAATCTGTACCCAGAGGGCTTCATTACCAAAAAGTAAAGTATTTGCTGAATATTTATTTCTCAGAAGCCAAATGATGTTTAGATTGCTCATGGAAGTCAGACACACCTTGTGTCCCAGCACGATGGTTGAGGGCAATGACGATAAGCTACACAACAAAGAACAAACAAAGTTTTGGAAAATATGGAACGTTTTCTATCATTTTATTGAGAATAACAATATGGATATAGATGGTTGGATGGATGACAAATAGTTGTTGTTTTTATATTCTTTATTTTGCCTTTTTTAATTGTTTTTTGTCTCGTCTATTATTTGATTGAAATATAGATAATGTCATCTTTATGCAAGTCCTGTTTTTTTTTGGTTTTCTTTTGATTGTTTGTTTATTTTTGTGTTTTTTTTTTAATAATATGTGCCTTATTGTGCTGTTTTGTATTGTTCTCTGAATGAATGAACAAAATCCATGCTAAATATATGTTTAAAACATATATTTAATATAATCACATATTATAAACACTTATTCCTTATCAACAGATCCAACTACAGTTTATTGTTTTTAAAGAAAATGTACAGAGCGGATCGTTTAATACTGAGATAATAGCGGATTCAACTGACTGCTCCCCATCAGCTGCAGCCATTTTGGTTGTTTACAAAGATACCCTCTACGTTGCTCCTCTGTATCAAACCCGCCCCATATTAGACAAGCGGCTGTGATTGGACTGACTGGGCCAAACATATGTTTGGCTATCGTAAGACATGGCTCATGGTCCCATGACCCTATACACAACTTCAGTCATCCATAAGCAATTAGGGCCTTCGTTGCTGATCTTGCTAAATAAATAGCCCTGATAAATTGCAGAGTACTTACAGCAACAGCACAGGTGAGTCCATTCCAAATGCCACAAGGCTGGTAAAGTCAGGGTTGTTTAACATTTAGCACGATTGTCTCATCCAGTATTTATATACTCGGGTACCAAAGTTAAGAATTAAATAATTTGAATAATAGTTAGAATAATTTGAAGCCTGTTGTAAGTTGTAAGAAGGACAAAAATCCCAATATAAAAACATACTTGATGTGACATTTTGTGACATACGAAAATACACAGAGCAACAGGCAACCAAAATAATCTTGGAAAGGTAGGACCATTGATGTCAGCTCTGCAGGATTTAACTTCTCCCAATCATACCATACAGACACCTATGGACCAAATGGTTGTGGAAGTGGAGTTGATGTTGATGAAATAGCCAAGCTTGACAGTTCCCATTTAACGCTAGACACATTTTAGAAGGCAATTATGCTTAGGTGTAGTCACTTTTATAAACCAATTAAAAAGTATGTTGGCTTGAAAACCCATACAAATCCTAATTACATTTTCAAAGTAGTTTTAATTTTTAACAAGACTCAAAAGTTAATTATGGGCCAGTATGAATTATTCAATGGGCTGGTGATTGACGACGACCGCATCCCTTTCTGATTGGCTATCTGGGGAGCATGTCCTGCAGATCTGCTACCACGTAGGCCACCACGGCCCACAGTGCTGAACAGAGGTCCATTTCCTCAGGGTTCTGGACACTCATGGTGTCTCCCTCAGAGTGGTGAAACCAAAAGTACTTCCTGTCCTGCACACGGAGACTTGCACCTGTGCACAGATGCACGCACGCACACACACACACACACACACACACACACACACACACACACACACACACACACACACACACACACACACACAGTCAGTGTGCATAATGTGTGAAACATTTGAGAGTTACAGCACACTAGAGCATTTCTGTGAGTTATGCTAGAGCATGCTGCCATCTACAGGTTACAATGCCACAACACTTTCTACAACAGACTGGATCAACAGAATACTTTATACTATGCTTGTCTATGTACCTTGTGATGTGTGTCTCTGTATAAGATAAGTTCTTTTCCATGTGATCTGGGTTGAACTTGAGAGAACTTTACCCGAGGTATACACAAAGTCTTAAGTGTGTGCATATTAGACCCCTCAACAAACATAGACATGTCATCATATTGAAGAAATGTAACACAACACGAATTGCTGCCATTGGCACGAGGCAAACATTTATTTTGACAAATTGTTTTGGAATTTATCAATTTCTAATCTGCTGCGCAAAATTCGTTCACCATTCTCTATGATCGTTTTATAAAAACATTAACATTTAAGAAATTCAGGAACAGTGAACGGCTTTTAATATTCTAGACAAGAGGTGTCAAACGTACGGCCCGATAGGGGGCTCAATCCAGGCCGCTTGTTGAATTTTGAGAGTAAAAAAAATGCATAAGACACAAACTCGAAATTCTTAATAAAATGATATTCCTAAATCATCCGCTAGGGACGCACTGTTTTAGTCAGAGTATAAGAAGAGGCACGACTCTGGCACTCAACAGCAGATTGTAGCAATGAGCCTGCTAATTATGATGTAGGCTACCTTATGTTCTACTCATCTTCACACCCTCATTAGCCAAAATGTCTGTCCAAAAGGAGAAAAGTGGAAACCGAGTGTGGAGTTTCAAGGAGAAATGGGCTCTCTCTCTCTCTCTCTCTCTCTCTCTCTCTCTCTCTCTCTCTCTCTCTCTCTCTCTCTCTCTCTCTCTCTCTCTCTCTCTCTCTCTCTCTCTCTCTCTCTCTCTCTCTCTCTCTCTCTCTCTCTCTCTCTCTCTCTCTCTCTCTCTCTCTCTCTCTCTCTCTCTCTCTCTCTCATATCATCTCCTTGGTGTGTAATCAAGTGTCGGTGCTCAAGGAATATAAGATTTGGCACCACTATGAGACTCATCATGGCAAAAAATACAAAGGAAATGATAATCAGAATCAAATTGCACATGTTTGTCTTAAGAAATCTGAGGTTGTGCATGAAATGTTTAGTACAAGGATATTTAATTAAATATGAAGATTATCCTAATGTACTTGTACTTCTTTGTACGAAAACTAAAGGAAAAACATGGACTAAATTATTGTTATTTATAGGTAATTATGTGATGATTGTACTGGTGTGGCCCACTTGATATCTAATTAGCTGTATGATGCCCCTGAACCAAAATGAGTTTGACACCCCTGTTCTAGACATTGCAGAGACGTGGAGAAGTCAGAGCCAAAGCACAGAGCGGAAGGCAGGGGGACGTGCTTTGTGGAGACCTACCCGGCACCCCAGCCTGCATCCAGGGTCCGATGTCGGTGCCTTCCCCATGGGGCTCCAGCCACGTTGTATTAATGGGGGCCAAGAGCTTGACCACTTCCTGCATCACCTGCCAGCACACACACCACCACGTGCATTACACCTTTGGCAGGGAACATCTATTACTTGAGTTTTATATTGTCTGAAATTATTTTAGTTTTTCATTGTCATTTTATTGTCATAAAAACTACAATTTTACCAATATTCTCTATTGCTCGTCTCTTCTCTAGCTTTCTCCTGCTTTTACTGCTCAAGTTTTTTTTTTTAACTGTTTATGTGGTTGCAGTATATGATAGAAGTTACAGCGCCAATACTAATTTATCTCTGTCTTCATGTTTCAATTTCATAATTTGAAATATTTCAATATTTCAATATTTATTGTTTTTTCGAATGAAAACGTTCGGTCACCTCAAAGAAACGATTATCTGCTAGGTCAAAAACATCCAATTACTTTCCATTGTCAAGTACATAGATGCACAGGGCAAGATTCTCACATCTTCAACGGCTATTATCGGATGTAGATCTTGTCTGAACCTTTAGGTTCCATCTTGCATTCACAACAGGTGTGGCACTGTCACGTGACCGTATCGCCTACCTTCTGAGCTGCTTGGCTGCCAGTGAACTGCAGAGCTGCTGGAGCGAATGTCCCCATGTCTGACTCCATCACCAGGTCATAGCTGGAGATGTTCACCTGGACGTAAGGGAGGTGACCGCTTAGCACCATGAGACATAGAAAAATAAGCACATAAAGATGCACATGCACACCCCACCCTCGATTCAAATTGAACAAGATTAACAAGTGTGTGTGTGGTGGAGGGGAACAGCGGCGGGCTTGACATTGAGTGAGGCCGCAGAGGTCCCTGTCTGAAGGGTCTATTCAGACACACACACACAAGACACCCAGATACCTTGTGTCGCTCGTAGTACTGCTGAGCTCCAACTCCTCCCTGCTCCTCAGCGGTCCACAGCACAGCTCTCAGGGTCCTCCGGGGCCGCAGGCCTGGATGACAGCCACGTTCACGTCAAGCTTCACTCAAATGGCACTGAATGTTTAATGAGTGGTTTTTAGCTATCATTTCTTTTCTTTTTTTTTTCAATTCAAATTCTACAGGTTGTGGATCAAATTGTGGATTTGTCTTGTCAATCTTTGTAATGAATGATTCACAATGCATTGCTTTGCTATGCTGTCTCCTATGGTACACTGGGGGAATCATACAGAATCAATTTACTATACTCAATTAGAAAGTTGTGTTTTAGTATGTTTTAGTGTCCTTGAAATGCAAATAGATTAGCCGTTGATGTCAGCGACCTTCAAAATTGTGTCTGTCTGTCTGTCTGGGTCTGTTTTTCCACTTCTGGGCAGTTGTTGTTGATCCAGTTCTCACTTGCCTAGGTCCTTGATGATGGACAGGGCCTCCCAGGAAATGATGGCTCCTCCCCCATCATCCATGGCCCCCTGGCCTACGTCCCAACTGTCCAAGTGACCACTGAGCAAGACAACCTGGCCGGGTTGAATGGATCGATATTAGAAAAGACAGCAAAGTAGGAACTTTGCACAAAAACACAAAAGAAGCATCACTTCTGAATAGGTCGCCGAACACTGTTGTCTAGACAAAACTTGTCTCTATGGTGGCCATGTTCTCCATGTACTCCACGTTCTCCATGTTCTCCACGTTCTCCATGTACTCCACGTTCTCCATGTACTCCATGTACTCCACGTTCTCCATGTACTCCACGTACTCCACGTTCTCCATGTACTCCACGTTCTCCATGTACTCCACGTACTCCACGTTCTCCATGTACTCCACGTTCTCCATGTACTCCACGTTCTCCATGTACTCCATGTACTCCACGTTCTCCATGTACTCCACGTTCTCCATGTACTCCATGTTCTCCATGAACTCCACGTTCTTCAATACGGCTAAAAGGTGAAGACACCTGCACCGAGTCCTCAATCAAAATGTATACTGTTATTAGTTCTGTTGTGTGCTTGTAGACAAAATAAATATTTAGAACTATTCATATCGTTAGTCAGCGTTACCAAATTTCACAGAGGAATTGAACAGGTAAACACAAACAGAAGACTAACAAGATGAACGCTGAAGAAGAGTTTAGACATAGAGCATGGAGTAATACAAATCTTTCACAGGGACCGTTTTACCTTGATACACGGACCAGTTAGACATGATCCGGTTATTGTCAAAATTCTGGCAGTGGCCTGATTTCAGTTTTCCACTTGACTGTGAAGAGGACATGCATAACAGAACAATCCACGTAGGGATTGTTCATGGCCCAACCTGTACGGGCCAAAACATGGCAGAGAGGTGGATAATCTCCCTCTTTGAAGGTCACACAAAGTGACAAATATAATAAATAATATCCAAATATAATGCCATTATTCATCCACATTTCCAGTGTGGTCACTGGTGTCTTGCCCCCCCCCCCCCCCCCCCCCCCCTCCCCACAGGACTGACTAATAACTGATGGGTCAGCACAATGAGCATTTTGTTTTGCTGTGCTGTGGATTTCGTGGCTGACATCAGGAGAACTGTAGCCATACCGACTTCCCAACAGGTCACTGTGAAAAGTTTCACTTCGCAAAAAAGAACTGGAGAACGGCCAAGAGAACACATTTGCCAGTCAGAATTTTTTGCTTTTTGATGAAATATGCGCTTGTGTCACTGGTTGACACTGGTTCTTCAATGGGAGTGCTAGCGCTGGTTGACACTAGTTCTTCAATGGGAGTGTGAATGCTGGTTGACACTGGTTCCTCAATGGGAGTGTGAATGCTGGTTGACACTGGTTCCTCAATGGGAGTGTGAATGCTGGTTGACACTGGTTCTTCAATGGGAGTATGAATGCTGGTTGACACTGGTTCCTCAATGGGAGCGTTAACACTTGTTCCTCAACTCCTGCAGAGTGCGAATGAATGACTGAATGAATAAACCTTCATACAAGAATAAGCATGTGAGCAATGAGGGGAATGACACAACTTGCTGCCTCAGCATAAAAAGAATTTGGTTCCCTAAAATGTAACCAGTTTTTGTTTCCATCACCAGAATGAGTCGCACAGAAACTGCCTGTGGAAACGTTTTGAGGTTAAATGCATGGCTTTAGGCTACTCATCAGCTGTGCTGGAGGATTAGTGGCGGTTCATCCATCTTGTGCACAAAAAGGGGTAGGAGCAATAACCTTCTATTAATTTAGGGAACTCAAGCACAAAGTTGTGAAAAAAGGTTGGCTTTAGTCATACGGGGAAGCGGCCAGGAGTGGAACTGTGTGGCTGGATTAAACTAGGTCTGTCATCACTTCTCTATGAAGTTCATTGATGTTATCATTACTTTATTGATTGCTGTCAGGTTGTAGAGATGTAAAGGGATTGCTTCTCTGCATTTGACCCATCTTACGGTACATAGGGGCAGTTGGCAGCTATGTACAGTGCTGGGGGGGCAAGTTGGGGTTCAATGTCTACCTCAGGACACTTTGACATGTGGCCAGTTGGAGGAGGGGATTGACCCGCCAACCCTACGGTTAGTGGACGACCCGCTCTATCCACTGAGCTACTACCGCCCCATCCACTGAGCTCAGGGAGTACAGCGGGTCGTCCACTAACCGGAGGGTTGGCGGTTCGATACCACCTCCAACTATCCACATGTCAAAGTGTCCTTGAGGAAGACACTGAACCCCAAATTGCTCCCCGGGCGCTGAACATACTGTAGCTGCCCCCTGCTCCTATGTACCATAGGATGGGTCAAATTCATTTTCTAAATTTCAACAAATATTGGGACAATTCAGACAACCTTGAGAAGAGAGGTTGAGGTAAACAGACCACCGGGAAAAACATTCAACACTGAAGGGACATTGAGGCCCATGCCTTCAATTGACAAATTGAAACACCTCTTCTCTTGTTTCCATGAGAATTTCTTGTTGCGTGGGAAATTGTGAAATCACATATTTATATATATTGTGAAACGTGCAACATGCGACGTGTCCCTGGATGCTCTCTTGTGTTTATTTAGAGGATGTTATCTAGGTTGACTGACCTATGGGGCAAGTGTGGCACGTTGAGTCAACAGCACGCCGACAGTCCTACCCAGTTCTACAGGTCCGCAAGCCTAAGCTCTTGTCCACAGCTTCCCAGGTTGATTGAGATTGAGAGTTAAGATTATCTCTTTGATAAGATAAAACTACACTTCCCAGATGGGAAATTTGGTGCCACAGTTGTACAAAGTAGAAAGAGATAAAACAATAAACAATAAAAACAAGAGTTAAAAAAGTTTCTAATTTAATGTCAAACTGTCAGTAACCAAGTCACTTTTTTAACCCTCATTTAACCCTATATAACCCTCACACAAGCACTAAGGTGCATTGAAGCTTCGAAAAACTAAGCATTTGCCAGAACAACTAAAGACTGAAGCATCTGAACCATGTGACCAACAACAGTCATATAAAGACATCAACAGGTACCTCTGTCTTTACCTGAACTGACAACTAACTACAAGGCAGCGGTACATCTAGAACCCCCAACCTGGTCGGGATGCAGCCAGCCCTTGATCTCCGCCACCGTGTTGAAGGAGTCGGCGTCGGGCAGCGTCTTGGCCCCCATGGTCACCCGGACCACAACCTGCTGTCCTCTGTCCACTATGCGGGCCATGAGCTGGGCATCCTCCACCGTGATGCAGGCTGCAGGGATACGCCTCACCCCCTCCTGGTAGTCCTGCCAGCCCGTGTGAGGACTTGACAGAACAGTAGAAAGACATAAGATATAAGACAACAGAGATTCCCTTGAACTAGACCCATTTCCTTACGTCTCTGTCTGCATTGGCATCATCACTACAAGGTTTAAGAGGCCGCCCGCGCAAAAAAATTAAATAATGCACTTAACGGTCAAAAGGAGACTTCAAAACTTGATTGCCTAAATGTCCACCGAGGATCCATAAATGTCTACACAATGACAGCAGTTCTCATAGACAGACAGGCTTAGTGGGGACAGACAGGCTTGGGGGGGACAGACAGGCTTGGGGGGGACAGACAGGCTTTGGGGGGGACAGACAGACTTAGGGGGGCAGGACACACACCTGTTGATGGAGAACGGGGTGATGGAGCGGATGAGCACGGCCACAGCTCCCAGTTTGGCGGCCTCCGAGGCCCCAAACGCCCTGTACGCCACCGTCTCGGGGTAGCTGACGAAGGGCTGGTTGAACACCACGATCCTCCCCGTGACGTTGCCCGCTCGGCTCTTCAAGTCGTCGAACGAGCTGACGACCACCACCTCGGCCTCTATGCCTGGAGGCGGGCCAGGGCAGGCAGAGAGAGAGACAGAGGTTACACAGTGGAGCCACTGGCCCACAGACTTGAACCTGAAACTCTAACCGTGAGCCATCAGAGAAGCAAGGGGGTGGCTGCTTCAGTGTGAGCGAGGGGATTGTTAATGTGTTATCGCCATAATGCGCGTTGGGCAAAAGTTCTGGTGATGAAACCATCGTAAGCACTTTCCTTGCTCCTGTTACTAAAGTGTCAGTGCCAAGTCAGGAAAGATGGAGAGCAAGCCGGTCTTTACTGCAAGATAAACCCCAGCAGTGGGTATGCAGGACCCTGAGGAGAAGCGGAGGGGTCTGGAAACACAGTAATTATCTGGAAATAATTACGTTTATTATCCCACTTATTACACAGCTACTCACTAAATAAATCTAGAATTTGACACACAAAACACTAACAATTTCTGTGATTGATTTAAAAGTTATTTTCTTGCTTCCGCTAAAAAAGAAAGTCATAGCAGTCTGTAGCGATGGCTTATTGTACGTAACATCAGTCTGCTATTCCAAAAATGACAGACCCTAGAACGCCGCAATTAGCCGGAAGAATCGAGTCTTCATCAAAGCCTTGTAATTATGTTTGTCAAATGATATCTGTAACCGATGTTTTAGTGAAGCCTGGGGAGACTGTAGGGGTGGTTTCAACACCAGACCTCTACGGTGCTTTAAAGATCTTCTACAAGATGAGACAACCTTACTGTCATCCACACATCTCCATGACTTGTACCTTCAGGTGGGGTACCCACACTGCTGCCCAGCCCAAGCATGGCCAGCCTCTTGGGCCTGGGTAGAATCATCTGAGCCCCCTCCTCTCCTCTCACCCAATGAGGGATCTTCACAGGTTCTGATGGTCAGGAAACAAAGACAAACATCGTATGTACGGCTGTAGACAAGGCCAACATTATGTTTTTACTTCATGTATTGTAGGTGCAAGTTAAGGTTGTAGGATGACATCAACATGTATCCATGTTGGAAACTCTTTATATGGGATACCTTGACATGTATCATCTTGATTTTTTTTTCTGTAACTGCATTAACATCATAGGCCATAATCATAGTGCAGGCATTAAATACAACATTTTAGCTTTCAACCATTTGCTAGACATTGTACGTACGTGATAAGCATTTCATCTTTTTTTTGTTGATTTTCTTTCCAAATTGAAGTGAAACTTTACACTATAGTTGGCATCACCACCATCCTCAAACCATCCCAGACAATGAACACACTTTACATGTCAAATACCTAACACAAACACTTAGTACTTAGTACAAACACGCACATGGTCACTTCCAATCACACACACAGAATTGCAAAATAGCCAAATAGTTCTGTTTCAAAGTACGTCACAATACTAGGGCAGATTGGTGAGTGCATAAGTAAAGTACCTTCTTTCAAAGTCTCTAAAGTAGAGGAGCCCTGGTACCTCCACTATAACACTTAATTGTAACTCAAACATCCAACTTAAAAGGGCCCCTATTGTCCTACCAGGTGTGAGTTTGATCAGCCATTACAAGCCATTTTAACATCTGATGTCTGATGTCACCAAGCCCCAGGGCAGCTTGTGATAGCTCATCAAACTCACACCTCTGGGTCAAATAGGGAGCCTTTCACTCTCAACCTTTACATCACATTAACTCCAGTCCTTACCTATAACTCAAACCTTCCATCTCGAATCATGAATCCAACTGTAAATATATCTAAACATTTACTTCCATTGTTCAAAGATGGATGAATGTTTGGCCAATCTCTCCCAGAGGGTTACTCCAACCTGAGCTGCACCCAGCCCTTACCTGAGCTGCAGCAGTGTATGAGAAAGCAGTGTGAAATAGAAAGGAGAGCAAATGAATCTCTTCCTTACCAGAAACGCACCATTCCACGTTACATGTGTTTTCCAACATGACACCCATATATGCATTTTTCTCTCACACAGACACACAGTCAGGTGCTTTGGTTCATTTGTTCAACGGTTACCTTATACGACATGAAGGACATTCTGAGTCTGCCAATGTCACTAGTGGGGACGCATCCAGAAAAACACACACACACACACACACACACACACACACACACACACACACACACACACACACACACACACACACACACACACACACACACACACACACACACACACACACACACACACACACACACACACACACACACACACACAACCTACCTAAATGAACGTCCAGGCCATCTTGCCTCATGGCCTTGTACATGTATGCGATGGCCAATTCCAAGTTGTGGGAGCCACTGACTCGGTTGCCGATGGTGTCCGTGAAGTTGGACAGGCGTTGATAAGAGCGCTTCTGGGCGGGGCCAGACAACACAAACTTGATGATCTGATTGGCTACGTCAGTGTAGTTCGCCACCTCTTTGGCCATGTCTGAAGAGAAGGTCGTCCATCAGGAACGTGACACGAAGCGCCTTGATGTGTGTATTTAATGTGTTTAATGTATCCAAAAAGGACAAAGGATTTTAACGTGCATTCAATCACTTTCAACTGCCAATATATATACGAGAATCAGACAGCCTCTGACTCTCTACGTGGCATGGGACAGCCTGTGAACCACATACATCAGAACCAGGCCCACTTTACCAGGACAAAGGAAGGAAGTGACGTCTAAGTGTGGATAATGTAACATAACTTTTTAACTTGGATATTGGCAGTAACTTTAGTTTATGAATGTTATTGACTTAGCCTCTGGAGCGTGAGCAGGCTACACTGCACTTCCTGGCCAAAGGGGCCAGTAATTAGAAGGAAGTTCTGATTCTGACATATAGTAACATTAACTGGACTACTGGCACAAAACCATAATAATTGTTTGAGTTGAGTTTGTATCGATTGATTAGCAGAAACAGCTAAATAATTTACAATTTTAAGGTTATTGTAATACTTTACCATGTCGTCATAATAAGTAATAAGTAATTTTCAAATTGTAGGAAATGTCAACGTGTTGTTATTGTCATGTTACAGCAAAGCAAGGAGCACATTTCAGAGTGTAAAGAAGACCCTGTACCTCTCTGAATGGGCACACACTCACGGCCCACTAACAGCAGTGAACAGGTCCAAACCAGGAGGGCAGAACACTGAAGGTATGGTGGTCTGCGCTCCACTGCCATCTGAGGAATCACACATAGAAAAGAGTGGGGGATCGGTGAGAGGGTGAGGGAGTGAGTGAATAAATTAGTAAGGGAGGGGTGGACGGATGGACAGGCAGCCAAGCTAATTGAGTGGGTGGGTGAGAGAGTGGGTGAAGTGATGTCAGTGAGAATGGGTAAAGTGAGTGAGTGGATTGATGATTGGGTGAGTGGGCGATTTGGTGAGTGAGTGAAGGGGCACGTGAGTTGTGAGTTGTGAGCAATAGGCAAGTGAGTGTACGACGAAGTAAATGAGTCAGTGATCAAGTGAATCAAAAGCTTGAGTAGTCTTCATTTCTAAATCAATTGATCATGTAATCAAAATAGCCTAAAAAGTGTCAAGAGAAGACTTGCAGTTGAAATGATAGAGGCCAAGCATCAACTCAGCACACATTGATGGCATATTACACTGAAAGCCTAAACATGTATTAATCAGCACATGATATTACGTTCTGCTTGGAGCAGATCTGATGACTCGGGCATTCTCACTTCTCTTTCTGTGTTCAACAACATTCACGGAAGCACTGCCTGTGCTGGGCTGCTCTTGATCAACTCAGACTGGTCTCACCTTGATCTGTTTCGAATGCGTTGGCTTTGCTCTTGATTCAATGTTGCTTTACGATGGATTACTTTCAAATTCATGTGAATCCATTTACATGGATCAGATATTTGCAGGCCATCAAATCGAGATGTAAACAATTATTACAGACTTTCTCCAACCATATTAGTTTGGGCGGCGTTACGTCGATCTAGTTTAGTTCCGCATTGTGACGTAGTTCAGGATTGGCTATTGGTCCGCTGAAGACTTGAAATGATCTGTGAAAATGTATAATATTATGAGGGCTAAAGGTGCCATACATTTGATTTCTTCCAACAAATAAATAACAATTCCATTTAATTTAGTTGTAGATTTTTTTAATGCAAAAATTGCTTACAGAAACAGACCAATGAGAGCTGTTTTACTTGAGATGGTAATATTTGGGGATGTGAGAGGCCGATCCTTTCTGTCTCAACATAAGGTCGGCCACCAGATCCATTTTTCATAAAGCTACACATTCCAAACATTTACAGATGCTCTGAATTTTTGCCAGCAGCTAAAGGCAGTATGTCTCTTTGAATTGCTTAAGGTTTGAATGCAAGAAAAAAGCCACTTTATGGTAAATCACCACTCGGCAAATCACATAACTCTTTCAAGTTCTGATGATTGGAACTGTGTCCTGTAATTGTTGTGGCGTTGAACCTACCAAGCTACCTACCCAGAACTAAAGCTGGTGAAATATAACATGCCATTAATTGGTCAAACAGGCTTGGGAGTGTGACAAGACAAAGGGAATTAACATACAACTCCAAACTGACAGAAGGGAGCAAAGATGTCATTAAATAGTGATGGATCAAGCCCACATTTTATTAAGAACAGTTTTTCTTCCATGCAGTACGTCAATGTGTGCTGCTAGTGACATTACATAACCAAAAACATTGTGGAACAAGCTTGATTTGTCAAAAAAAGAGTGTAGCAATGAATTTCAAATGTGATCAAACAATCCAGCACTATGGCAGTTTAATATTCCCCATTTAAATTAACAATTTGTACCTGGTTTTCCCCAAATATATTTTTAGACATGTTAACAAAAGCTAAGCTAAATAAATATTTTTTGGTCAAAAGCTGTGACATTACTGTCCCAAAACATCTGTGCTGTACACATGAGCCTATTCCAACTGCCCCCATACCTACTACTCCAGCCATACCAAGCCATCATGGTCTCACACCTCTCTATTGCTTTCAATGTCTAACCAAGAACAGATTAACATTATCTTTATTGAATTTATTTTAAAAAAAGCTTTAAAGTTCAAACCTCTCCAGATTTATTAAAAAAAAAACATTTTGATAGAATACTGAGCAGCAGGTGATCATTATTTTAGTATTATTATCATCATCATTGTTGTTGATATTATATTAAATCATTTAGTAGAATGCGAGTCAGAAATATACTTTGAAGTACAAAATTCTCCACATTGAAATTACGCAATTTTCTGTGTCATCTGAGAAATATTTGGCTAGAAGAGAGGATTGCCGTGGTTACAGGATATTGAATTAACATTAATATGATAATATATATTCAAAGCAACAACAAAATACCCTCCATAACATTAATATATTCATATTTCTCCCCAGTGAACACAATGGAATTGAATAGGACTAAACAAAACATGTGTGGCACATCTTCCATAGGCCATCCCTATGATCTGGCGTGTTACTTTTGAACCCCTCAAGCTGTGTGTTTAGAGCTAAAAGCTCTGGACTGTTAGAGGGGAATGTGCTTTGGTTCAGGTCAGTCCACTTGTAAAAAGGCATGTGGATTACGGTCATTATTCACGGGCATGCTTGGAGGTGTGGTTAATAATATCCTCCTGCTGTATGGTTGCAGAGAGGTTTGGCTAATAGCACTTCCACGAGCCTGGCTCTGTCGCCAATGGACTACAAATCACAAATCATTATGTCAGTCAACATGGTTTTCTTTCACCCCACTATAGCCAATTGCTGGGTGAATATCAAGAGAAAAGCGATGATATCCTTTGTTTTTGCATACATTCCATGTATATTTGTGGTGAGCACACACACACACGCTTTGAGTAAAGCCACTTTGTGGTCAAAGCCATGTTGCTCTAGTTCTCCTGGTAGGTACAGCCCTGCCACCAGGTAACCACTGGGTGTCGAGGCTAACCCCAGGCCTAGCTTGTTTTTTCTCTTCATTTAAAAATGTTTTGGTCACCCGATAAAGAATGGTGAGTACCGAATACATTGCTAAGAATAGGCGCAAAACATTGTTATTCCTGGGTTAAAAATATATATATTTGTATACAAAATAACTCTTTGGCAAAGATAATCATTCTTATATTTGTTTGGGTTTTTTTTGTCAAAAAATTGAAATAGGCAAAAAAATAAAAGCTAGTACAGTAACAAAAAAAGTAGATGAATCAAACATTCATATCACAAAGGCAAACAAAATGCAAAATTCCTCGTTTCTTAGCCGACAAGATAACAAATATCTTCTTCTCCTCATGTAAAGAGGACAAAATACATAATGAGGCTCACAACAAGAATACTCATAATCCTATGTTTAGTACCATTCAAAAATGATGAACATGTCTGTCTGTGCTTGAATGTTTACCTCAACTTTGCAACAATACTGAAGCAAGCAGGTCCTGCTTCAGCTGCAGCTCTCTCAGAGGGGGCCAAAGCAAAAATGAAATGCTGTAGATCATGTCGTAAATAGGTGTCTGACAAGCACAATGTCCTCAAGCCTGGTGCACTCAACAGTCAGTCTGTGACGTTATGGGACATACTGAATTAGAATGCATTTATGGTTTTAATTTCTCGAGCTTTAGAAAGCATTTCAGCAATCAAATGACCTTCTCGTTGGACAATGTTCTACAATCCTTCAGAGTTCAGTGACTAAGGGTGAGGGGATATGAGCAGAGGTGAGGAGAACATAGGGGGGAGAAAGCGGAAAATGTTTGACACGACCAAGTAAAAAGCAACGCTAAAAATGCTCTAAATCAAATCCCTGGGACAACAAAAACTTCAACAACGCGATGTCACCGATGTTGTAAGCCAATCAGAAAAGGTTGCATTTTAACTACCTGGGATGAGGCTGAAACAGGAGGTGTTATTCACAGTGTCGGCTGCTCTTCAAACCAATGAACACGCTCCCTTTGGACATCACATGGCTAACAGCGCACAGTTCTTAAGTGTTGATAGTCAGACGCAGCAAAGGCAGAGACTCCCGCGTGAGGTCAGAGGTCAGGCGTAGAACTCCTGGGCGGGCTGCTTCTGGTCGGTGTTGGGGGGCAGCTTGGCCACGCCCAGGGCGTAGCTGCCCTCGTCCTTCTTCTTCATGCGGTATGCGACGAGGAGGACCAGGAAGACAGCGCACAGGAACCCCACAACGCCACACACTATCACAGCTACCGAGAGGGAATCACAGCAAAACGGGATGTCGCTGACATAAATCAGTTAACAAGGTGGCAGATGTAAATCTAACAAGGTGGCAGATGTAAATCTAACAAGGTAGCAGATGTAAATCTAACAAGGTGGCAGATGTAAATCTAACAAGGTGGCAGATGTAAATCTAACAAGGTGGTGGATGTGTGCTGGCCAAATTTCCATTTGAAATGTCAAATTTCAAAGTATAATTGGAATTGAATGAGCATCACTTCATTTTTCCTACCGAGCATAACTTTGGGAAAACAAAATTTGGGGTATTTTAAATTTGTCAAATAGTGCTTTTACTTCATTAGTAACCAGATGCCACGTATCAAACCACTAGGCAAACACCCTCTTAAATTGTAGCCAAATGACGTCTCTAGATACAACAACTACATAAACATTGTTTGGTGTTTGGTGTGTAATTACAAAAAAAGCCATAGTCCATCCTTACCAGCCAGCACATCCGTCCTCAGCAACATGCCTTCAGACGTGACGTCTTCTGAGGAGCCCAGGGTCCCGTCTCCTGGGCTGGCTTCCAGCTGGACCCCCTCCTCGGGCAGAACCCGGTCCTCCAGGGACACGTCAGCAGGGCCCGTGGGGGTTTGCAGGTCGTCTGTGGAGCCGGGCTGCAGGGTTTCAGCAAGTCTGGTGTCATCTGAGGTTTCAGGGCCAGTTACCTGGTGAAATGGAAAACAATATGAGTACAAAAGAAATGATCATAATACAAATAAATAAATAAATAATAATAATTTATATTTAGTTCCTTTGATAAACTTAAACCAAAATATGCTTTGCCTGAGATTGGGCTTTTTCATTTGTCTTGTTTTGTGGCAATAAATGTTGTAAACTGATAAAGGTTATTTTTGTCTGTATTGTCCAAATTTTTAATTTAATCTTAATTTAGTAGCACCTAGCTAACCTGTTCATTCATGCAATTTATCCTAACATGCATTACTACAATTAATGGTGTTGAAACATCAGGGTTACTTCATTTAGCTTTTTAAAGCAAACTAAAAGAAAAAGAACAATGTGTACCTCAGTCTTGTCTTGTAATATGTATTTAGTGGTTGATTCCTCCTGCATTGTGGTGGGTGAGCTCGTGCTCTCCAGTGTAAAAGTGAAAATATCTTCCGGAGTCATGCCCAGCCGCTTTGTTGTGTTCGCTTCCTCTAGGATGTCAGTGTGGCCTGGGAAGAACAACCGAGAACCATCGAGTCAAACCCTTGTGCTCAAGGAGTGGGAAAACGTAACAAAAGACACCTGATAATTCACATATATGGAGGCATTCTTCATCCTAACCTGGAGAAATCTATACAACCACTTCACTCTTTGTTTATTTGTTTATAAAGAGACAAAGTGATCTGAAAAAGTGAAAAAAGTGAAGCAAAGTGATCTCAGATCTGGCTTCACCCGGCTTTGGAAATGTTAGAAAACCTCAGGACAGAAATACCTCTTCTGCAAAGCAATGCTACGATGACAATTTTAGGCTCAAAAAGCTAGGTGGCATCATTTGATTTGCCATGGTTCGTAGGGTAGGTCTATTCTATAATTTGATGTTATGGAATTATCCCATAGGTTTCAGAGACAGTGTTTTAAACAACCCTCAGACTCCACCTCTAAGGATGACTGCATGGCTTGGCTCTTCATAAAACATGACCTGGCGAACTTATCACCTCAGGACATACATCTGGCTTTTGTATATCCAGGTTTGTGTGTGTGTGTGTGTGTGTGTGTGTGTGTGTGTGTGTGTGTGTGTGTGTGTGTGTGTGTGTGTGTTGAAATACATCAAAGGACGACTCTTTCCAGTCTTTCATTAATATGAATGCATCAAGTTTTTGTTTACAACGACCAATAGCTTTCATGTAACAACATGCAAGACAAGTTTAAAGCCTGGATAATAAACCTTTGAGACTGCGGTAAAAATCCAGACTCCTTATTCTGGATTTATACCAGAATAAGGATTCTTGAGCGAGAGCACAAGAGGTCTTACGGAGTTCGTCCGATCCAGAGCCCGAAAAATTGTCTTCGCCATCTTCGTCGTCAGATGGTAACCCCCCTGATGACTGGCCCTCCAGGTACATATCATCCAGTCCAGATGGCTCATCCAGTGTAAGGGAGGACACCAAGAGCTAGAGAGACAAACCACACTCAACTTAGTTGACAGCTCACTCACACAACACCAATACAATAATGTTTGTCGCTTATCATAGAGCCTGCGTAAAATGGCATTCGACTTCATAGTGTGTCTTGAGTCCATGGCGTCTTAGCAATATAAATACAGAGCAAATCCCAGTCACTGATGCTTTCTGTTTTCATCTGGTGTTCTCTAGCCGGTGACCAAAAATGATTCATCATTGGAAGCATGTAATGGGATACAAGTAACACACATATCCTGCATCATGACAGGGGTTTGATTCTAGTTCAATTCATGTACTGGTAGGGACCCATAAGGCTGAGCAGTAGGAGTCAGAGGCGGAGCCATGGGCGGGGCTGGACAAGCCTAGGCCCGCCTACTTGTCAGACTTGCCCAGACTTTCAACTCGTTGGGTCATCATTTGATTCAAATTCAAAATTATTCTCAGTTTCCAGATCCACTGCCTGGTCTGCAGTGCCCTATGTTGCATTCAAGTGTTGTTTTTATATATTTGAAAAAGTGACATTAACTGATCAACTGCAATAATGTTAATACACTAAGGCAAACCCCCCCCCCCCCCCCCCCCCCAAAAAAAAAAGGAAGTCAATGATTCAGAATCATAAGATAAGAAGAGATTCTTACATGAAGAATTATTTTTCCTATGGGTATGGCCAGTTTGTCATATTAGTTGCTGGTGGGTAACTAGGGAACCTGGGTTCAACCCCTAGCAGAGAGTCAAGAGCCTTTGAGCTTGGCCAGAGATATATATTCTGTTACATGGCTCAATGAACTTGGACAAAAATCAAAAAGGGACAGAGAACTACTACAGAAGGTTTTCGTAACACACACACACCAAGTGAATACAGCCCAAGGAGGCCTGAAGTATGCTTGGTAGGTGTATAGTCTGCTCCTTTTAAACACACAAGGGACATTGAGGGGGAGAAATAAAATGAGCAGGGCCAATGACTTTTAGGATGAGATTACGAATGTTCAGTCAGATGCAGGCTAAAAAGGACTGATGTCTGGATGAGACATACCCATTTTGTCAATGAAAATGGGTATGTCTGGTACTCTAAGTGCAAAAACAAATCTTATTATACTTACTTTTGACCTTTTGACTTATTAGATTTGTCATGTCCATCACAGGTATTAACAATATGCAGTGTTGGGGAGAAACAGACTACATGTACCGTCTTACCTATTCAGAATACAAATTATAAGTAACTGTATTTCATTACAGTTACAATTTAAATAGTTGGTATTTAGAATACAGTTACATCGTTGAAATCAATGGATTACATGACGATACTTCTCTGTTTCGCGAGTTTAGTGACTCTCTAAATAGACGAAGCCAACCCCATGCATTTCACAGAGGCCCCGATATGAAAACGAAAAAAACTGATCGCTATTTGCATGATCATTCGCAATGGAGTCGGAAGAGGTGCAGCAGGATCTAGAGGATGTAGAGCTGGAGCTGGAAAGGAATATAACTGTGCAGTGCAACCTCTGCTCGCCAACAACCAACCTCCTTTCAGCGTCCAAAGGTTCCACCTCCAACCTGAAGAAGCGTCTTAAAGGAAGGGTTTTTTTTTAATTAGCCATGGATAGTCCTCTGCTGTAGTTTGATTGGTTACCTTGCTGGTTTATAGTTGTATCTACCCGCTTAGTTGACGTGTGAATGTTTCATATCATCCTTTTATGGAAAAGGGTAAGGGTAAATGCAGGTTTCCTTCTGGTGCATTTTATTTTAAGGTGATTTTATAGGCAATCAGTGGCGAAGCCAGACCTTTTTTGGGTGGTCTCAAACTTGCCTTAGCCCACACTATTGTTTCGTCCTCAAATATAATTCTACTTTTTTTACACAAGCAATGATCATAGGTGTAGCCACGCGCACCAATGCATGGGTTCATGTTGTTTTGCAAAAGATTAAAATGTTTCTGCGTAAAAGTTAGTTGTGATCAAACCTACAAACGCGCCTGTAGGCAACACCGATGCACCATTAACAGCTAAGTAAATAAAGAAACTGAAAAGGGAAAATTGGTCAATTTGTCTGTTGGTCATATCTATTGCATAAACATACCCTTATAGTCTTTGTTCCTCTACAGCCAATTATAATATAGTGCACTTTCAGGGAGACTTTGGTCTAACACATTGAGCCAGTTGTTACAGAAGAACACACCAGAATAAGCCTGTTTAGTAAGCAGGATTTGATGCCGCATTCCTACATTCTACTCCAAGTATTCAGAATACAATACTCAGATTAAGTAATGTAACGTAATATGTTACAAGTTACATTTTCGGGAATGTATGCTGTATTCTGTAACTGGACACATTTTAAAAGTATCCTTCCCGACACTGACAATATGTTGGACATACAACAATCATTTTGCGTCTTCTAAAGCTGGGTCCAGTACTGGTGTTTGCATCTTAAACCACAAAGACAAAGACAATCTCTTTCCATTGGGACCTAATCAACTTAAAATAAGCAGTAGAAACTCCCACTTTCCTCGAATGAGGTACTGCATATATACTTTTTTTTGTTGCATTTCAAAAGACTGAGATGCAATCATGATTTGGTGAGCAGCCCGGATCCCAGAGATCCTGAGCACTCCAACGTGGAGCAAAGAGACAGCTTCACTGCACTCCAACGTGGAGCAAAGAGACAGCTTCACTGCACTCCAACGTGGAGCAAAGAGACAGCTTCACTGCACTCCAACGTGGAGCAAAGAGACAGCTTCACTGCACTCCAACGTGGAGCAAAGAGACAGCTTCACTGCACTCCAACGTGGAGCAAAGAGACAGCTTCACTGCACTCCAACGTGGAGCAAAGAGACAGCTTCACTGCACTCCAACGTGGAGCAAAGAGACAGCTTCACTGCACTCCAACGTGGAGCAAAGAGACAGCTTCACTGCACTCCAACGTGGAGCAAAGAGACAGCTTCACTGCACTCCAACATGGAGCAAAGAGACAGCTTCACTGCACTCCAACGTGGAGCAAAGAGACAGCTTCACTGCACTCCAACGTGGAGCAAAGAGACAGCTTCACTGCACTCCAACATGGAGCAAAGAGACAGCTTCACTGCACTCCAACGTGGAGCAAAGAGACAGCTTCACTGCACTCCAACGTGGAGCAAAGAGACAGCTTCACTGCACTCCAACGTGGAGCAAAGAGACAGCTTCACTGCACTCCTGCATTCTTCACTGCTGACTGTCCTGGAGGGTTGACGTTTGCTGCTGATATTCCACTCAGATAAGCAACACCAATATGACCTGTTTGGGTTCTGCTAAATTATGTAATGAATTTCCAGCGTAAATATCAGGATATTTATTGATGTTGTCCGGCCAGTGTCACTCTGTGGAGAGACTCCCATATTTGAAGTGAATTTCACATGATAAATGTCCTTTAAATGGCAACCTCATAATTCAAAAATGATTTAATACCTTGCTCGCGAGAGTGTATGAATAATTTGGTCATTAATATTCTTCACCTTTGGGAACGACGAAGGTCTCCGGTGTGTTGCAAGCGTGGATGACGCAAACCATCTGGGAAACCTGAAGGCCTCCCAGAGACGGCAGAGTACACTTACCATGAACTGGACCATGTGTCATAACAAGGACCATCTCATCCCCTTACAAAGTCCCCAGCCCACCCTGAACATTAGACATATTATATACATTAGCCATCTGCTATAGTGCCTCATCACTCACTGTACCGCAAGGGAAAGGGGAAATAAACCCTTTGTGATTTTCCCCCCACAGCAGGCCAATACTTGGGAAGTAGTAAAGTTTGAGTGCTTATTTGACAGCGTCCTCATCCATGTCCCTACACCAAGAGACAGAGCTGTTCCAGTCATTTGGAGAGGGGACAGGACACAGGGTCAACAACGCAGTTGTGTAACTAAAGCACACACACAGGTCTGTCATCATCATCTCTCAGCGAGATGTTCAGTCCACAACCTGCAATACTGTGGGTGTGTGCGTGTGTACACACAAAAACACAGTGCTCAGAAGCCTTTCAACTTGAAAATGTTCCCTGTAGTTATTCATTACTATCAAAGATCATACACCGTCTTTGCATCCATTAAAGTGGAGATGATGTCATGTAGTTTTAGTCATGTCGTTTGTTTTTTTTAAGCCTGCTGAATTACTATTGCTGGTTTTAGCTCCTAGTCGCATCTACCACTAGGAGCAACGTTGACATCTTGGCCCTTAAAGTACTCAAAAGGTCGATCTGTGGTAACATTGGTTTTTGTCTGATCCATTTACATGTACATTTGATCCACACTTGTGTATAGACCACTGGTGGAAAAGTGGACCCCTGGGGCATGTGAAATAGCCCAGTGTTCGAATTCCCTCAAAGGCAACAAAGTCAAACATCTGAGGGGGTCTCTCATATCTGAAAGTGTCCGCCATATGTGGCATTGTAATTTAGTCTTAAACATCGCTCATTATCCATCCCCTTGCAGTCTCTTAACATTAAAGACGTTAAATTAAAATATAGGCTACTATGGGACGTAGACCGTAGCCTACGCTCATGAACGCAGCATGACTGCACTTCACCACCACACCACTAGGCTGTGAGCAAACTGCATACGATCGATTCGATTTGACAGCCCGCCAGTCCGAAGAAGTCACCTTGCTACTTCTAGCAAAATGTGCTTTTGAGGTAAATACCAAGCGGCAACATTCCATGCTGAAAAATGAAGCCCATGCGGAAGTGCAAAAACTTGCAGTTCCTCGACTGGCCGCTTGAGGCTGGCTGCAGAAAGGAGTCAACTCCCATAGACACCCATGTTAAAATGTCTAACTTTACAGCCAAAATAAACATGTTTACAGCCTGGTTCAAAAAACGGTTTTGGTGTCTTTCAGTAGTGTTTGAGTCCATGACAACTGTGAGGGGGGTAAATTTTTTTAGAATCCATTATTTTAATGCACAGAGAAGGATTTATTTTATGAATAATTAAGGGCGTGGTCAACTTGATTGGCAGCTGTCATCACGGCATGACCTTCACGGATTCGAGGCTTTGATTGGTCTGGCCGGGCTTAGAACACAGACTGAAATGTCCAAGATGGCGGCGCCCAGTTGCTCAATTTTAGGCTTCATCTCCGCTGTTAAGAATGTCTATGGGTGACGTCACGGAGGGTTTGTCCATATTTATATACAGTCTATGGTAAATACCAATATAAATATCACTGTCTGTGTCTGTGACAGTGTCAGTTATGCCACCGAAAAAAAGGCCACCGGCGCCGAATTCATATCCGCCCCTGTTAAGTTTCGGTTTTACCACGAAAAAACAAAAAATAGTTGAAGATTAATCGAACCCTGATTTCATTCCATTATTAAATTGAGAATGAGTGGGACACTCACTAAATATTTTACTCTATTTCTTTGTATTGCAAAAAGAAATCCATTTCTGTAAAAAAAAAACATCTCTGTTGTGTGCGTGTGTCAATTAATAGCCTTGGCCTTTCTTGCGCAAAAGCTAGTTCAAACGAGTTACGCTTTATTTCATTGCATTGTTAAATTGAGAATGACAATGATACTCAGACTCAATATTTTAATCTATTTCTCTGTATTGCAAAATTGTGAAAAATGGACTATTACAATCAATAATATGTTTAAATTAATAGTAATAAATCAATTTCTGTGAAAAAAATCTGTCTGTTATGTGCGTGTGAAGTGTCAAGTGCTGTGTGCGTGTGAACAAAGTGTCAAGGTACAGCCTAGGCCTACTATGCGACAAAAGCGGTAGGCGCTTTTGCGCACTATGTGCGCGGTGCGTCAACTTTTTATAAGATAGACAGTGGCGTATCTAGCCCTATTTTGGGGGGGCTGGAGCCCCCAAAAAACTTTCATTAGCCCCCCAAAAAATATACAGATTTTTTTTTTTTTTTTGAGATCGTCAAATTCACACCTAACAACTGATTTAGTGAACAGATCCAGTTTAATTTAAATTATTATTATTATTAAATGATTATGCTACAGTATAATTAGAAGATGTATTCAATATATTTATTGTTGTGCCAGATTATATAAATCTAAATGAGTTAATTTCTCTTCCTACAACCCACTACATGACACCATTTACAGGGATATTTTCTAAGATTTCTTATAGGGGAGCATGCACCCAGGCCACCCCTAGATTTTTTGGGTCACAGGAAAAAAAATAGGTTTCAACTTGGGGCTTAGCCCCCCCCAAAACTGGGAACCTAGATTCGCCCCTACCCCCTTAAAGATGAAAAGATCATTCGAACCCTGAAATAGCCTCATATACATGAAAGTGGCTACAATAAATAGTGTTACCAAGGGGCCCCAAGGTGCGTCCGTCCACTCCCTTCACGTCAACCCCGTGGGCCGCAGCCCGGCTCGGCGCGCCACCAGCAGCGCATGCGCAGCCTCGTGGAGGCATCTGGCCTGCTGCAACAAGTATGACCGCGTCTCGGCTGCTTTTAGTCATCCATCCGGAAAGGTGACACATCGTCTTTAGGATTACATTGGAAAAAAAAAAAAGAGAAGAAACGGCTGACGTAGTCGTGTATATGCCTACAGAAGTGCAAAAAATGAAACCCCATATTTATTTTCCTGAACTTTGCCCCCAATACATGGTCCTCGGTGTTGGCCCCCAGCCCCACGGTGTACCCACACATCAGAACTCACCGCAACACGCTGTCTGACTGCGACCTTAACAAGCTCACCACTCAACTCCTTTTATTTTGTTATGTTCATTCATATTTCTGTAATATTTCTGATACATTCCTTTTTGATTTACCATGTGTTTGTGTGGAAACATACAGCCATCTCATCAATAAACATAAAGACCCTATAGGCTCCATTTCATTTAGAAAGCACGCTGAGATTTATTCAGATGCCGCTTTAAATAAAGATGAATGTCATCAGCCAGCAGTCATATTAATCCAAGTATGACACAAAATAGATTTTTGTTTCAGCGAAGTGTTTCAGATACAATCTTGGTCTGTTTGTTTTACTTTATAAAGCAATTGTTTACTTTAATTTAGTCCTAGTCTTCTTTTTTTACAGAGACAGTCCATTTCTACAAAATGCCATGCAGGGAGGCTTCCAGAACACACTTTAAGTGGGTTGAGGGGAATCAGTAAGTGGATAAGAAAATCTCCACATATCGGCTGTTAAAAAGATTTCCTTCTGACGGAAATTCAGGTAACCCTGCCCGTGTTTTGTGTCCGAGATACCACGGAATCGTCATATAATTAAAACGCACCTAAGGGATACATTAAACCACATCACACCTGGACAGATCAGCTCCCAGTAACGACTGGAAAACCAGCCTGTATCCACTTACTTTGTCCCCGAGATGCCCAGTCGCCAACACGATGACCAACACAATCCAAACACTCCGCATACTTGTTTCCCACGAGCGACTGAAAGTTGAGGTAAAAAATGTAAAGTAAGTTAAAAAAAAAAGGGGTAATCGTTCTCTTAAATCAAAGTGGGTTTCACTCGCTCGGTTCGTGTGTGTGATCGATCGCGATGGTCAAATCTCAGATTTGCGTTCAACTTCTCAGGCGCCTCTGGCTTCGCTGTCCGTCTTTCTTTTCATCTGAAAGGGAGTTTGTTTGGGCTGGCGTTACAGCGTGGCCCGCGGTGACGTCATCGTGACGTGGCCGGGAGCTGTGGTCTGGGCTCTGGTGGGGAGGGAGCATCATGTCTACGGGGAGCATGGATGGATCAAACTATGGAGGAACTGAAAAATGAAACAGGAAGTTGTGTGGTGACTCACCGGAGACTCAGCGATAGCCTTATTAACTTTATTTTAGTCATTGTGGTTTAACAATCTATATTTATCCAAAACCCCTACTTTATATTTTCTTTTGAATCAAGAAAAACTCACTTTTGAAAAGTGCAATAGAAATTAACTTTATTATTATTATTACTTTTTATGGTTTTATGTATTTTCATCTCCAGGGAACAAAGGGCCACAGGCCATGCTGCAGTTCACGTACCCTCTGCAGCCTCCCTTGGGGCTCTAGAGCACCCACAGCCTCCCTTCAATTTGACCTCGACTGCACTTGATGGTTGCACAAAGCTGGGCGTTTGGGAACCCATATTGCATGTAGAGGATCCTGGGATCCTCTACATGGATCCTCTACATATTGCATGTAGAGGATCCTGGGATCCTCTACATGGGGATCAGGGTCCTGCAGTGAGGATCAGGGTAGAGTAGAGCTCAAGGCAGAGTGGAGGAGGACTCATCATGGCCAGCAGTAAGACCTCCTGACCTTCACTAAAATATCTATATCTATAAATGTATAGATGACAGATTGATTCATACACATCTGCTCATGGAAATACATCCTGAAATATAGATGTTATCATTTATAACCTATTGAAATCATAAGTGTGGTGTAGTGAACAATGAGTTGCCTTCCCCCAGTGGACTATTCTCCACAGTCGCCAACCGAACACCCTACCAGGAGGGTGGTCCCCAGAGTGCTCCTGAAGGTGCTCTGCACCCTACCAGGAGGGTGGTCCCCAGAGTGCTCCTGAAGGTGCTCTGCACCCTACCAGGAGGGTGGTCCCCAGAGTGCTCCTGAAGGTGCTCTGCACCCTACCAGGAGGGTGGTCCCCAGAGTGCTCCTGAAGGTGCTCTGCACCCTACCAGGAGGGTGGTCCCCAGAGTGCTCCTGAAGGTGCTCTGCACCCTACCAGGAGGGTGGTCCCCAGAGTGCTCCTGAAGGTGCTCTGCACCGCAGGCATCGTGACCCTCAAACAAGGACCAGAGGCTGCTCTCCACCGCAACCCCAGGCCAATAGTGCTTCATTAGCCAACTCTGCAAAGTTATGGAAGAATGTTGAATTCAATAAAAGGTACTGATTAAAACAGCATTTCTCCTCAAATCCGTCACTATTCTTTTAAATATGATTATTAATGACATTGTCTAACATTTTGACCAAACAAATGTGGATGTCCCTCAGTTCCTCCAAGGATCCCAGGTTGAAGAACACTGATTTTGGACATCTATGAGACAGGGGTAAGGGTTATGAGAACGATATGATTAAAAAAAGATCACAGGGAGTGGGTAGCTAGATATTGAAGAAAAAAATACATTACTGTCCAGATGCATTCACTTATTGCAATATTTTATTATGATACAAACAGTTGTAAATTACATTTGAACAAAGGTCTATGAATAAAATGATCTTGGCTACGGGGGAAATTATATTTCTGATGTTGGCAAGGTCTTGTCAGCCCAATTACCTGTAAAATATATAATGTATATATTAATCTACATTTTATGTATTTATTTGTTGTATGTTTTGTGTCCTTATTAAAAAAGAATATTGTGGCTTTCATACTTCAATTTAAATGAGGTGAAACAATTAATTCAGCCTGAGCGACCATCTTCTGTGCAGGTTTGCTGCCATCTTAAGGTAACTAGAAACCTAGTGGCAAGATAAGGCAGTTTTCTTCCCCTATGTCTTGTAAGGTCACCTCCATGAGTAAAAAGGCATCCCACATCAGAGCACCATGGACAGAGCACGTTGCTACGCTGTGGGTCTGACAGGCTATCGGCTGGCGGACAAAAGCAACACTTCCCATCAGTCTTCAGTTGGACCATGTGGTTGGAGAGTCACAGAGCCCTTGAGGTAGAACAGTTTCAGAGTCATCGGAGTCCAGCTTTGGGGTCCGGTGTCTTCAGGCTCCTCTTCCAGACAGGGGGGATCTGGGACAATGGGACAAAGAAGGAACGCCATACGTTCATGTAAACTGTGAATGCTATTTGTGTAAAGAGCATGAATATCAAAAAAATAACAAAAAAAGCTCTCCCACATAGCAGGTTATTTTCTGATAATTCTGCAGCTCAATTTACTCAACACTGGACCAATTAGTCCTTTCAAACCAAAATAACAGGATTTTATTTTATTGATAACATTACTGAAATCTCTATCGATCAGCAATGACTACAGATATGTCCAGATGATCTTAAGATACATGCTAATGGAAGTGGTCCATGTTGCGACAGGGCAGCCACAGGGCAGCCATCTTGGGGTGGGTGCGTGGTACCGGCGGGGGGAGCGTAGGCTCCAGGTGTCGGCCCAGGAAGGACAGCAGTCTCCTCCAGATGAGGCCACTGCCCAGGAACATGAATCCTGTGACCAGCCAGAACACACGGGGGTCCTGCAGCACGTCAACCACACGAGAAGAAGAGGCGTCACACTTCATCTAAGAGCCAGTGTTCAGACTGTGGGGGCCATCAGTGGGCTGCTGCAGGGGTCTGGCTCGCCCATCATCATCATTCTTATCAATACCTGACTTTATTGCTCCCAGAGGAAAGTGTTTGTTAAGGAAACCCCAAAGGAAAACAATACACACAAGAATGAACACAACTAGCGATATAGACACACAATACAGCATAAATAGAATATTCTAATTATAGATTTACAGAACATACATATTTAGAGCTCGAGAAGCAATCTTCTTCTTTTAGAGCGATGTTTATGCGGATTTTTCGCTTGCCATGCAAAAAACACATAAAGGGGAACTTCATATAGACAAACAGTTAGTGATAGACTTCATTATGTCCTTCCTGTTTGGCAACAGCATTAAAAAAAGAACAGGTCTTCAGACTTACATTAGAAACCTTATAAAACCATATCCAATGATGTTTTGCGGAAGTGCAAAGGAGAGAACAATAACTACATCTGTACTGAGCCTTGTAGTCATAGCAATAGGAGGATGGATGTTCAAAACATCATGCAACTGCATCAAAAGAATAGTCATTGTGTTGTTAATGTCCATCATGAGTCTCCTCCAAACTGAGTAGGCTGAGCTCAGAGAGATTGTATCCCAGCTCCTTCTGGGAACAATCCCCACCGGCTTCTATTCATGTAAACAAAGTCCAAGTGAACCATCCAAAAACAAGATGCATATGTTTCTTTTAATTACTCTGAAGTGTTTTTGGACCAATTTATGCCAATCCTTCTTTTTTTTAGTTTTTGGAAGAACATTTGAAAAAAGAAACGGAGGAGACCATAAAGGAGCCCGTATCTGTAATGCTGTCTGGTGCTAGCCACTGTGAGTGAGACTGACAGGAAGTCACAGCTGTTGGGTGTGGGCTGAAGCGTGGGGGATGACCCCGTGACACGGCTCCTTATAAACCAAACACGTTTAGACGTCGCCTTCGTCCACCCACTTCGCTTTTCCCCGTGTACGTTTGGTGACTGGGGACAGGCGTCTTGGGGCCCATCAATGAGTTGCTTGAAGTACCACGACAAACACCAAGCTAAGGAGCACAGAGGTGAAGTTATAGTGGTGGCGCAAAGACGTGGAGGCTCACCTCTTCAAAGGAGGACTGGAGGTTCATTCCGAAGGCCACGCCCATCAGACCGAACAGGGAGAGTGAGAAGGTTCCCATGGTCAGCTGGAGGTTCAGGCGCATCATCACATTGCGATGGCTAATGGGAGAGCGAGCGAGAGTATAAGAAGAATGACGCACGACAACAAACGCAACAGTACATAAGTCATCACCGTGTCACAGCGACAGATGTTTGATTCCTATTCTTGTCATCATTATTAGTTTTAGTATTGAGAGTTATAAACACACATATGCACATATACATATTCCACACACACACAGACACACAAACACACATTTTCACTTTAAATACCAAGTATTTCACTGAGGCCATGTTTTAGGGTGAATAGAAATAATGTGTCATTCAACAATTCCTAATCAAAGGTTTTTTTCACACTTCAAAATTGAAAAAGTACAATATAGACTACAAAGAAAAATGTATGCTCTCACAAGGACTAAGGACAAACTAGTGCTAGTCTTGCAAGACATCCACTGCAACTGTAGTGGTGAGATTTCCTGTGTTACATAGAGCCGTTACATCCACCGGCTGCAAACTCTGACTTGTGTGTTCTATGAGGCCTGTGTTCTACCAGTCCTGTGTTCTAAGAGTTCTGTGTTCTAGAGTCCTGTGTTCTAAGAGTCCTGTGTTCTAAGAGTCCTGCAAGCAGCTTCCGGTTTGAATCGACTGCTGAAATTATGTGTGTGTGCGTGCATTGGTGACTTTACATACAAGTGTTATTCTTCTATCATGTCAGCCCACCAGGCACCCACACACCACTTGTCGATGGTGTGTGTGTGTGTGTGTGCGCGTACCTGTCTAGATTGATGAATATGACGCTCTCTGAGTCGTCTATTAGTCCTTTGAGCTCTCTGGTATCATTGCCCAGCTCCTCGGCCTGGCACAGGGCAGATGGCGCTACTATAGATCACATTATAGCACACAGCAGTATACCTACGGCTTATTATGCCGGCCGTACTGGAAAGCATGGACTTTGATCCATTGGTTTCACTAATAGCAATACCTGCATGTAGTAGTTCTCCAACAAGAGTTCCATCTCCTCAGCATGGTCAATACCCAGACTGCTCTCTTCACTGTAACAAAAAGGCACATTTTATTTATATATATATATATATATATATATATACATACACATACGCACACACACTCACACGCACATGTGTGCGTGCGTGCGTGAGAGACAGGTACGTACAACACCCGTGGATCGGTCCACTTGGTGAGGCAGAGCTCCTCGATGATCTCCTCCTCGTCCAAAATCTTCAACAGGGAGTCTTTGAACACCCGGATGTCTGTCTCCAACTCTGAGAGGCTGCGTGACGCACGGGAAGACAAGGGGAGGGGAACGTCAATGGCACCGTTACGCATAAAACGCCTGAGCTCACCAGAGCTGGCGGTCTCGTTCCGACCTCTTGCTGTTCTGCAGCAGTATGTGCAGTTTGGTCCGGTCGGCCGACAGCAGCTTGGGGTCTACCAGGGACTCCAGCGTGTCCAGAATCACCGGGTGGACTTCATTCAGCCGGCCCTGCAGGGCGGCCACCTGCAGGCCCACACAAGACGGTCAGTACACAGTAAGAGCCCCACCGGCAGCTTCTGGCCTCCTTTCATTATGTCACCAATGCCAGCGTGGTGAATTGATCCTTTGCGTGCGTGTGCATGTGTGTGTTCTGACCACCAACAAATCTAATGCTTATGGTTTTGGGCCGGAGCTGAGGGATGATTATCAAGGCATTTTGAGATACAACATGACATCAATCTTGCTGATCTTTCTACGGGCTATTGTGCTATTGACAAATGTAAATGGTAAATCTACACTGATATTACCAACAATCTAAATGTGGCGAATTTCCACTCATATAATTCCCAAAAATATATACAAAAATCTCAGAGGCATGCAACGGGTTAATTGTCATCTATTGAACAAAATGTAATTTAAAGGAAAAAGTTAGACAGCATAGCTATGGTCCCAGCTGTGCGTACCACACACACACACACACACACACACACACACACACACACACACACACACACACACACACACACACACACACACACACACACACACACACACACACACACACACACACACACACACACACACACACACACACACACACACACACACACACGTTCTCTAACCCTGTGCTGCAGTATAGCCTCCAGTGCTCTGAACTCGAAGGGCAGTGGGTTGGTGGGTGAGGCCAGCTGCTGGGCCAGCTCCAGAACCAGCCAGTGCTCCAGGCCCAGGCCCCGGAAGTCCAGCACTAGGAGGCACTGGGGGGTCACCACTGCTCTCAGAGACTGAACACATGTACACATAGGGAGGGGGAAGAGACAGAGACAAGCAAGTCATTTAAAGGGTAAGGAAACCTAAAATTCCCAAATTCCCAAATTCCCAAATTCCCAAATTCCATTTTTCAGTTGAAAACGGTTCTGGTCTCACAAAAAGTTGGTAGAAATGTCTGTTATTTTTGACAAAAATGTATTCCTCTGTCAAATGAGGTCAAGTATCTGTAAAATACATGAAGTCTGCTACTTCCAACTAAAAACACTTTTCCAGAGTGGTCGTTTTCTTCTTCCGATAGAGTCATCTTCTTGGACACAATCGCATGGCCATGGTGAGCGACGCATTTCATCAACAACACCATGGTCCCGTCCACACGAAGCCGGATTTCGAAAACGAAACTTACCCGCCCATTAAATGGTTAATTTGTGGAGACAATCCAAAAGGAGATAAATAACCATATTTATTACTAATTTTATTTCTAGAGTCATTCTAAAGGCATATCCTCCACATTTATTTCACTCCGACTCTGGCCGATGACATCATCGTTTGCGTTTCTGGTGTTCACACGAAGCCAAAACCTGAAACGTTTTCGACTTTTCCACCCTGGGACCTGGTTTCAAAAAAGTGCGGTTTCAGCCACCGAAAACGACGTCTCCGTCTTTGCGGTTTCACTCGAAAATCGTCTCCGTGTGGACGGGGGATTCATTGTGTCAAACACATTTTTAAATCTCATTGTGTAAACAGAGAAACAGGGGGTTCACTCAAATGTCCCAAACTTCTGCTGAGCGCTGATGCTATAGCAGTATAACCATATAAAACCATACAATAAAACCATATCCCAGTCACAGATGTATATGTCTCATCTTTAAAAAAATAAAAATAAAATCCCACAATAACAATGTTGTAGGATTTCACTGCCAAACCAAAGGCTACAATGTGCCTAGTGGCTCCTGTCCAGAGGTTAACTAAATAAGACAAGGGAAATCAATGTAGCAATGTTTTCCGTCACAAAAGCAAGAGGCGCACAATGAACATTGACCTATTAATATTGATATGATACTGAACTACACCAGGCTCTCAGCTGTAAATTTAGAGTATTCAACAAAGGACTTGTACAGACACCATGGAGCGCAGGTAGTGCTTTCTGCTTTTATAGTTTGTTTGTGATTCAACCACTCTGCATTTACTCAGGGTTGGTAATTTTTCAGAAAACCTTGGAGCGAGATTTGAGTGAAATGTTTGGAGCCTGTTGGGGGGTTGCAACAATGCTGGAGACATGTATTTATACAGTTTGTACTTCAAGTAAAGAATGATTACTATTTACATCCATTTCCCCAGTTTCTAACTTCCATCGTTACACAAACCAAAAAACGAACATAGAAATACATGTTTTTCATTTCATTTCATTGCTTTTTAACCAGTGCATGCATTTGTGAGCACTACCTACTCCAAACCTCACTGTAATACATGTACTGTAGCAGTAGTCATAGTGTTAGTAGGGTAATAATCCCCACCTGTCAGAATGTTTTCAGATTTTTACAGCATCATTTGAGAGCAATGAAGAGGGTCATTGGAGTGTCTCTCGCTCCATGCATGACAGTTGGCAGCTTTGATTTACTATTGCATATAATGAAAAGGAACACATTATAGTTTGTGACATGACAGTCCAAGTAGTTTTAGTAGTTGACTATTTCATAAAATGAATGCTTCTTGCCAATTGGCATTTTTAGATCTTTAGACTTTTAACTACTAGTAGTATTGTTAGTGGGCGGCAGTAGCTCAGTGGATAGAGCGGGTCGTCCACTAAACGTAGGGTTGGCGGTTCGATCCCCTCCTTCAACTGTTGCATGTCAAAAGTGTCTTTGAGCAAGACACTGAACCCCTACTTGCTCCCCGGGCACTGAACGTAGCAGCCCACTGCTCCTATGTACCACAGGATGGGTCAAATGCAGAGAACCAATCTTGTTCCCAGATGTAAAAATACTGAGAATGACCAATAAAGACCGAAAGGTCCTCTCTTCCCTCTTCTTCTCTGCTAGCTTACTCAAGCCATGTTTGGGGGGGCTTTCAGAAATGCTAATTGCAAGAAGTCTTCAAAGGGAATGTCCCAGAGTCCAAACTGACTTTAGTTTACCGTTATGATCCACAAACATGTCAACTGATGGTGGGTTTCAAAATTATAGAATGTGAAGAAAAAACTAGTATTTGGCAAAATGGAAAACACATTTTTTTTTGTTTTCCTGAGTAACAAATAACGTAACAAATTCAAAATATCTCACTAGTACCTGGCTTGATGATGGTTAGTTACTTGCTTTTGGGGGTTTTTTTGTCACTCTTTGTGACTTCAACATTGCTGTCTAGCTAAAGTCCTCTGGTGGTCCTGCTGTAGTACAACTCTTGCCATAAGAGGCCGCTAGTGTGCAAAGTGACACGGTACCTCTTTCAACTACATACCTACATGTATATTTGCAGGCTGTCTGTGCTGCTCTCTCTGTGTCTGCTCCTGGGTCTCACCTGCCCTAACTGGGCTCGCAAGGGGAGATGCCCTGGCAGACAGACCTGTGACACATGCATCCAGGTGGGGCCAGAGTGCGCCTGGTGCAACCAGCCGGACACCCCCGGGCCCCGCTGTAACACTGAGGACAAGCTGCTCAAGGCAGGCTGTGGAGGACACGTCTACAACCCTCAAGGGCGACTGCTGTCCACCACTAACCAGAGCAGGTTGGTGGAACAAATGGAAACCATACATAGAAGTATCGAGTCAAATGTACCGAATTGAAGGAAAAAGGTTTATGTCGCCCAGGTTGTGCTTGTTTCTACTGCACTGAAAATAGGTATGGCTATTTTGTTTCTTGTCCAATCTTTAATGCAATCTATTCACTAATCTCTAAAAAATGTTTTTTGCAGTTGTCGGGAAACCCTAACAAAGCTAAAACGCAAATCGCAGTTTTCTGAGGTTTGGGATCACATAAACAACAAACATTAAAAACATTCAAATGTGACCCATCACTCAACACTCCCTGCAGAACCAGGGAGGACCGGCCCATACAGGCCACTGTGGTGCAGCTGACTCTGAGGCCTGGAGTGATCCAGTCTGTCATTCTAAGCCTGCCCACAGACCAGCAGCAAACCAGGGAGGTGTCCCTGGAAACCAGCCCTGTACCAGAACATCTCAACATAACATTTAACCACACAGGAAACCCCTGGGTCCAACAGGTTAGATACGTCCCATTGAATAAATACATATATATACTATATAATATACTATATATAGATAGATATGAAAAAAAATTGCAAACCAAACCCTAGTAGCTAAAACACATTTTCCATCACATGGTATGTGGCTCCATGTTGCTGAGGGGCCTTCAATGTCAAATCCTGTATCAAGAGTTGATCCAGAGTTTTTTAGTGACCACCAGTCAGTCATGCACTGATTTGAGCAAATCACTTCTTTACAAGTATTCGCAAACCGCAATTGAAACGAGAAAATGTAATTCCATGCGAGGAATTACTTACTTACTTACTTATTAATGCCCATAATCATTGAGATAATCATTGATAATCATTTGGTTGAGGTGGGGATTGAACCGCCAACCCTCTGGTTGTGGAACACATGCTCTACACACTGAGCTATGCTGCCCAGCTGACAGCAGGAAAGCAGTCAGCAGAGTCAAATGCAACAATTGGAAAGCTAGGCTCAATGTTTTTTGCATTTTTAATCGCAAATATCTCAAAAAGGATAAAGTTTGCAAAAATGAAAAAGACAACACAGCCATACAGAAGTAGAGCTTTGTGACAGTTTGAATGACATCTCGAGGTTCAGTCGTTTAGCTTCCATTAATTGCACAAATTTGGTGTGAAGAAAAATAATATGACGAAAAGCGATATCTAGATTGGGCATTCCTGTGCACAATAATAATCAGTTCCACAGTGGGGCTGCGGTCGTTCCTCCCATGATTCTCAGCGTTTGGTGCAATGCTCCAGGTGAACGTGGAGGCCATACACTGTCCTCGTGAGAATGGATCCTGGGAGGTCACCATCACACCCAAAGGCTTTGACCTGCTGTTAGAGCTGCACATTACATCTGAGTGTAAGTAAGGTTCTGTCTGTGTCTCACAAAATGTGAAGATCGGTGTATTTTTTAAAAACTTGATGATGTTAAAACTGGAGGACATTCTCTGTAAAGCTGGTGGGGGCCAGCTGGTACGGGCAGTGTTACTTTGCTGTTGGCTCATGTAGTGCGACGTGTGTTCTGTGCAACAAGCTGTACGCACTCTAATTAAACCCAATGTATCACTTCATCTACAGACAGCTTTTTAGTGTATTTAAACTGTTTTCATCTCCTGGGCGCAAGGTCTCCAGCTAAAGAGGAGGGGGGGGATTAGTCACTCATTAGGAGAGCCGTCCGCTACATGTGTAAGCTCTCTCCTCCTCTCCTCCTCCTCCTCCTCCTCTCCTCTTCCTCCTCTCCTCTTCTCCTCCTCCTCCTCCTCTCCTCCTCCTCCCCCCCCTCCTCCTCCTCCTCCTCCTCCTCCTCCTCCTCCTCCTCCTCCTCCTCTCTCCTCTCCTCCCCTCCTCCCCTCCTCCAGGCGTGTGTGAGTGCATGAGGGGCCGTGAGGAGAGCAGTCCCTCCTGTGGGGGCCGCGGGGCCCTGGTGTGTGGCCAGTGTGTGTGCCCCCCGCCCTACAGCGGGGCCCGCTGCCAGAGGGGCCCCCCGGCGCCAGGGCCCGGGTCCGAGCGGTGCCGGGCCGGCCCTGAGGCCCTGCCGTGCAGCGGCAGGGGGGCATGCCTGGGTGGACTGTGTGTGTGCGAGGCGGGGGAGAACCCGGTGGAGCGCTACAGCGGGCAGTACTGCGAGTGCAGCGACGGGGACTGTCCCTCGGCAGGCGGCCGGTACCCACACACACACACACACACACACACACAGCAGTACAGTGAGCCACACCGTATGCTCCTCTGATGGGGGTCCCGTGCCATAGCAGAGGAATATGCAAACAATGTTCTGCAAACAATATGCAAACAATGTGCCTGTTCTGCCATCATTTACACATACATTTATGTGTACCTATTCTCTTTTCACAAAAACACTTATTTGCGCTGAAAAGCTGATGCTAAAAAGGCATAAAACACAGGTTATGAATAAGTGGTGTACGGCTGCTTCATCGTCTAGCTGCCTAACCCTTCTCATTACAATACGGCAGCCTGTGCGGAGGACACGGCAGATGCGTCTGTGGCCGCTGCCAGTGTGACCAGGGCTGGACCCACGAGGCCTGCGACTGCTCCATGGCTGTCGGCCCCTGCATGGGCGCCCACCAGATGATCTGCAGCGGCCAAGGGCTGTGCCAGTGCGGCCAGTGTGTGTGCCAGGGCCCGTACCGAGGGGCCGGGTGCCAGGAGTACGGTCGCCCCCCCTCACCGTGGGGAAACAAATCCTAGTGGCCAAGTGTGCAAACTAGCTGCAGGCGCACCGCACGCGTGCCCTGCCTACTGGAGACCGACAATTGTAGCCTACATGTTCATGGATACACAATGCACAACACACCAACAGCTGAGTGGCATGGTCAGCTCATTCTATTGTTATTCAAAGTAATGTTTGCATTTTGGCCAAGCATGTGTGCTTCATCTCTGATGGCCTATCATGGCTAATTTATGATTTAGTCGTTGATGTGTTACATATTGTACTTTTAAATAATTGCAGATGATTTAAATAAATACATACATGGGACATTCCTGTTGAATGTGGTTTCATGGATCATGGTAACAAAATTATATTTATGCATGATCAAAGACCATTTCGTTTTGTTTGGGTATTATTTGCATCAACTGTGTAATTTAGCTTGTTTGCTAGTTCATAAAGCACCCTATTGGATCTCTGGTGGCTCAAGCCAACATTAAATATGGAAATGTTTTATCATCAATGTTATCATCAATGATCACTTAATATGAGTATCCAACATTATCTAAAAAACTACAACCACGAAATCATTATTCAACATTACTGATGATCGCTGGTTATGGAGGCCATGAAGCTTCATAATGGACATGTCATCACTTTGTGTGCCAGCACCCCTGGGGCCAGGGAGCAGGGGCATCACAGTAGGGCCAAAGGGAAGATGGAGGGCCTGGTACCTCCTGTTACCTCCATGCGTATGATGATGCAGTTGTTCCTGGCTGTGAGGCTGGTGCTGTGCTGGAAGCGCAGGTCTCTGGCCTGCAGACTCAGCTCCTGGCACAGCTCCGTTTTCTTCTTTTCTACCAAACCAGGGGGCAACAACCACAACACACATGAAGAGACAACCTTGAGAAGAGTCTTTCAAGTCTTTACCTTTTCTCTTTACCTGCCAATAAGCAACACATGTGTAGACATGTTGTACTGTGTCCAAACTTCAATCCACAGTGCACCACAGTATGTTAAAGTAATATTGCATATTGTTCGCTAAATCCTTACAAAAATATACATCCTTAACAGCATATATCACATGACAAACAGTAAAACAAAGTATAAGTTAAACATAAAACGCCAAAGATCCCAGAAGAGGACAAACACCAAGTAATACACAGAAGCTGCAGGCAGCCTCACTGCAGGCACCTTTCTAAAGGATGAGGTTTACGCTTCCAACTCTTACCGAATGATGTGACATTTCCTTCCATGTCAAATTTCATCTGTGAAATACAAAACGAAGATTACATTTTTATGAGCCCATTCTCCACCTTACACTGACCTACAATCTAAACATCTGATTACGTCACACAACACTACATATCTATCTCATCAGGAGTGGATTCATTTAGGCTTATGTTTGTTGCATAGCTGCCCTCTTTCTCTCCAACATTCATAAGATGTTAGCAGTGAGTTTAGATACTTGGATACAGGTCCTGCCTCACATACCACAACAAACGTAGGAGCCACAAGGGAGGGCGGTGAAGCTTCTGTGGCTCTGTGGCGGACGAGGCATACTGTAAAATCAATACATGAGCATCAGCAGGGAAAGAAATGGAACATAGAATGTACCTCTTGCTTATGCAGGTGACTGTGGTGACAACACATATGTCTTACCATTCCAAGCTGGGTTTCCTCCAAGCAGTGTTTCCTTTCCAAAAGTGACAGGTCTGGAACTTGAGGTGAGGTGAAACCCTGACACAAGCACTGCTGGCCTGACTTGGACATTTGAGTGGACAAGACGTGAGGAGCAGCTTGTTGTTCCAACACAGTTGTAGATCGCTGACTTTCTGTTTCTTTGTTTTTGGTTGTCTCTTCTAGCAGTACAACTCATGCTGGAAAACCGTGCATTTACTGAAGTAAAAACAGCCCCTGCACCTGGAAGACAGGTTCTATAGCAGTTCCTGGTGCTGGTGAGCATCTCTCTGTTCGGCCATCGTACCGCTGCTGCTCTTCTCACCACAGCTACACAAAAACCAGCCCTTCCACATAGGGCCATGCCAGCTGTAGATGGAAGGTCAGCAACACTATGATGACATCGATGGGATCAGGAGAACAATAATAGTGGAACTGATAAGGGAAGCCGACAATCAACACCCATGTTGTGGTGAAAGAGCAAACTTAAAAAGAATGCACGGCGAAAATAAATTAATAATGATTAAGAGCTGACAAGTCACCTCCAGAAAGATGTGTTGGCATCAACAGGTTAAAAGGGGCAGTAAAGCTTCACACTTACTCACAAACACGGTGCATGGGGTGGCATGGGAGTAAACCGTAATCTCTCCTTATCGCACCCTAACTATGGTTCTGCACAATATACATAAGACCTTACCACCATAACAGCATTAATAACCCTGACTTATCCAACATGTTGACAAGCTAGCTACCACGCTAAACGCTGGCAGGTACAGTGTCCAGATAACTTCACTAAGCAACTTGAAAACAAATCAGCAGGTTTTCGGCTGAAGCGGACGCACGCATGTCGACCCCAGCTGGAGGATCATTTCATGGGACCTAGATGAAGGTTTAAGTCCCAAAGTAAAAGTCCAATGGGTTGGAAATCACGACGGGACAGCACGAGGCCCACAATGCACCGCGGTTCACACACTCATTTGTTATTGTATGACGCAAACGTTAAAGCGGCAGGTCTACCACGAGCTTGAAAATGAAATTAAACATATAAGTAAATACAATACATTAACGAATGAATACGTACCATTTTTAAATATTGCATATTTTATGGAAGATTTTATGAGAAACTCCATGCCGTAGGCTACGTCCTCTGCCTTCCTGCATATTCCAATAGCCGCCGTGTGCTCTGCCAACATACTAGTTGGACCCTATGGTTGGACCATGCTGCTGAGCTGATGCAGGACCCTGGCTTCCTGGTGATGCTGAGCTGATGCAGGACCCTGGCTTGGTGATGCTGAGCTGATGCAGGACCCTGGCTTCCTGGTGATGCTGAGCCGTGACGGCTGCAACCGGAAGGATGCTGGCGGTGCAGGAGGAAGCACGGGGCTTATGTTAACCTTTGTGTTGACTTTTATTTTTAAATCTGTACTTTTATAACGCATTTTCTGGTGTTTTCCTTACAATTCCTTCTAATTTCTTAATCTGTTTTTTTGGGGTGTTGATATTTGCTTGAATGAAACAATGTTTCCCTCGTGTTTTTCCAAACCTGGCGACAGTGGGAGTAAAAGGATGTCTTTCACAAGGATTTTTCTCGGGGTGTTTGTGGTCTACATGTGTCACACCGCCTGGGTGCTGTACGGCTTCCTGAATACGAAACCTTGCGACAGGGGAAGAGAACAATGTATTACCTCCTACCTGGCAGATCGACCAAAACTACAGGTTCATTTCAACGTGTTTCGTCATATATAATATAGTCTCTCTCTCTCTCTCTCTCTCTCTCTCTCTCTCTCTCTCTCTCTCTCTCTCTCTCTCTCTCTCTCTCTCTCTCTCTCTCTCTCTCTCTCTCTCTCTCTCTCTCTCTCTCTCTCTCTCTCTCTCTCTCTCGCTCTCGTATTTTTTACGAAATAAGAAAACAATGTAGGTCAATGTTTGAGCTTGCTGTTTGACAGAGTGTTACGTTAATCAGCATGATGATAAAGCTTAGATCAGACATTGATTACAACAAAAAAGATTAAAAGTAACCTTAAAAGTAATTTAAGTCAATGATAGATGATAGATAGATCTCGTGTAACATTTAAATAGATTTAAAAAATAAACTAGTTTTTCAAGTTAGGAAATTTGAACTCTATGCTGGCAAGGGTTCATTTTGCAAGCTCATTTCTTAATTTCAAAACACTGTTCCTAAAATATTACCCATGAATCAGATCCAAGCCCCCAGGGGTCTGTTCCAGAAAGCAGGATTCTGGAGTCTGGAGACCGATATTCATGTGCTGCCTTGCTTTACTAGCTGAGCGTGTTCACCTGTCTGGTCCCAGATGAAAGCCAGCTCAACCTCATCCTCAGAGTGGATCCATTTCACCCACACTCCACATTTGAAAAGTAGGTGAAAAAAAGAAACAATGAATGTGCCACTTTGTAATGTATGTCAATATACGTCACAATATTAAGTGTTTATGACATTAACTATTATCTGCACACAAGTTAGAAAAAATGTTTGTTATTAATTACAATAGCCAATAATTTATTTTGCTCTTGAACTAATGGTAATGAAACCAGATTGTTGACATCATTGTCTCATATGATTTTTCTTCCATGCTCTCCCTCTCTCTCTCTCTCTCTCTCTCTCTCTCTCTCTCTCTCTCTCTCTCTCTCTCTCTCTCTCTCTCTCTCTCTCTCTCTCTCTCTCTCTCTCTCTCTCCAGACAGGTGAATGTCTCTCTACCAGAGGAGACCCGTGCTAACGGAACCCTCCATGCAGTAGTGTACATCCACAAGGCTGGTGTTTCCCCCTTAGAGGACAACAGAGAGGTGCACAGCGCAGCCTCCCTCACCACTTACATCACACCAAGACAGGCAGGTGCAACGAAAGACACCACACATCAGGTAACATCTTGAGTATAGTAGCATACATGATACTGTATGTATGAACATGCCGGAATTCTGACATATTGCTCACAATTCGTATCAACTGTTGGATTGCAGTCTTACCCATGAGTCATACAGTTTGTGTCTGTCCTTCAAGGAGGGGTCTTCCAGATCAGAGGCTCTTGTTTCCCATTGGAAACCACACCTGTCAATCAATGTGCTGTCCACAGACTTCACCTTCAACAGAGCGGGACTACCTAGTGACCTGAGACGTCACATGCGCGTGTGAGTCTCCAAAAGCCAAAGAATCCTCATTCAACACTGATTCATGCTGAATGATGATTTGGTTTGATTACAACAATCATGTCACTCACACTACCCCCATCTGTATGTTTGTAAAAGGGCTCAGAGTTCAAGCAGTTCTCATGCTAAGAGCTGCACAATGCACGGTTCTAATGCATCTGTTTGACGATGGGCCGTGCACGAGAGCCATGAGACTCAGTCTATTGAGTGGGGATGTGTACGGTCATTAAGGGGCTGCTATGATGTCATGTCTGGTTGTCTTGCTCTTCAGCTTTCCAGAGGGGAGAAGAATGACCTACCTTCCGTTGCTTCTGGTGGATCAGCTCAGCGTCAGAGCCAGAGACCTGCTGGTAGGCTGCAGGCTCAGATTCAGATGAATGTGATCCCCTCACTCTCAAAGCATAACATCAAAACATACAATATCCATTCACTCCCATGAAAACACACACAATATCGACTTCCGTGTACAAGTCAAGTCAAGTGCAATGTGTGTAAGTGCACAATAATGTCACATTTTTGTTTAAAATGCTGCAGTGCAGTGGCCATACTGTCCTCTTGCCTGTCCATAGTGAGTAGAGGTTGTTATGTCAGCAGTCCCAACTAAACCTGGGAATACAAATAATCTGTCCATTTACACTTATATTTAGTCATTTTGCAGACACTTACGTGGTCTTAGACTTGACACTTACTTAGGCTTAGATTGACACTTTTTCAACTTAACAAGTGAGGCTGAGAACAATCAAAGCATTACATGAAGTAGCTCCAAATAAAAGAGACAGTGCTTCAAAACCTAGTTTCGGGAAGTTCTCTGTAAGTTCCCAACCGCCCATGGATGAATGTCCACCTGTCCCTCCATCCTTTGACATGGATGAATGTCCACCTGTCCCTCCATCCTTTGACATGGATGAATGTCCACCTGTCCCTCCATCCTTTGACATGGATGAATGTCCACCTGTCCCTCCATCCTTTGACATGGATGAATGTCCACCTGTCCCTCCATGCTTTGACATGGATGAATGTCCACCTGTCCCTCCATGCTTTGACATGGATGAATGTCCACCTGTCCCTCCATGCTTTGACATGTGTGCAGAAGGTCAGCAGCGAGACGCGACAGCTGCCCCTGACTGTGTCCTACCAGGGGTCTTCACTCCAGAGCTTCAGGTTCTGGATCCACCTTCAGGACCTGGTCTACTCACTACGGCAGTTTGGTCAGTGATATCAGATCTTTCATTAACATTTTCCCGCTGTGTGATTTGATTGAGGCTCATAGTCCTGATGCATTTGTCTTTATAGCAAAGGCCGGTAGCCAAATGAAATCCATGAGAACCCAATGACACTCCATGAGACTCAATCAAACCACAGTTTAATCAAAACAAAGTGAGGCGAGCCACAGCTTGAAACTTCTATTTAAATGTAGTCCATTTAATGCATATGATCACTTGGAAGTAAGTAAGTATGGTAACAAAAACCCACATTACAGCCATTACATACATTGCCCTGGAGTGGAGCCAAGAGACACACGAGTCATGACTTGACAAAGTGTTTCCAGGAAGCGATGAAGCAGCTTCTGTGTGTTCTCTGTTTCAGGCTTCACAGAGGAGAACATTGATGAGATCAAAGAGACACTGTGTGGCTCCAACCTCTACCTGCTGACACTGACCGCCCTGCTCACAGCCCTGCATGTAAGACCACACAACACTGCAAGCCATATCTGTCTGTGCTAGTGATGGGTGGGAGGACACCAAACACATAATATTCAATCAGATAAATTGATAAATAGATGTACAAATAAATATGTCAATTTGTGACATCATATCCTGCAGCGCTCAAATTAATCTGAGCGCTGCATTTGTGATGACAGATAATCGGTGAGAAAAATCAATAATTCCACAGCGATGCAACTGAGAAAAAGTAAAATAATAATACAAATCTTTAAAGCGAAGGAAAAAATAGCAACTGTGGCTGTCTGCCAGCTGTGACAGCACTGGTTGCCATATCGCACTACTATGGTACAGTGTACCATGTGCTCACGGGGGGGTTGAATATGTTGCAGCTCATCTGTGAATTCCTGGCTCTTAAAAATGACATCACATCTTGGAGAAAGAAAAAGAGCATGGCGGGCATGTCAAGGAGGTCAGGTAAGAGATAATAAATGATCTGTGCTGCTGTGTTTAATATCTATAGAGAATGCACTGGCACTGATCATCAAATGCTTAACTTTTAAAGGGGTTACAGATCAGTTTTTAATTTACAGTTTTTAATTTCGTTGTACCTTAGGGACAATGACAAATAAAAGAATTCTGATTCTTATTCTGATCACTGAAATCAGACTGCCAAGCCATTCAAATGTGTAGTGTTTGGTTGTTTTACAGAGGACAAGACCTCTGGACCATGTGGGCCACACCTGGGCCTCTCTAGTGGAGCTCTCTAGTGGAGCTCTCTCTCTAGTGGAGCTCTCTCTAGTGGAGCTCTCTAGTAGAGCTCTCTAGTGGAGCTCTCTAGTGGAGCTCTCTAGTGGAGCTCTCTCTCTAGTGGAGCTCTCTAGTGGAGCTCTCTCTCTAGTGGAGCTCTCTAGTAGAGCTCTCTAGTGGAGCTCTCTAGTGGAGCTCTCTCTCTAGTGGAGCTCTCTAGTGGAGCTCTCTTTCTAGTGGAGCTCTCTAGTGGAGCTCACTCTCTAGTGGAGCTCTCTCTCTCTAGGGGAGCTCTCTCTCTAGTGGAGCTTTCTCTCTAGTGGAGCTCTCTAGTGGAGCTCTCTAGTGGAGCTCTCTCTCTCTAGTGGAGCTCTCTAGTGGAGCTCTCTCTCTAGTGGAGCTCTCTAGTAGAGCTCTCTAGTGGAGCTCTCTAGTGGAGCTCTCTCTCTAGTGGAGCTCTCTAGTGGAGCTCTCTCTCTAGTGGAGCTCTCTAGTGGAGCTCTCTCTCTAGTGGAGCTCTCTAGTGGAGCTCTCTTTCTAGTGGAGCTCTCTTTCTAGTGGAGCTCTCTCTCTAGTGGAGCTCTCTAGTGGAGCTCTCTAGTGGAGCTCTCTCTCTAGTGGAGCTCTCTAGTGGAGCTCTCTAGTGGAGCCCACATTCCGTGCAGGAAAGGAAATATTTTGGGCAGCTGTGGTTGCTTTGTGTCCTCATTTTGAAAAAGGGTGCTTTGTGTCTTGAGTAAAAGTTGAATTAGAATTATGATGCTTGAGTGTAGGAAATTAATTACTTACATATGTGTAAGTAAAATGTTGACATTGAAAAGTGTATCCTAATCATCTCCTTAAAAACAGTTGATCAAAACATGGAACAAGTTTATATCAGCCTATTGTATTTCCTTTGTTGCAGAGTTAAAAGAGTAGTTTTGTAGTTTTCCACAGTGCCGTTACTAAATGAAGACAAAGACAGGCACCAGGATCTTCCCTTATCCTCCCAACGTGTTCTCTCTAGTCATGTGGCGTTGTCTGGGCACCCTGCTCATCTTCCTGCATCTGCTGGAGGACACAAGTCTGCTGGTGCTGCTTCCTGTGGGGCTGGGAGCCTGCGTGGAGGTGGGCTTCAATGTTTACCCAGGTGCTTTCAGGGTGGTTAGAATATATGAATGTTATGTTGTAAATATTAGAATGTCTGTGCGGATTAAGCCATGTAACTGTTGCTTATGATTAGGCTTCTTTAATAGTTTATCTTTCTTCACCCTCTCAGGTTTGGAAAGTCTTCAAAGTATTCAAGATCCATGTGCATCTGAAGAGCTGCAGGTCCATCATGCATGTGAGTACACGTCATGTCATTGGTTTTGATACCATAAGATGTCTCACATCTTATGGTATCAAAACCAATACTGAAATACTATACGAAATAACTTGACATGAAAGTACATATTAAACTCACATGAAAAGACATGTGTGTCCCCCTCCCATTGGCCAGGGTGTGCATGTACAAGTCCTACCAAATGTATACAGTACAGGGAAACCTCCCCCCTCCAACGCTTCTGAAATCCAACAATTCACTTCTCAAACAAAAGATTTGAGGACTTCTGTCCCAGAACACGTTTGGGACCTGGTCCTCTTTGGTGACGTGGGGACGAGTTGAGCCTCAGTCCAGCGTGGAGTCTGAACAGAGGAGACTCACGCTCCAACCGCCTTGGTTCTGGGCATCATTCATCATCATCAATCATACATGTACTGTATAACTAAGCCCTCCATCAGGCCTCAAAAGAAGGGAAGTAGTGCTGGTGCTCAGAAAAAGCAGAACACAGTGAAGACAACGATCGAGTGGAAAAAGGAAATCACCTCGAAGCATGAAAATGGGATGGGCGTGTCTGACATAACTTTATATCATGACAAAATCAACAACATGTACGATGTTAAAGAGTTAAAGTGATACCCATGTTATTGTTATTTTATTACTGTTTATCCGGCTTAAATGAAGGATTTATATATATATATATATAATACTATGTATGAAGGTCTAAATATGCAACTATCTGTGGCTCTGGAACAGATTAATCCATTTTACCTTAATTCTTATGGGGAAAATTGTTTCAGTTTTGGAACAATAATTTGAGAACTGAGGTTTCACTGTATATATTTTATATTGATGAACAGGGGTGGCACTGCTCAGTCGTCAGTCTCCAATTTGATATTCAGGCCACTTCATGGCTGTAATGAATGTGTCTTTTTTTGTTCACTGTATTTTTCACACTTTTACTCACATTCCCCCAATGCAGGTTAGCAAACTGGACGAAGCAGAGAGGAAGACAGCAGAGTACGACTCACAGGTAAAGCTCTTTGCATGATACACTGTACCAGGACTGATTCAGAGCTTGAGACCATACAAGAGTGATTGCATGACACACAAGAAGATGCACGGCCTGCATTGAAGCGATGTTTGTCACCTCACACCCTTAATGTCTGTTTCCTGTCACTCCCCCCCCCCCCCCCCCCCCCACAAACACACACACACACACACACACACACACACACACGTGCATTTGCTGGTATGGTTTTCTGGCCGGTCAATGTGAAACGCTTTCATGCCATCTTGTTTTCCTTCTGGAACCTTTTTCGTGTTTTTAAAAAGTGTTTAACACGCTCATCTCCCCTGACAGGCCTCCAGATACCTGTCTTATTTAGTCTACCCCCTGTGTGTCAGTGGGGCTGTGTTCTCTCTGGCCTACCTGCGATACAAGAGGTGAGACACTCATCTCTCTATGGGTCGGTTACCCTTAGCCACAAGGTGGATGTACCTCCATGACCTAAAGACTGTTTCTGCTGTGCAACATCAAGCCACAGGGACAGTGCCAGCCCCAGTGGAACGCAGGCTATTGCCATTGGTTGTATGGAAATAAATGCATGCCTGGCACTAATTTGAGCCCATCAGGTAATAAATGCATGCCTGGCACTAATCGGAGCCCATCAGGTAATAAATGCATGCCTGGCACTAATCTGCATCAGGTATTGGATAGCATGGGTTTGGCTTTTGTCCCTGTGGTTGGAATGACTTTGTTTTTTAGCCTTTTTTAATGGTTCCAAGCTGCTGGATCAACATTTTGGAAGCATACCTACAGAAAATGTATTTGTCATGTATGTATTCAGGGTCAAGCCACATTGAAATGTTTTAAATCCACACATGACTAGACACAAGGGTTGCTCGTGTCATAAGTTAGACTGAGTCCCTCTCAGTTAGTAGATGGGAGACTTTCAGAATAAAAACAACCTTGATAACAGTGTTCTGTCCACTCTAATGCAAACTAGTGTAGCTGGGCTGGGTGGTGTGCGTGGGGGGTGGTTTATGGAGTGTTGATAGTAAGATTCATAGTAAGATAGTAAGATTCAGTGCACAAAGTCAACAAAGAGAGGGCTACAGGACGGCCAGCATTTGTTATTTGTAGAATAAATCATAGGATTATAGGATTTGATTTTATCGATAACATTATTGAAATCATTATTGATCAGAATTGACTACATATATGGTTATTTTAAACTACGAGTTAGTTGAAATGTTGCACATTGTTACTTTCAAGAAACTGTGTCTTTTGTTGACAGCTACTACTCCTGGTTAATCAACAGTCTGTTGACTGGTAAGTGAGATTGAATTCTGTCTATATAAACTGTAGACATGCAGAGTAGGCATCTAAATAAACCTAAACCTAAATGAAAGATTGAGTAGCTTTGTATTTGTAGTGCTAAGCATTTTGACTACTTAAACATATGTCATTATTTTTACTGAAGAAGGTTAAGCCCAATTATCTTAATATGACTTTATGTATAATCATCATTGGAATTACCCCCGTGTTTGTGTTTTGTGTGACCTATTTACTAAGGATAGTCAACGCCTGTCATTTACTCGGAAACAAGTGAAAGGCCTTTTTCTCCAACTTTGTGTTACAGTTCTTTAGTTTAAAATGCTATCATACTAAGTTAAAGTTATTTCATCTAAATCGAAGATGGCTTTTTTTTTTAACAGGAGTTTATGCATTTGGCTTCCTGTCAATGGTCCCACAGCTCTTCATCAATCACAAGGTATGCCTAGTCTCACCATCATTAAGAGTCAATAAAGACCAACAATCCTTTCATGTGTACTTACTTGTCCTAATTGACCTCATTCACCTTGGGGCCATCTGTCTGTCTGTCTCTGTCTCTGTCTCTGTCTCTGTCTCTGTCTCTGTCTCTCAGTTGAGGACTGTAGATCACCTACAGGGCACAGTGTTAATGTACAGAGTAAGTAATGAGTCAAAAGGCCCTGTTCCCCTCACATACCAGCCTCTTCTAAAACCACAGCTGTATGGCCTTCAGGGTGCACTGCCAGCACACTGCTGGGTGCAGACCCTTCCTCTCCAGCGGTCTGACTGTTCTCCTCCCACCCACCAGGGGATGAACACCTTGCTCTGGGACCTTTGCTCCTCCATCTCCTTGCTGTGGTCCTTGGGGCGCTTGTCTCTGTCCCAGCAGCTGTCCTGCTTCAGAGACGAGCTCCTCTTCCTCCTCTACCTGTACCAGCGCAGGTATCCTCCCACACTCTCATTGGAGGGTTGCAAAGCCAGAGGGGCAGAAACAAACACAAGAGAGATTCAAATAAATTGCCGAACCCAAAAAACACAATGCCGTTTTTAACTAATTACACTCAAATTATATCCGTTAAAGATCTTCTGTTTTATTTTTACATACCTTTTTTCATTCACAAACTGTAATGTAAGTGTTAATTTCATTGATGTTTTCTGTTAAACACATTGTAAAGTGTGGCCTTTTTAATGAGCTCAGTCATTTTCACTTCATTATTATTCATTTCATGTGTTAAACGTTGGTGATTATTTGACTGGCATAACAGTTGAACAGAAGCCAATCTTTTCATTTGGTTGATTAACTTGTTATTGACACTGTGTGTGTGTGTGCGTGTGCGTGTGCGTGTGCGTGTATGTGTGTGTGTGTGTGTGTGTGTGTGTGTGTGTGTGTGTGTGTGTGCCTTCCTCAGACAATACGCCAACAAGGCCAGAGTCAGAGAGGCTGGGTCTCAAAGCAAGAAACTAAAGACCCAGTGAGAATGAGCCGTCCAGGAGAAAAACACAGGAGAGCAAAATGGATCCATATATGTGCACATTAAGGGCGGGACACACGTTGGCACCTTGATAAACAAACAGAAAAACACTGCTGGTATGTGGGAGCAGTGTCCCTTTAAGGATCTCCTCTTTAAGGACCTTAAAGGGGAACCGCCACGCAAAGTTATTTTCAGCTTCATATGAGTGAGAATAAAAAATAACGTAGTTTGTCATATCTGCGAAAAAGAAAAAAAAAGAATCGGACCAACGGAGAACGAAATTCTCTGAACAAAGTTGTCAATGGTCCAACTTTTCAGTAGTGATGTTGCAGACCGCACTTTTTCCAATATGGAAGGAAAAACAAAGAAAAATAAAATAGAATAAAAAAAAAGGTAAAATAAAAACTAGCAATGGAGAATGAACTAAACATATAGATACAGGCTAGATGTGCAGGTTTCTTTCACAAGGTTTCTGTGCGTCAAGGTGTGTTTTGGATGACGTTGATGCATTCCTCCCTTTATCACTCAGACCTGAGAAGTCTGTAAGAGCCACATTCACCCATGATGACTCATGAGATGTTCTTTCTCCGGCGGTTCACCAAGTGTAGCATCCTGGGTTCGATTCCCGACATGCTATTGCCGTAAAAGCATAACACACAAATATAGATCTGTTTTCTGTTGATGCTCCATAGTGGACACGCTCTTTGCTCCCAGACAAATGGCCGCTGTACATGTTAAACGTGTCTCTTTCATCTTTAATATGTTTAATATGTTTACTTACTTTCTGCCGCCGATTGATGATCACACCGAGGGGGGTTTGTTCTCCTGTATATATTGTTATCATAACCTCTGTTCCAGTATGCATGTTGAGATATTGCCGCAGGGTGTAAACCTTCACAAGCTGCCCCTCAGTGACATGATGAGGTGCTGATGCTATGAGCCACGTTATCAACGAACACAGAAACCCACAGCGTCCACACATTGTAACATCACGTTATATAGTGAAACCATTCTGTGATTGTGACACGATGAAATGTACATCCGTATTCAAATAAAACATTTAAAACTTTAAACATCAACTCGCACAAGTTGGACCTTTTACTACGTTACATTTATTTTGCTGACACTTGTCTAAAATGACTTAAATGACAATAAGTTTGTTCAATCATAAAGTCAAAAAGTGCAAGAATCCCTATCAAGTGCATACAGTTTATCCAATAGCGGGTTGTTATGTTGCACCGTGCAGCAGTGTGTAGTCCCAGCCATGTTGGCAGTGATGGACCGCTGCAGCATCACATCCAGGCTCCGTGCAGTGCGAGTCACAGGCACCAACATCGTCAATATGGACAGGTCGCGAATGAGAGCTGCCTTCCATTGAAGGAAGAGCAGCTAAATCTTGTCCAGATTGAGATTAGATTTAATATTAGCAACTCTGTCTTGTCCAGAACCTAAACTGTTTTAAAGACCACATGAAAACGCAAACACTAAAATCAAGCCAGTGCTGCACCACCATCTGTGATTGTAGCACTACTCGGCCTACTGAGACAGCAGCTGATAGAGCAGTGATGTCACTGTATCTTGAACTCTGTGTCAAATCTCTTGGCACAGAGTTGAGCTGAAGTTGATACTGCCAAACCTATCTTTGATGCTGTCGCGGAAGCATGAATGGCTGCTCATTAAATGCCAATGAATGACACCAAAGTCTAATAAGGATATCTCTATATCCCAGGAAATAGGCTAGTCAATATTGTAATGGCAGGGGAACAGTGTATTTCATTCATGATTTCATGAAACTCAACTTGTAAGCCATAAAGATCCATCTCCTGATAGGCTGATTGTACATGAAGTTCAGCGTGCTGGTCTGTGTACACAATCTATTGCCATGGCGAGCGGACAACTTGTTGTGTGGTGAGTATTGGTGGACTAGTGGACAGGATGACATGCAAAGCAAGCACTGTACCCAACAGAATCTATGTGCACATGATGGGTGGGTGCCGGCAAAGCTGCTACAAAGGATCAGTGAAACCATCACACAATCAAGGAATGTTCTCCTCGCAGAGCAGTCAAACAATGTAGCCCACGACCAAGCATTCACAGAATGCCATCTTCTTGCATGACGCGATAGCATGTGATCAGTGGGTAGAGGCGGCCTCAGGTGTTGGCCGACAAGACAAGAAACAAACCACAACAGACGCGCAAGCGCAAACACGCACACGTACACACACTTGTCAAACAGACAGACTAGTTTGACAGGCAGCTGTAAGAGCGAACAGAGTTGTGGTCATTCTGTACATGGTGTCGGATACAATGCCTTCCATTCTGAAGAGCCTTCTGGGCCTGAGTTTGCTCACTATCCTTCTGCCATCAGGTATGTCTCACTGGTCTCCCTGAGGATTCATTTTGTCATCAATGTATCATTGATAGCCTACACAGATCAGAAGATATCTTTTTTTGGAGTTCTAGGGTATAGCTGTGCTGTGTATTTTTTATTTTTGTAAACTAAACTAAATGTGCGATTAAAAATGCAAAAAAACTCTCAGAGATAACATTGAGCCTAGCTTTCCAAATGTTACGTTTGATTCCACTAATTGCTGGCTGTCAGTTGACAGGGCGACATAGCTCAGTGGGTATATTGTGTGTTTCATTTTATCATGTGGTTTGATTCCCACTGCTCCTAAATTCTCTCAAAGATTACAAGCATTCCTATGCACAAGTAATTCCTCACGTGGAATTACATTTTCTAGTCTTACATAATATTTAATATATTAACTCACCTTAGGAACACAGAACTACACAGAACTATCTACATGATGTAGAGATAGTGATTTATTTCTAACCTACATTCTAATTTGTGAATTGCACCACCATTTAAACAGTATTCAATTCACCTTATTGTAGGCCTAGTTGACACTACATTGTGTTTCATGGCTGTGCTGCTGTGTTCGTGTTGCTGCTCAATGATGAGGTGTATGTACAGCATGTATGTATGTATGTATGTATGTATGTATGTATGTATGTATGAATTGATGCATTCCACTCAAGGTAAAATATGAAGTGACCATAGGAGCAGTGTGCTATTTATACTTGATTCAGTTATTACAGGACCAACAGGTTTTGATGTGAATGACTTGGGAGTTCCCTCTCTTTCTACTTGTGAATTGGTTTTGTGTTTGACTTCACTTCAAAGTATTATGGGTTGCTATTTCCCAGCCAGGGACTGCACTGGGTTAAAGGCTATAGCATGAAATAACACATCTTTACAGCACTGGGGTTGGTAGTTAGTTGAGCACTATTTGTGATTATGTAGTATGATTAAAGTTAAAATAATGTTAGGTATTACTTGGTGATGTTTGAACATGAAAATGAAAGGTGTTGTCCCAGTAAGAGATCACCTGAGAGCCTTCATGTTAAATCACAGCGACACTGATCACCCAGAATACATAAGAGTGTAGAATCTACAATGTTCCCTGTTTACAGTGTGAAAGGGGCCACTCGAGGGCCAGAGAGACATCCGCTGTAGGCTAGGAAGAATACGAGGAAACAATCTGCAATTACTTAGACTATTCGTGGATAGAAAAGATACGTTAATAACGTTAGTAATCCCACACCGGGAAAATGAATTTGTTACATGTTTGATGTTGCCACAGTGGTTGTTCTCCCTGTCCAGGATCTGTTCTTAACCCTTTGAGAGTGTAATTGTATCTTTAGTGTGTGTGTGTGTGTGTGTGTTGTAATGTAGTATTGCTTTCTCTCATTCTCCAGTGGCGTCTATAAGCTGCTTCGTGTGCAGCTCTTCCCCAACCAACGAACAATGCAACCAAAATAACCAAACGTGTCCGCAACCACTCGACACGTGTATGACCATCATAGAAATTTTTGGTAATTATATTTACTATATATTACATCATACCCATCCGATTTATGTGAGAAGTTGTTACAAATGGAGTAGACCTGTGTAATTGGTCTGCTGAATTTCTAATCATCCCCATACATTTTCAATTGAATATTCAAGACAAAGTGAAACCATTTTTTCCCCTGGTATGTCAATTTGCATATGCATATTGGTTGCTATTTTTTGTGCTTGTTTGTTGTTGCTTTCCATAGTTCGCTTTTTTGCACAGCGATAGGACCTCAACTCGGTGTGTTGTTCCCCAGGCAACTCCGTGAGCATCGTGAAACAGTGCGCCAGTAACGCCGTGTGTTCGGGAGCCATGTCCGGGGCGGCCGTCGGCGAAGACGGCAACGGCAACATAGTCAACTGCTGCAACGGCAACAGCCTGTGTAATATGAGTGGCGCCGGCTCCATCAGGCTCCACAAGGCCCTGCCGGCCGTGGGCCTGCTGCTGCTGCTGGTGCTGCTGGTGCAGTGAACCCTTCCACAGGACATTTAGTCAGGTGCCCCTGAGCAATAGGCCACTAACCACAACCTACCTTTTTGTTGACGGGACCTGCTTAACAATTCATCTATAATGGACGCTGATTTTATTAAACGGGTGCAAACCGGGTGCTAGAAGTAAAACGGGTTTGTTTCATGTAGTCGTTTAGTAATGGGAGCACGCAGGGACGCCGACAGAAGGTTCGGGTTGTTCTGGTGTGACCAGACGAACTGTTGGACATGGAATAGTTAAATAGGTTAAATACATGACTAAATGAAATGGAGGAATAGTGGCCAGGTCGCATTGCTCACTGGCTGCGTTTCATCACAGGACTGATTTATCGCACAATGGTTCGTTGTTTAAATGTTAATGTTAACCAATTGATATGATTATTATGTGCTTTAAATGTGCTTTAATTGAAATGGTCGTGTCCTTGATATAAATAAATGCGTGTTGTGAACATAAGAAATATGTCCTATGGTAATAGGCCTAGTATCAAAATATACCTAGGCCTACTAATAATAATTACATAGGCCTACTTTTCCGCAACAAAAGTGGTTTCCATTAAAAACATTGGCAATCAGGGGTAGCGATTTTTAATATGGTAGATGTGGTTTTCTACATTCTGCTGCATTTAAGGGTGACCTGGAGATCCTAAATGTATTCTGGTGGGGGGTAAATCTATCTATTTATATCAATCCAACACATTGTAGGCTACATTAGTCTGCTGGTTTATAGGGTGGGCTAAGGCAAGTTTTGAGTGGGCTTGAGCCCACCCAAAAAAAGGTTTAGCTTCGCCACTTTTGGCAAGAGAATAAGGGGAGTAACGCTGTGCAATGCATGGGGAAGATGTGCAGTACCACATCCACGCTGCAGGGGGCTCTACTCCACACTTCCAGCCGAGGCCTTCGAGGATCTTTTGAAAAATGACCTCCTTCAGGTAAAAATCACATCGCTTTAAAATAATAATTGTACTTGGCAAATCTGTTCAGTATGGATCATATAGCTTGGAAGACACAGACTTTGAGGAGACGTTTGTCAAATAAAAGCTTCAAAGACAACAGTAGACACTTCATTCTTTTATTACCTTACCCCCTCTCTCTGTCCAATATCGAGGCCGGGACGCAAAATAAAATAAAATACAAAACAATAAACAGTGTTTACTAGTATAAGTACTGTACAGGATACCAGTGAATCACAACTGGGGTGCAACTGGGACCTGGGCGGGCTCACAGCACGGCTTATCTTCTGTAGTACACCAGAGCTGCTAGAGCTCCCCCTAGTGTCCCAATAGGGTATAACTCAACACAGAGGAAACCAATGGAAGGGCATGTGCTGCACAGCTCCACCATGACTTCAGTATGATGCCTCAAGCAGAGCCACGCTTCCAGTTTTAGGAAAGGTGGGGGCGGTGTGTGTGTGTGTGTGTGTGTGTGTACTCACTGTCCAGTGACACAAGTGGAGAAATAAGTGGGGGAACAAAAAAAGCGCACCGCTATTCCAGTTGATGTGGTTCCTCCGACAGCCACCATGTGCATTGTGTCTGCCGGGGGCCGGGTCAGGGTGGGGAGGTCAGGGTGGGGAGGTCAGGGTGGGGAGGTCAGGGTGGGGAGGTCAGGGTGGGGAGGTCCCTGTGGTAGAGGAGGCACTCCCATTGAGAGGACGCTGATTTTCGGACTGAGGAAAAGGTAAACCGAAAAATGGAAATGCAGACGAGAGGGTACAATCCTCCCTCCCTGGCCGCCCCGGAGTCATCCGGTGAGACGTCAGATAGACCCCCATCAGAGAGCTGCTCCACCGGGCC
>JAXIVH010000002.1:917556-1015056 GCA_036785325.1 Urophycis tenuis | reverse complement strand
GTGTGTGTGTGTGTGTGTGTGTGTGTGTGTGTGTGTGTGTGTGTGTGTGTGTGTGTGTGTGTGTGTGTGTGTGTGTGTGTGTGTGTGCACCTTGAGTCCATCATTGTAGCTGTCCCCAGTGCCCAGGCAGGCCAGGCTCCCCAGGTGTCCAGGGGCTCCGGGGCGGGGGGGCTTCTTAGGGGGGGCTGCATGCTCTTCAACAACAAGTCAACAAACGTAAATGTGCAGTTTTTGTAAACATGCAAATGTGTTGTCACAAGAGTAAACAAGTATCTTAGTATGCAGAATAGCAGAAGCACAAATCTGATTCTATTATGAGTTATCTGTTTGTTTATGACCTATTGTCCAAGTACAATTGAAGTGTGTGTGCGTGCGCGTGCGTGTGTGCGTGTGTGCGTGTGCGTGTGCGTGTGCGTGTGTGTGTGTGTGCGTGTGTAGTTGAGGGACCTGTGAGGTTACCTTGCTTCCCAACCGGCTGGTAGATGTGCTGGTTCCCTGTCTACACAAAGAAAACACAAGGCAGGCGTGAGAGCAGGCAGCAGGCCCACAGCGCTCAGACAATGAAAGCTTCTACGTCATGAAGGCTCCACTCCCACAATGCACAACCTTGTTGTTCTCAGTGTTTCACAACGTCCTTATATACAAGGTATCAAACTATTGTAGTACTGAATGACCGATGAATGACCGATGGTGAACTCAAACTCATTTTGCGTACAGTTTCAAACCACAACGTACTGACGGTACGCCACTTAAATTCAGTTCAATTGAAATCCATTGGAAAAGCAATTCAACAGAACGGTTGGGCCCTTATTTCCATACGACTTGTGCTCATGAGCCTGAGCAGCTCTATGACTTGTGCTCATGAGCCTGAGCAGCTCTATGACTTGTGCTCATGAGCCTGAGCAGCTCTATGACTTGTGCTCATGAGCCTGAGCAGCTCTATGACTTGTGCTCATGAGCCTGAGCAGCTCTATGACTTGTGCTCATGAGCCTGAGCAGCTCTATGACTTGTGCTCATGAGCCTGAGCAGCTCTATGACTTGTGCTCATGAGCCTGAGCAGCTCTATGACTTGTGCTCATGAGCCTGAGCAGCTCTATGACTTGTGCTCATGAGCCTGAGCAGCTCTATGACGGGGCTGTGAGGACCAGCCATGTGGGCGTCTGCTCTCCTCCCCGCTAGCGTCCCAGAAAAAGTTCAGACAGTTCTTGGTGGCATTGGAGTGTTGTGGTCCGAAAACCACCAACACCCAAAATACTTTACAGCAGCTTTCCACACACACACACACACACACACACACACACACACACACACACACACTCCTACAGAGCAATATTCCAATGAACTCACACACGTACTGCAATACACAGTCACATAATACACATAATCAGCCCACTTTCAAACCAACTCTCCAAAGACGTGCGGGCACGCAGGCACGCACAGAAGGGAAATTCCCCCCCCCACCACCACAAACCACAGTCATCCAATGGGAGGAGGAGGACAAGTAGTGAAATGAATTGCAGAGCCGGAAATATCCCGCCCGTGGCAACGCCAGGCTCCCACCAGCAAGCTAGCAGAGCTCTGGGACTCTGCTGCAGACTGGTTCAGGGACTCGGCTTCACAACCACAGCTCCCTCCTCAACCCAAACTGCATTACATTACACTTATTCAGCTGACACTTTGTCCACAGCGACTCACAGTGAGCACGTTCAACCAAAACGACACCACCCAAAGAGCGCTCCAATCATGCGTGACATCAGATTCATCCTTCAGCACGGCGTACAGCCGAGCTATGGGCTCACCATAGTGAGAAAGAGACCATGGAGGGTCATTGTGAAGACCATGCCACCTGCATTATGTTCTGCAGAAGTGTGAACATAATGAATATATACTTTTGTATAGGTGACCAGATTTATATCAAGGTATTCATCAGCTGTCAAATCCATGGATGGATTTGACAGCTGGTGAATACCTTGATATAAATCATGGGAATAAGAAGGTTTGTTGCTTTACATCACAAAGAAGACAGAGACGAGCTCACTGAGTTGTCTAGCAGAGAGTTTCCCTGTGGCTGACTCTGGGAGTGGAGGGCCACGGCAGCGCCAGCTTTTTCTCTTGCAAAAGCACTCTAATAATAACTTCAAATATTGTGGGAAGCTGATGACCCCCATATTTCTAACCATCACCTCTAAAGAGGGGAGTGGGGGCACTTCCTGTGTATAAATCCCAAGAGTACACCCCAAGTAAACACAGATGAACACTCAAAGTACACATCAGGATACGTAAACATAGTTCGGAGTTTATCTGCATCAAGAATCACAAACACGCACAAAAAAAGGTTATAACTTTTCTGTGTGCATCAGCGAAACGTGTATCAGAAATTGTCTAAAAAGATCTAAATAGCCATTTAAAGGCATTTTGTTAACATTGCCCCTGGGACATGATGTCTACGTGGCCTTGCCTGTTGTTATTCATTTCAGTGCCCATGTTAACAGGTCAGAGCGGACACACTGCCCATGTTAACAGGTCAGAGACACACTGCCCAAGTTAACAGGTCAGAGACACACTGCCCATGTTAACAGGTCAGAGTGGACACACTGCCCATGTTAACAGGTCAGAGTGGACACACTGCCCATGTTAACAGGTCAGAGTGGACACACTGCCCATGTCAACAGGTCAGAGACACACTGCCCATGTTAACAGGTCAGAGCGGACACACTGCCCATGTTAACAGGTCAGAGTGGACACACTGCCCATGTTAACAGGTCAGAGTGGACACACTGCCCATGTCAACAGGTCAGAGACACACTGCCCATGTTAACAGGTCAGAGTGGACACACTGCCCATGTTAACAGGTCAGAGACACACTGCCCATGTTAACAGGTCAGAGACACACTGCCCATGTTAACAGGTCAGAGCGGACACACTGCCCATGTTAACAGGTCAGAGACACACTGCCCATGTTAACAGGTCAGAGACACACTGCCCATGTTAACAGGTCAGAGACACACTGCCCATGTTAACAGGTCAGAGTGGACACACTGCCCATGTTAACAGGTCAGAGACACACTGCCCATGTTAACAGGTCAGAGCGGACACACTGCCCATGTTAACAGGTCAGAGTGGACACACTGCCCATGTTAACAGGTCAGAGCAGCTACACTGCTTGCAGAGACACGTGTGTCTTTGCAAAAATGGTTATAGTTAGACGCTACCAGTGTGAACACACGGTGTGGAGACGCAGCAGAAAGGCAATGCCACCAGAACAGAAGCTAGGGGTCTTCAATTATTGGAACCTCCAGACCGGTTCATAGAATTGCACACCCAGACAGCCTAGAAAGACCTGGTCCTAGAAAGAGGCAATGCTGGAACAATGAGTATGTTTCAGTCTTTCAAAGGCATCCTTTTGGATCACTACGTACCGACTGAACATTTAGTTCTGCTCTAGTATGGTGAAGGCAGAGAGAGCCGCAGCAGCGGTTAAGAGAGAGAGAGAGAGAGAGAGAGAGAGAGAGAGAGAGAGAGAGAGAGAGAGAGAGAGAGAGAGAGAGAGAGAGAGAGAGAGACAGACAGACAAAGAGAGACGAGACGAGAGACGAGGGGCAGAGTGAGAACCAGAGCGAGAGAGGAAGAGAGGACCTACCGGTGGTTGCAGTCCAGAGTCCTCTCTGTCCAGACTTCCACGAGAGCTTCTGGTGTCTGGCTTCTAGACGCAAAGAAACACACTCAGAGTTGGAGAAAACTATTTGACCATGCACACTTTCATTTAACTATGTGACATCATATTCAAACAACACATTATTTGGCAACATGTGGACCACAGAAAGCAATAGAACTCAATTGCATTGAATAAAACAACCTCAAATGTAAAACATTCAATTAAATAAAAAGATTCCAAAAGCATATAATAATAATAGTAATAATAATAATAATAATAATAACAACAGGCTCAACAGCTCAGTGGAAGCAGAGCCATGTGTACGTGCAGCGTGTTAATGAATGAGCAGCCAGATAGAGACACCAACATGGAGCCATTCGTTTGGTCTGAACCCAAACAAACACAGCAACACACGCGCACCAACAAACACTGCTGAAATGAACTGCCAATGAAACCCAAAAACGTGCTGCGTACACACGTACACACACACACACACGCACACACTCACTCACACACACACACACACACAAACAATCACGCCCACACACACACACACACACGCGCACACACACACACACACTCGGCGAACCTTCTCCTACCAGCTTTCCTAGACAAGACTTGAAAAGCAGCATTGTTAAAGGTTCCTGCTGTGTGGAGGTGCTCTTGTTCCCTGTTGTAATGCTCTCCTCTCTGCACCACAGAAGGAGCTCTAGGCTGCCGTCAGCAGCACCACGGGGACAACACCTACTAAAACACCGCCGCAACTTTCTCTGCTTATATTGGACACTGTGGAGCACGGCAACCCAGAGAGAGGGAGGGGGCGAGAGAGCCAGGAGAGAGAGAGGGAGAGGGAGAGAGAGGGAGAGGGAGAGAGAGGGAGAGAGAGGAGGGAACGGGGGAGAGAGCCGCCAACAAACCTGCCCTAGAGCCCTTTGGTATGACCCCCCCCCCCCCCATTATGACGGAGCACGTCCCTTAACTAACTAGCTTGTGCTCGCTCTATCACTCTGTTCTAATTTAAAACACTAACTACATCCCTGTTTCTGTGTGGCAAACACTCTTTCTCACACACACACACACATGTGGTTGGTTGGCGTGCCATGGGTCAGAAGGCTGCCAGTGTTGACGGGACTGTCAGAGACTCTAAGCCTATCATTAGTCTGGAATTCACCCAGGCCACACCCTCTCTCTCTCTCTCTCTCTCACACTGTTGCGACTGCACATTGCCACAACATTTCTGATGTTGACAGTATAGCTGTGTAATTATTTAATGAGGCAAAGGGGATAATCATACGTTTATGGAGTTTCACATTTCTCCAAGATGGGCCGTACCACAGCATTACTTCTTCTACCTTAAAGAGAAGCGTCCCTGACTGCACTGTATCTAGACCTAAAGCTCCTCTCCACAACCCATATTCAACATCCAGGATGTGGCCACCTCGCAGCAAGTCGTCTGCTTTAAAATGTCTTCCCCAAAAACAACCCACTCTGGGCAGCAATGTGCTTCTGAGGAACCCACCCATCCCCTCCACACAGCCTGCACACAACAAGCTCCGCTAAGACCCCAGCAAACATGGCAATCTGTGATGACATCATGGAGCGACGCTGCTCTGATTGGCCGGTGTGGTCCAGTATGTTACCAGCAGCCTCTCCTCCTGCTCCAGCCAGCGGCGGTCCTCCTCCATCTGCTGCTGCTGGATCATTAGCTGATCCTCCATTAACAGGCTCTGTGGGCCCGCACATGGCTGCATGTCTAACGCCGCGTCCTATAGGCACACGCACACACGCACACACACACACACACACAGGCACACACACACACACGCACACATGCTCGCACGCACACACACACACGCACGCACAGACACACACACACGCACACACACACACACACGATGACCCAGAAAAGCAATCATTCTCATGCGAACGACAAACCAACCAACCAACCCCAAACACACACACACACAGACAGACACAGACACAGATACACACATACACACACACACACATGCACAACACAAGGGATATGGTGTTGGGCAGACGGTGATGACAGTGAGAGGACTAAGCCAACAGTGTAGCAGACACAATGAGAATAATGGGAGTGAATGGCACGTTGATCTCTTGTTTAAAAAATTAAATACAAAAAATCGACGGTTATGGACAAAGGACAACAGACAACCGTACTGTGGGAGCTGGGTGTGGGTTATGTACTGTAAATAAAAACCAAATCAGTTTCATCTTTATATATGACGCATAACACACACAGACAGCTCCTTGAACCAGAAGGCGCTAGATAATGAGAATTTCTTTGTTCTTTGAAGCCAAGTTTTGTTCAGGAAGTCTTCATTTCATTCAGTAAGGTACTGGGAGACAACCAATTAGGGAGCAGGACTGGTTGGTAGGCCTTCCCGTGTGCTGGGCCCTACCTCCAGAGCCCCGCCCCACAGCGCCACGTCGTGGGGCGGGGCCAGGTGCTGGCCGTGGGAGTGGCCGTGGGGGCGGGGGTGGGTGTGGGCGTGGTGCGTGTCCAGCAGGGGGGCCGGGGGCGGGTACAGGGCGCTGGGCACCGAGGGGAGAGTGTGTGGGCCCGGGTACCCCGACATCTGGGTCCATGTGGGGGGAGAGAGAGGGAGAGAGAGGGAGAGAGACATCCAAAGAGTTAGGAAGCAACCTCAATGTTCAGTTTGGAGCCCCTGAAGCAGGGGGCATCAACTACGTTTGTCCCAGGGCCACTTTTACTCTGCAGACATTGTGAGGGCCAGATGCTTTTGTAAAATGAAATGAATTAACAAAATATGATATATATACAGTATATATATATATATATATATATATATATATATATATATACTGTATATATATATATATATATATATATATATATATATATATATATATATATACTGTATATATATATATATATATATATATATATATATATATATATATGTATATATATATATATATATATATATATATATATATGTATGTATACAGTATATATAGCCTTTGTGAGTGTTAACAGATTCACAGTGCATGCACGGCAGCAAGCCACCAGGGGGACAAAGCCATATTTTAGCGATACTTTTTTCGCTATGCTATTCCTGAATTCGGAAATATTCTGGGGGGCTGCCAGTTGAGTTCACTGCCCTAAAGATTGACCAAAGTACATAAGCACGACTACATAACATAAGAAATAACATTATAAATACATACACATAGCCAAATCTCGACGCTCAGAGAATATCATACTTTACTCATAATATATCAGGTCTCATGCACGTATAGGACATAAAGTTCACCTCCAGCTACACAACACATAGACGTCAACGCAACACGTTTCACAAACTGCGTGCGACGTAAATCCTCCTGATGGTGCTGGGGCTGGAGGGAGCCCGGGAGTAGAGGCTGTGTACCTGGTAGTGTCCCGGGTGCTGGGGGCCTGGGTAGAACCCCTCACTGGAGCGGGGGCTGGGGTAGCCCGGCCGGCTGGGCTGGGGGGAGAGGGGGGAGAGAGGGGGGAGAGAGCTGACTATTTACATCAAAATCTTTTAAAAAAGCGTGGGGCGAGAGTGAAGGAAAGCCCCCAGTGACGCATGGTGTGACGTCAGGGTTGAAGGGCAGAGGGGGTTTCCTTCCTCCAGGAGGGAGCCCAGCGACACTCAGAGCCCCAGGGCGTGGCAGCAGGGCGTGGCAGCAGGCCGTGGCAGCAGGCCGTCCCTTGTGACGGCAGAGAAGCTTGCGTGAAACACGAATGTACGAGCGCGGAATAGAACGACGGCACACGAAGGAGACAAAAGCAACGGCCTGCTGTGTTGAGGATTCCCAGGGTTCTGCGGTTGGGTTTGGCTGGCCGCCGGCGCCCTGGCTGGACTTTGATGGAACATGTGGGGAACACGACATTGAATGTTCACCAAAAACCTATTCCCTTTGTGCTGGCAACGCGATTGTAGAAAGACAACACCCTGACATTGAAAATGTAAAAAGGCAAATTCTGGTTTGGGCCCTTATGCAACGTTTTATCGTAGGGCTAAACCAAATAGTGTTTCTCTAGCCACAATCCACAGAGCATTTTGGTGGACACGCAATACTCCCTTCTACTACCAAGATATCATGTCAAAAACACACCTGGTTGAAGAAAAATACAAAAACTAATCACAGCTCTGTTCCCTGTTGGTTTATGGTTTTCTGGTTGAGATCATGTTTGAGTACAAGAGTTAACAAAGCCATTTCCCCATGGAGGGATTGGACTGAGGGAAGCTCCACAGTAACACTGGGCTGCTGCCACCACAGCCTCTCACAGCGGCAGTCCCTGGACCTCACCTCGAGACGACACAAACACACCACACACACAGGGGGACACAGACACACAAGCAAGGGAGGGAGAGAAGGATTCAGAACGGAGATGTCACTAGGAGTGAAACAGTACATTTGGTTGACAGTCAGACGAGGAGAGGGAGATGACAACGGATCAAGAAACATTGTTTCTAAAAGGTTTCTATTCCTACAAAAATGGTACAGTTTTGCTTGATATGCGACCATAGTGTCTGTTCCATTATGGCACTTATTGCACTCCTTCTGGAGTTTTTCCTTGCCCTTTAGAGGGCTTGGGATTGGGGACGGTTGTATAGTATGGCCTGTGAAGCACTTGAGACTAACTGTGACAGAGGCCTCTTTAGCATGGGGTGAGCCAGCTGCAGGAGAAAGGAGGGCTTTAAATTAGCCATTGAAGCCACAGTGCCATCTACTGGACAGCAACTCCAACAGTTTGTCCCTTTAACATTTCAGATGATTTGACCACACCTCGGACCCCTGTGAAGCTGGATTTGTCAGAACACTTTGCTTGGCCGGGTTGTTTTGAAGAGAACGGGTTGTGATCATGCATTCGGATCTATAGTGATGATCAGCAGTCAAACTAAAACATGAGAACCGTGAGACTCGATCGAAACACAATTCAATCAAAACTAAGTAAGGCCATCAGAAATGGCTGACAGCAGCTCTAAGCATCAGGTATGTGGTGCACAAGCCCAACTCCTTATTCAAGAATCCAGAAGTCTGACATCAAGTCTTAATGCAACTAAATTAACCTTCCACCAAAAGATTCAAACTCAAGTTAGTGGTCAGGCCCTTTGGATTCAATATGAAAAAATATAATAATAAATAATGTGGAACAACGTGGTAAAATAAAGTACAATAGCCAGGCTACGAGGGTTGAAATGAGACTGTGTGATGAGAGGAGAGAGAAGGAGTCGAGAGAGAGAGAGAGAGAGAGAGAGAGAGAGAGAGAGAGAGAGAAGAGAGAGAAGAGAGAGGAAGAGAGAGAGAAGAGAGAGAGAGAGACAGAGAGAGAGAGAGAGAGAGAGGAGAGAGAGACAGAGAGAGGAGAGAGAGAGAGAGAGAGGAGAGAGAGAGAGAGAGAGGAGAGAGAGAGAGAGAGAGAGAGAAACAAACTAATAAGAATGCACTCTTACTTTGGGCGGGGCTTCCTCTGCCCCTCCAGAGTCCCAGGACATGGTGACCTGCCTCCTCATCTCCATTCCTGTTCCTCTCCTTCTGCTGGGCTCTCCTCTTCTAGAATGGTGCTGGACGGGAGAACATTGACATGTTGTGAGATGACCATCATCATGTTCTAGATACCATATCACTGCATCTGTGATGGCTGGACATGCACCGGGACTTCAGTATTCACTTCTTTTGAGATGGTTGCACATGATACATGGCATGTACATGCAGGGAATGTGAATGTATATATGATCAAATTACGTATTTATTACAGCATGTATGATGAAAAAGATTGTATAATAAGTTAATAAAAACTGCTCTATGGGGGGTAGGAACATAGAAATGTGTTGCTTTTCCTACTCCTTGTCAGACATGTAATTTCTGCATTTTTGGTTTAGAGTTTGTTTAATGTCCATGATCTTACAAGTGTGAAACAAAACCAATCAAACCAAACAGAGCACATCCCAGATTGTTGCAGAGGTCTGGGGTCCATCACGCAGCAGAGCGGCTGACACTGCTGCTTCTCAACTCAAATGACATCCTAGCAATGATGCCTGTTTTATGAACATGTTATACATCCATGCTGCTTCACGTCAGCATCTTCAGTGTGTGCATTATGCAATTCCAGGGCACATACTATACATATCATACACATACACATCATATACACACACATATGTGTGTGTATACTCCCCCCTCCCCCGTGTCGCCCTATTCCTGGCACTGCCACAACCTCCTGTCCTATCCTGCTGTGTGTGTGTTGTTGTGGCATTCTTCTCTTCACCGTCTGTCTTTTACATCTGAAGAAGAAGCTAAATAAACACCCACAGCTGTGCTACTGAAAGTAACTTGTTCCTTTCCGGGACTTTACTGAAAAACGTACAATCACTAAGTAATGGCACATGCATGATATTCAGATTTTAGCCATTGAAGTCATTACAACATTGACTGTAGTATTTCTGGTAACAAGCTGATGTACTTTAGCCAGATATTGCGCTGATTAGCTCAAAGGGGAAGTAGGGTACTAGTAGAGTAGAGTTTTTATATTTATATGTATAGTTTAAAACTATACATATATCATTCATAAATCTATCTATCGATATACAGTATATATATATATTACGATACATATTGAACGATACGTATACCAACCACACACCACACACACACACACACACAACACAACACACACACACACACACACACACACACACACCACACACACACACACAACCACCACCACCAACACACAACCACCACCACCACCACCACCACCACCACCAGCTGGAATAACATGAGGCTAGTTACCTTTCCTGATACACAGCCAGAAAGCATGAAAACCTCTCTTTTTCCCATGTAACACCTACTCTGAGTTAGAAGGTAAGGTAACACCTACTCTGAGTTAGAGGTAAGGTAACACCTACTCTGAGTTAGAAGGTAAGGTAACACCTACTCTGAGTTAGAAGGTAAGGTAACACCTACTCTGAGTTAGAAGGTAAGGTAACACCTACTCTGAGTTAGAAGGTAAGGTAACACCTACTCTGAGTTAGAAGGTGAGGTAACACCTACTCTGAGTTAGAAGGTAAGGTAATACCTACTCTGAGTTAGAAGGTAAGGTAACACCTACTCTGAGTTAGAAGGTAAGGTAATACTACTCTGAGTTAGAAGGTAGGTAACACCTACTCTGAGTTAGAAGGTGAAGGTAACACTACTCTGAGTTAGAAGGTAAGGTAACACCTACTCTGAGTTAGAAGGTAAGGTAACACCTACTCTGAGTTAGAAGGTAAGGTAACACCTACTCTGAGTTAGAAGGTAAGGTAACGCCTACTCTGAGTTAGAAGGTAGGTAACACCTACTCTGAGTTAGAAGGTAAGGTAACACCTACTCTGAGTTAGAAGGTAACACCTTCCGACAGTCCTGGAGCAGGTTGAGGAAGGTTTAGCCAAGGAGCAGCGTTGTCCAGTGTGTTGGTTTTCACCAGTTTGGAGAAAGACCACAGGCCCTATAGCCAATGGCTGCTATATTTTGCCTTGCTAGCTTACCTTTCTTAATTTAAGCACAACAGTCTTCTCCAAAGTAAACTACTGGCCCTGATTGTATGAGTCACAAACGTACTGGCTTATTCACACTTTTTTGACCCGTGAAATCAGACATAAACATGGCCTACATTTTCTTCCCAAGGTAAAACCATCTTACAATACTGCGGTTTGCCAGTGGCAAAACTGACGTCTGTGAAATGCATTCATTCATTCATTCATTCTGTTTGTGGTGCCCTCAGCAGACAGAATAACAGTGAAGCACTGTGTGGTGTTTAACACTTCACCACAACGATATGCTGCAGCAATGGGATGATTACACACTCACATCAAACCTGAGGGACAGCCTCCTCTCTGATGACAGAGAAACACTATCGTTGCTTAATTGACCCAAATATGTCCAGTGCTGTCGTTGGCTATAAATAATGATGTTGTCACCCTACATTTGTGGGGTTGGACATGTGGACAGTTGGCTGCTCTGCAGAGAGGACCATTCCACTGCTCTACAGAGCAGACCATTACACTGCTCTGCAGAGAGGACCATTCCACTGCTCTGCAGAGAGGACCATTCCACTGCTCTGCATAGAGGACCATTCCACTGCTCTGCATAGAGGACCATTCCACTGCTCTGCATAGAGGACCATTCCACTGCTCTGCAGAGAGGACCATTCCACTGCTCTGCAGAGAGGACCATTTCCACTGCTCTGCAGAGAGGACCATTCCACTGCTCTGCAGAGAGGACCATTCCACAGCTCTGCAGAGAGGACCATTACACTGCTCTGCAGAGAGGACCATTACACTGCTCTGCAGAGAGGACCATTACACTGCTCTGCAGAGAGGGACCATTCCACTGCTCTGCAGAGAGGACCATTACACTGCTCTGCAGAGAGGAGGACCATTCCACTGCTCTGCAGAGCAGACCATTCCACTGCTCTGCAGAGCAGACTTGGCCCCAGTACTGCTGCAGCACGTCAGCTTCAAGGACGTTTCACCGTTTCGGCCAAGATGGTAGACTTCATTTTTCCAATTCCAATTCATTTAACACAGAATCTTACGCCCCAAGAGAGACTCTAGTCTACAAGAACTAAACATACAGTCGCACAGCGCAGCACATGCCAAAGGCAGCACAGGGAAAGATATTGTTAGGATGAGCAGAGCATTCAAAAGGAATTTATCTCCACATATAAATAAGATCAAACATTTCACTCACCAATGATTGCCAGAGAGCACAAGCAGCCACCCTTGAAACACCCTCACCCCTCAAAAACCTACCAAAATACAACCTCATCAACAGGTTTCTGGGGTAATGTGACCAGAGTCCAACCAACCACCCAACCTCTCTCTCTCTCTCTCTCTCCTCTCTCTCTCATCTCTCTCTCTCTCTCTCTCTCTCTCTCTCTCTCTCTCTCTCTCTCTCTCTCTCTCTCTCTCTCTTCTCTCTCTCTCTCTCTCTCTCTCTCTCTCTCTCTCTCTCTCTCTCTCTCTCTCTCTCTCTCTCTCTCTCTCTCTCTCTCTCTCTCTCTCTCTCTCTCTCTGTGTGTGTGCTCCCTCCTGGCAGCTGCCCATTGTGTAAACACACACACACACACACACACACACACACACACACACACACACACACACACACACACACACACACACACACACACACACAATCAGTCTGCCATCAAGGAAACATTTAGCAGAAGCTTAGGGGTTGCATATTGCATATGTCGTGTTCTATAATTGGCATCATGATCTAAAATACTGGACCCACCAAACATGAAACAATTCACTTGCGGCCCTACATTAACCAGACAGGACTCTATCAATAGCCCCTGAGGTCTCTAGGACACAGCGTTCAGCCAGGGCCACGACAAGGTGACTTGATGGCTGTAATACAAGATGCATGGCTGAAGCCATTACAGTGCATTAAATGCATCATGTTCACTGCAACACACTTTCAGCACAACTTCAGATGGCATGTTCACACAAAACCACTTTCAGTCTCAACTACCTGAAACTCAGTGTCTTCTGGTGTGGACAACTCTCCATACATGGAGGAGTGTTGACAATTAAATATAAGAAGCCCCGAGCGGCCGGTGGGACCCCAGCGCTGTGCTGCTGATATGCAGACCTACACTCAGTTTACATCTCTTCTTCAGACCACGTGATGGGGAATAAACACACATTTTAACCTCCTAGTGGGGCTGTTAAGCTCTTAAAATAGGGACAATCTTGCTTTTTATGAAAGAAGCATGAAACATTCAGGGTTTGTTCTTGATGACATAAGCTTTATTTAAGATCTGGAGGCATTCTCAGTTTGACCTCTGAGGTCAGATAGAGGTCACTGACCTCTGTAATATGTCTTGACACTACAGGTGAATGGGGTAAAAAATGTAAATAATAGATATCACCATGAACGTTTCTCAGTTGATTACTCATGTTAGCTAAGAAAAAAAATGTATTGACAGTTTTTTTGTATTTTAATTAATTTAATTTAGCAAATTAGGCCTTATCTCATTAAAAATGTGCTAATTTGCATACATAAAAAAAAAAAAAAAATCAGATGTGTCTGATAAAGCCAGGCTCAAAATATTTTTTTCATTTTCTTGTCATATGAGATGGGAAAAGAATTACTGGGGGTTTATGGACGTCTACTTCTATTATCCTGTAATTCACCTGTATTCGTCATATGAAATTTCTAGGCCCGAAGTTAGAAATGGGTGTATCTTAGGATCTAAATGTGATAGAAATGTAAACTAAATATGTTTTTCCATGTTTCTGTTGTTTTTTTAAATGTATGCAAATCAGCACATTTTTAATGAGATAAGGTCTAATTTTGCTAAATTAAATTAATTAAAATACAAAAAACTTTCGATACATTTCTTCTTAGCTTAACATGAGTAATCAACTGAGAAAGTTTCATGGTGATATCTATTATTGATTTTTTTTTCCCCATTCACCTGTAGTGTCAAGACATATTACAGAGGTCAATGACCTCTATCTGGACCTCAGAGGTCAAACTGAGAATGCCTCCAGATCTTAAATTAAAGCTTAGGTCATCAAGAACAAACCCTGAAAGTTTCATGCTTCTTTCATAAAAAGCAAGATCGTTGAGTTTAACAGCCCCACTATCCATTTAGGTCCAGTTGATTTCAATGGTCAATGGCTAGCATTGCTGTGTAGAATCCAAGCACTTATGGCAGGTAAGCATCAATCTGTCCAAATGATTAGAGCCAATAATAAATATTATAAACCCACCAGCCTTAATAAATATTATAAAACCCACCAGCCTGGACGGGGAGCAGCATGACTGATCCATTCACTAACCACTGAGTCCCTCCTTCAGAAGTGGTTGTGCAACAAGCGCTCCCACTGACAGGTGTCTCTGACCACATGTTGTCATGTGCAACATACACAGGTACTACACCGATGTATAATACCTCATCGTCCATGCAATGGAAACATTTACGACTGTATAATTCACTTTATTTAACACTTATGTAATACTGTATAATACGTATATGCACATGGACTTTATTCCTGCACATCTGTATCCATTTGATCATCATTGCTACCATCAACGAACATGTATAACTCTCCACTCTATGTATCATGTATAATACTTACATGCCATGCACTTTATATTTTCTTTCTTTTCTTTATTTCATTCTCCATTGCTGCTTTATTTTCATCTCCATTGCTGCTCTTACTTAAATCCCCGATTGTCCTTATTGTACTGTACTTCTTTCATCTTGGATTTTCCATCCATGTTGGAGTGGGCCTCGTCCAATACATTTCATTGTACAGTATGACTGTAATTGATGCTGCACATTTGATAATAAACAACCTGAATCTTGAATCTAGTCCCCGGTGGGGAATTCTGGGCCGCTAACAGAATCACTGCATCATGAAGATCTGTCAGGACTGGGCCAACAAAAGAATGCTTTAACATTCACAGCAGACACCAATTGAAGCCAGCAAGATAAATCTGAATGATATATTGGTGTGGGGGTGGGTGGGCGTACTGCACATGAAGGGCACTACACGGCACATCTTCAACCCAGACTGGTTGGAAGGCTTATATTAATGACAAAACACTCATTGCAACCAAAGAATATGTGAATCTGCTTCACTACTGACAAGAGAGCAAAACGGCAGACATTACACGACATGGACAGAGAAACTAAACTGTAACTGTAACTGAGGAAATATTGTGAGGAAAACATTCTGCTGTTCAAACATCTTCTTCTTTCATTTACACACACACACACACACACACATATATATATATATATATATATATATAATATATATATATATATATACAGTATCTGAATTATTTTTAACCTTTATTCTTGAGGAAGTCTCAGTGAGGTGACACACCTCTGTGACTCTTAGAGAGCTGAGAGCAGCACAACCACAACATGGTGCAGGGCGCGGCGTCCTACCTCAGCTGGGCCTTGAGCTCTGTGAAGCGGGGCCGCTTGCTGGGGTCGTAGGACCAGCACTTGGTCATCAGGCTGTAGAGGGTGGGCGGGCACTGGGGGGGGCATGGCCAGCCGCTCACCGTTTTCTATCCTGCCGATGACGTCGTTGTTCTTCACGCCCTGGAAGGGCTTGATGCCGTACATGAGGATCTCCCACATGCAGACGCCTAAGGATGGGGGGGGGGGGGCAGTGTTAGAGCCAGGGGTGAGGGGGGGCATCACAGTTCATGCTTCAAGCTTGTTTTGTGATTCAGTGCTAACACTACGCAAGACTAATGCAATGCACACTACGGTGGACTTCTATCTGTCGTCCTCTTTAAGGAATAGAACTGCATGCATGCAGAAGGATGCTGAAACAGCTTACCAAACATCCAGACGTCACTGGCCGATGTGAACCTCCTGAAGTTAATGGACTCTGGGGCCATCCATTTAATAGGCAGCTTCCCTTTAGAAGCTGGGAGACAGGTAGGCACAACAGCTCATCAGAAACACTGTGATTGCATGGACTGCATGCGGTGTGTGTGCATCGCATGCGGTTTGTGTGTGTGTGTGTGTGTGTGTGTGCATGTGTGTGCGTGTTGCATCATCACTTTGTAGTAAGAGCTGTCTTCCATGTATCTGGACAAACCAAAGTCTCCCAGCTTCACGCAGTCCTATGGTGGATACCAACACGTTCCGCGCTGCGATGTCCCTGCAGAAGACAAAGAAGGGCAGAGCAGGAACAACACTGTCAGTATGAGGAAGGACACTAATGTCTCTCTATCAGTCCAACTAGAAGCATCTGGTGGTAGAATCCCCTAGTGGCATCAAACCAAGGTAGGTTTTTAACTAATGACATGCAGAGACATTTGCAATCATCACACAATATTAACATGTTGGTCTACATGTTGCGTAGGAGAGACGTGTCACCCTGTCCCTCATTGGGACACCACATCGATAATATGCAAACAATAACTCGCACCAATGTGATCTAAACTCTCCATCATCCAAGTCACGGTTTGGTCCAATCCATATCACTACTATGTAGCCCAATCTAACCTAGTCTAAATACGATGTTTTAGGGTTAATGTTATCCTCTACCAAGGCAACAGCAGCACCTGGTGCGCGCATGCGTGTGTGTGTGTGTGTACCTGTGTGTGTGTGTGTGTGTGTGTGTGTGTGTGTGTGTGTGTGTACCTGTGTGTGTGTGTGTGTGTGTGTGTGTGTGTGTGTGTGTGTGTGTACCTGTGTTGTGTGTGTGTGTGTGTTTGTACCTGTGTACAAAACGCTTGCTCTCCAGATAGGCCAGGGCAGCGCTGAGCTGGTAGGAGTACAGAATGAGGGTGGCCAGGTCTAGACTGTACTTCCTCACCTGCAGGAAGGAGCGCAGCTGTAGAGAGAGAGAGAGAGAGAGAGAGAGAGAGAGAGAGAGAGAGAGAGAGAGAGAGAGAGAGAGAGAGAGAGAGAGAGAGAGAGAGAGAGAGAGAGAGAGAGAGAGAGAGAGAGAGAGAGAGAGAGAGAGAGAGAGAGAGAGAGAGAGAGAGAGAGAGAGAGAGAGAGAGAGAGAGAGAGAGAGAGAGAGAGACAAAGACAGAGACAGAGACAGAGAGAGGATTAAAATACCACTTTTGGCAGACACTAAGGGCCTCATTTACTAACAGAATTGCGTCCATTTCTAGCATAATTTGCGGGTAAAATAGGCGCAAAAACATGGAACCGTATTTACTAACGTGGCGCAACGGGGTAAATGCGCAAATAGCCTGCCTCTGAAGAGGCGATAGGCAAGTTGCGCATCCCGCCTCATTTATATGCATAAATGGGAGTGTATCAGGGGAAGTGGGAGTGAATCGCAAAGAGCTGGGAGGTAACGCGTTAAGTGCGCCTTATTATGTATTGCGTGGTATTTACTACGATTGCCTGAGAAGTGCGCGACTCGAATTGGAGCGCAAATCTCCGCCTCATAAAAGCAGGTGTAAACCAGGAAGCGGGTTTTGCTTGAGCCTGTAAACAAGGACATGGCAGCTGTTGTAAGAGCAAGAAGAAGACACCGACAAAGGCACCGCGCCGATCAGCGACCACTTCCTGGTCGCTGATCGGCGCGGAACTTTTGTTTTCTTTTTCTTGGATCGTCCATGGTTACGCAAACACGCAGACCAATTCTTCCTTCTTTTAACGGTGCGCTAATTACACTAGGGCGGAGTATGGCGCTGATTGCCTGATGAAGTACAGGTTTGATAAATACAACGTAAAGTGCGGTGACGAATGCTGCGCAAATAACGGCTCGGCGCTGGCGCAGATTACGCTGCTTTCGCAAATGTTAGTAAATGAGGCCCTAAGACACAAGGCGTCCCCCAGAGCGGTGGCGGGGGACGTCCTCACCTCCCCCAGGGTGCAGAGCTCCATGATGATCCACACTGGGTTGTCGGTGATCACGCCCATCAGCTTCACGATGTGGGGGTGGTCGAACTGACGCATGGTTACTGGACAGCAGGGGGTGGAGGGAAGAGAAAGAGAGGGGTGGGTAACTGTTAGTCAGAGACCCCTAACATTGTTCTCATTTGTATTGCTGGGCAACACGATGAACGCATCACTCCAAAAAAAAAACCTACAAACTTTCAAATGAAATGTTTCAATATTTTGGAATGTTTTCCAGAGCTCACATGCTTCCTGGAGGAACTTCTCGCGGACGCTGTCCGACGTGGAGTTCTTGCACGTCTTCACGGCCACCGACAGCGCCGGGTTCTCCTGGACAAACCCAGCGAAACACACAGCAGAACAGAGTGGTGATCATCTCACCAACGTCACCGCAAACACCAGGCAGACATTTTGGTTTCATCCACTTCACCCAAAAAAGCGACAAAAAACAACTGGGATACAACTGATGTAGCATGACGGGGAATTTTAGTTTGCAACGAAGGCATGTCAACAGATCTGTGTGTTTAGATGGAGATGAATAAATGCATGTGCCTACCGGGCTGACGTAGACGCCCTGGTGCACGTCCCCAAACTGTCCTTCTCCGATGCAGCGGCCCAACTCAACGCAGGCCCGCTGGATCTCATAGTCGCCCGCTGGAGGAGGAAAGGCCACAGGTACACACAGACAGACAGACGCCTTGTTACCAGTAGAGGTCAAACACACACACACACACACACAATCACAGCATATCTCTCTCTTACACACACACACACACACACACACACACACACACACACACACACACACACACACACACACACACACACACACACACACACACACACACACACACACACACACACACACACACACACACACACACACACTTAACCAAGCTTAACAGATCAGGGGCATGGAACATATCTATGTGCAGGTGGATTTTGTGGGCCTGATCTAAGAGAACAGGTTCTGAGTTCCCCTGCTCTGCAGAGCTTGGCCGACCGGCCAGCTGGCCCGACAGCATGCGACACTAACACAAAGCAAACGGCAGCCAGTCATGCCGCGAGCACTGCGGACAAACAGCAGCTTGGAAGCACACGATGGACACGGTTCAAAAGGGGAGGGTGCGCTTGTAAAGGCATCCGTTTCTTTGGGGGGTTTTCACCCTCGACGGCCACAGATGAACCAGTCGGCTCCAGCTTTGGCACGGAGACTGACCGTGGATCTTGGCTCAAAAGAATACAAACAACATATTGATGATGCAATATGTTGTTCTGGGGGATTACAGAAGGCGACCAGCTATAATCGGCGTGCAGTACCTATGTTTTTGTTGGTGCTTGGCTATTTAATCCTGTACTCGCACACAACAGAGGGGGTCTCGTAGAGTACAGAACAGGTGACAACACCATGAACCTTGTTTTGGAACGACCACAATATTCACCATATTACCAACAACACATCAACAAAAGGGGGGGGGGGGGGGGGGGGGTATGGAGGGAACGTAGAAAATAGGTGAGAATTGGAATTTACAGGAATGAGCAAAAATAAAAATGAAAACAATAGTCACAACAACCAAATCAAAGTGGCATCACAAGACAACCAGAAGGGCCACGTACTCCGATGGTTACCTTGTTCTAGTCCATAGTATTCTGGCAGAGAAGGGTTAACAGCATAAAAGAGAAACAACTAACGGTCAGTGTAAAGATCAACAGAGCAGAATTGAAGATGGCCTCCATGTGGCCACTGTGATTCAGCACATCCCAGAAATGTGCAGCCTCAGAACACACTTAACAGAAGTATGAAACCTCAGCACACACTTAACCAAAACAGGGCATCCTTGTACAAACACACCATCTTGCCCATGTTTGGTCATAAAGAATGTGCCCAACAACATGAATTCCCTCCGACACATGGACAGCATTGGTGGTCAAGCGTTGGCCATGTGATGCTGTTGCTATGGAGGGGTCTCCATGGTCAACATGCCAATCATTATGTGACTTGTGGATGCAGCCAATGGACCACTGAAGTGTCTTGATGGAATGTGTGCCTGAACGCGTCCCTAAACTCCTCTGCTAGCAGCCTCTACCCCCGCCTGGTGACACATGAACAGTGTAATGTTGCAATTGTCTCTCAAGGCTTTCCCCTCTGCTTGTCTTCCTCCTTTCACAGGAACCAGAAGGAAGGAGGGACTTTAAGCATTGCAGTTTACATGTGTGTCATGAACAGCCATGAACATGTATGACCAAATGGACTTCTTCGTTCACATGGCACAGCAACAGTGATCCGTCAGCCACATGACACCAGAGTAGATATGAAAACGCATGTGTGTGTGTGTGTGTGTGTGTGTGTGTGTGTGTGTGTGTGTGTGTGTGTGTGTGTGTGTGTGTGTGTGTATGTGTGTGTGTGTAGACTCACTAGAAGGCATGGTATAGGTGTCCTCTTCATCTATGATCTCAGCATAGTCATCAGTTTCTAAACACAGGGAGAGAGCGAAGGGAGAGCAGTTTAGTAAGTTCAACGTTTCACAATCTTCACTGAGTGGTGGGGCAGGAGGGGGGGGTAACAGAACAGGCCAGGCAAGCATCTTCTAAATCAACAACACACACCTAGTTCCCTTTTGAACATTCCTATGCCCCCTGATTTGCTGTAAATCTTTAAAGTTGTTTGCAAATCCACTCATGGGCCCATCTTGTACAAAACCACCGTCCTGTAGAACCCTTCTCTGGTGACGGCGTTCTACTGACCAGGGGGCAGGGAACCAAAAGAGGGCCAGGCTAAAAGGGAGCCACTGTGAACAACCTGCACATGTGTGTGCCTCTCAGAAGGCGCCCAGAACCACGCACCAAAACATGCACACATGCAGAAGCCAGAGTCATGGAACAAGAGGAATGCAACAGCAACACAGCGGAGCTGGGTGACAGACAGACAGACAGACAGACAGAATGACAGACAGAGACAGAGTGACAGACAAAGAGAAAGTGAGAAAGAGAGAGAGAGACCGAGAGTGACAGAGAGAGAGAGAGAGAGAGAGAGAGAGAGAGAGAGACCGACAGACAGATAGCGGGAAAGGATGGAAGGTCAGTGCAGTGAATAAAAGGGGGAAGTGAGATGACAGGAAGGAGGGACAAAGCAATGCGATCTTCGCAGGAATCAAAAGACAAACTGCAGGAGGTGTGCCAGGGACACGGTGTCATCAGTGCCAGACAAAGCTGAGGAGGACAGACACAAGACAGAGGGGTTGTCTGTGTGACTACATACTACACAGCCTTTGTGAGCTTGCGTCCATCTAGTTGAAATCAACTGCTAAGCAAATGAATACCAGTCCTATTCTTCGTTACTTCATCATTGTTAAGCCAGGGAGACATTCCCTGAGGCATAGGCCTTGGTATTTATTGATCCACAGCATAATTATGGACATTAATAACCCAGTTCCTAGTAATGATCGATCACTCTTCAACACTAAAACAGATTGAGGATTTGGCTCGCACTCCAGTCATGGGAGGAACGCCTGCATTTGCAATAGTCTCACTTTAAGGACCATAATCAGAATCTAACAATTTCATTTTACAAAAAAAATGTATACTACTGTGTATGTCACTTCTGGCCCCCATTGCACAGCGCAGCATCCCTGGCAGGAAGGACCCCCCACTGTGCGCTCCTTCTCCAGGTCCCTGTTAGTTCAGGGAGCTTCCTCTTGCCCTGTAGGGGGCTGCTTGTCATAAAGACACGGCCAGTGAAGCCCTCTGAGACTGGGATCGAGCGCCACACAAAAGACATTGAGTTGCTCTCCTTTGTTTCAAGCTCCTCCAGGAGCAGGGAGCTACACTTGATATCTTAGGACAAGGCGAGGCTCTTTGAAAAGCCTGAGTGCATTTTGATGATGTGCATTTAGGCTGAATATATCAAAGCTGAAAAAAACAACAAATTAATTGGGTTTCTTAGAGTGCAATTGTGACTGTTGCTGATGAGTGAAATCTCATTATGCCATTTACATAGCCACTTAGATAATCACACTACTGCCTCGGGCTGTCCATAACTGGATTACTCCTGCCTATTTATAACACTTCTCTTTCTCAGCAGAAACTCAACACATTCTCGCCCTCGCGAGTCTCTAACGGTGAAGATGGTTCCTAACCTTTAGATGGCAGCAAACATGCAAAAGTAGTCTAGTGTGTAGTGAACTCTTCAGTGGCCACAACACACACACACACACACACACACACACACACACAGGCACAAACACACACACACACACACACACACACACACACACACACACACACACACACACACAAACACAGGCACACACGCACACACACACACACACACACACACACACACACACAGGCAACACGGGGCACCAAATCGGACTGGAAGAGGGAACACAAGCTGTTCAGTAAGCGTCACTGTAGACAAGCAATGCATCTCCTGGAATTACCGTCGCCACTAGTATGTCCTGCAGAAGCAGCATGCACGAACAAATGACAGAAAGTGGGTTGAGAGTGGACTCATGACAGAAAAACAGAGATCATTGGTTAGAATGTTATGGTGGATGGGCTGGAAAGTGTTCAGCACAACAACAACTACAATACGGCTGGAAGAGGGTGCTCGTCATGAATTCTTTACTGTAGTACCTTCTCCCAAACTAGCAAATTATCTTACATTGATTCATTCCATTATCGGGAATGTGTGTGATTCTGTTACATATTTACAACTGGCTGGCCATTCAGAAAAATAGGATAAACAGAAGACGATGGCGTTATAAAAAGCCCTGTCAGGGTGGGAGATAGATTACCCGGTACTGTTTTCAACAAAGAGCCACTTTGAGCCTATTTTGTGTCCAGACTCTCCCAGTCAGTTGACAGTGAGTCAGTCTCTCCACTAAGACATCTGGGCAGAGAAGAGCTCTCCAGTTCTGGAACAGACTTGCCTCTATGTGGAAATAGCCTACGCACCACGCACGCGGACACACACACGCACTATGAGCCATTTAATTGATTCTTAAACATCACTGTCACAAACACATACCATCCTAAGAGCGCGTTACTTTAAGTGACACATAGCGAAGAGAAGATGACTACAGAAGAGTAGACCGAATGAAATCCACTACGCTCATGACGCAAAACTCAACAACACCTTGCGGAGAGTGGTCAATAACACACAGTTGTTGACTTTACAGCTGTGCAGCTCCACATAGTCTGAGGTTATCATATCATATTATATTATATTAGCTTTCATCACAGAGGGGCAGCAATACTCAGGTGTAGCTCACTATGTTAATTATGGGCCGGTGCCCATAATTAACATCATAACTGAAACATAATCAAGTAGATCTGCGGGTTTTGTGCTCACTAACTAACAGCAGCTCATTCTGATGGCTGGCAGTTTAATGGCCGACCACTGATTTAGGGAACAGTTGACTGCCTGAGAATTGATCTTTGACTGAACTAGCTCCATTAACAGGCTACAATCCCAGGCTAATGCAGTGAGGGAGTGCTGTGAGGAGTGGATGTGTGCCCTGTGGATGGTGAACAGTACGGGGGCGTCCTCTCTACTCACCTGATACACAGACAGCTCGGGCCCTCACACCGTCCATTCGTTTCTCCATGCGCTTCTCATGGTTGGACACCCTGCAGGGGAAAGAGTCAGGAGGTACAACACCTTCATACTCTGGGTGGGCCACTGTGACACATCACACTTTTTTCACTTTTTTTAAATCTAAGAAATAGAGTAATACTGTAAAAAGACTTAAAACATGTCTTTATTTACTTACTTGGGGATGGAAGGCAGGGCTCTGTCCCCCTCTGCAATATGGATGAAGACAGAAATCAGAGGGAGTCTGTTCTCAGCAGTGTTACAGTGTGGCTTCCCTCAGCAGCACAACAATAAAAAGCCCACCTTGAATGGGCCATATGGCTCTGCGGTGTGTGGGTCATCCAGTGCTGTGTCTCTGTGTAGCCTACCTTTCTGGACCCTGACGATGAAGGAGTGAGACGCAGAGGAGACCAGACGGCAGTAGCCGTCGATAAGGTCGGCCATGTTTTCCGCTATGGTCAGCGACGTAGTGGTGACTATGAGAGGCTGACACACACATACACACACACACACACACACACACACACACACACACACACACACACACACACACACAAGAAGAACTGCGGTGAAAAGATGCTTCTTCCCTTAAAATAGAGACACCGTGTTGTCACGTTAGTCACACGTGTGTTTGATGCCAGTGTGTCTTTACTTCTGGCGCCCCGGCCACGATGAGCTGCAGCATCCCCTTGCGGTCCTTCTCCTCCATGGCAGAGTACTGGATGGACTGGACCTGGGTGAAGTTAGCTAGGTGCGTGGGCTAAAGAGGATGAGAGACACAGAGAGAAAACGTAGAGAGAGCGAGGGGGAAAGAATAAGCTTGGCCACATGCTATCCACAATGCAACACTGCCTTACCATTTTGCTGGCAAAACAGCTAGCAGAATGGTAACGTGATTTAACCAAAACATTCAGAGGATTTCAATAAAAGTATATTTTGAAAAGACCAGAATAATTTCACTAACCTAAACATACCCATGTCTAGGTTAGACATGGGTATGCTTTGGCATACAGATAGACATGATTAGGCTGTTGGTTAGTTTTACAATGACATGGACATTGACTTAAAGTATGTTGTTAGCACTGGCTAGGTTTTGCTCAGTCCAGTTCTGGATATAGATCGAGGAATGTCAAAAGGGCACTACCAAAGGACAACTAGAATCCACACATTGAGCAAATCTCAGTTGGACCAGTAGAGGGCAGCAGCATCACCAAATTCCACCTCCTGTGTTTGAGATGACGTCATACATCAGGATAGAATAATTTCCAGCTGGATGCGGTGCTGACATCAGAAAGCACTGTAGTGATGCAGCCACAGGCATGTCGCAGAGACCACGCAGGCATTGACTCTGACTGCCAAGAGCCCAGGAGATCAGCATAGAGACTCACCAAACACACGCACACACACACACGCGCACACACACGCACACGCACGCACACGCACACACACACACACACGCACACGCACACGCACACGCACACGCACACGCACACACACACACACACACACACACACACACACGCACACGCACACGCACGCACGCACACGCACACGCACACGCACACACACACACACACACACACACACACACCACTTTCAACCCATCTAGTTTGAGTTTAAAACCGTGACATATTTACATTTTTAAACATTGAGGTTTCGGTGATCATTTTTGTTTGCCTATTTCTGTTGGGAATGCCCAGCCGGCGTCCCCTTTCACTGGTTTGTTGACTAGAGCAGTTTCCATGACAACTCTCTCGCTCAGCTAACGACTAGCTCGGCATTTAACCAAACCGATGAAGAGTTCATGTGCTCTCAGGCACTGCACATCACAGTGTTGGATGTTAAAGCTTTGTGGTTCCTGAGACACAGGCAACATAGCAGTGACTTTCACAGCACACTAGGCCCTCGCTTCGCCACGGATGAAATAGCGAAGGCTGCTTGACGTGGGTTTTCTCAAGCTACAGTGAGATGAACACTCACCATGGAGCCCTTGTCTGTGAGGTAGCTGATTCCTTCTTCCGGGCCGATGGCCAACTCGACTGATATGACCCAGCTAGACTGAAAGGAGGTAACCAACAGTGATCAAGGAATAAGCCAGGAGAAACAAGGAGCATTGTTGATGTCAATAATATTTGTTTTCCTTTTCAGACTATGTCACCGCGGCCCCCTGCAGCTTCCTGCTGACAATGGTAACCAGACAATCTTTAAAAAGGGAAAAGCAGGAGTTGTGTTGCCTTACCCCCAAAGCACACTTGAAGCACTCCTTGTCAAAGCGATAGATTGGAGAGAGAATCTCAAAGAACTTGTGTATGCTCTGCTCGTCGTTGAGGTTGGCAAACTGCTTGAAGGTCTGCTGGATTTGTTTCCTCAGCGTTTTGGCCTGGGAATGAGAAGCAGAAGTGAGCTCATTGTGTCTCGAGGACTATGTTGGTGAGATGAGAGAAATCTGGAAAAGGGGGCAAGCAGTGAAAATGACACTAAAAGGTCAATCTGAAAGAGTCAAATACATTACAGCTAATCTATTATTCAGACCAGGGCACGCAAGCAGAGTGGAACCTTGAAAACCCTACGTCCTCGTCCCATGCCACTAAGAGAACATTAACAGGAAACCTTTTCCTCTCCCTGCTTGTATTTCATTGTTTTCGGTTTTGTTTTTGCTATTATTTTTCTCCCACCATCGACCTTTTTGGACACGGCTAGTTCCAGAGAGTTTTCCACATAGTGCCTTTGAGCATTGGAATATCAGCTTGAGCTTATGGAAAGTCAATGAGAAAATCGATGGGCTAATTGAGACACATTGATTTGCAGCCAACCAGAGCTCTCTCACTTCAGACCCTACCTTGAGAGATTCCAAGACACTCTTCGGGAAAAACCTCCTCAAACCAACGTCCTTTCTGCAGGGAAAAATAAGCAAATAATAATATTCATACTAACATACACAAAGGCACACTATTGTTTTCACATTCACTGTGTGTAATATGACAAAAAATATGATGCAAACAAGCCAAACCATTGTTTGCGTGTAATAGTAAAAAATCTGAACTCACTCAAGAAGTTCGTAATTAGACTTTTTATCCAAGGCGTTTCCAGGCATCTCTCTGAAGAACCTCCTGGTTAAACATGTGGGAGAAGGTTTACCTCAGGGGGACTAAGACATGTATTTTGGCCAGCTGTGTGTTAAAACACAAAGAAACGTGTGTATTTCATTCATATGACCCCCTCCTCACCTGATCTCCAAGCAGCCAAGTTTTAAAGCAACGTCCTGATCCACGTGGTCGGCCAGCTGGTGCATGTAGTCGCTTTTCACCTGCAGGCAACACAGAAACACTCCCATCAGCATTGGAGTCTACGCCCTGATTGGTGGCTTATAACTGGAACACCCTGAAAGCCAATAGTATGCAGCCTGGACAAGAGATAGAAAGCATGGGAGAGCCTCTGAAAATTTTAATTGGACTTATTCTATGACATTTATTAAAAAAAAAACATAGGCCTACTCATTAAATAATGCAATAACTTGATGTCTGGTATTCTCTTGGCAAATTAGAGCTTTGAAAATAATGTCACTTTATACATGATGTACTGTTATAAAAAAAAGCAGACCATTTTCATGTAATCATTTTGGATTGATGAATCACCAGGCCCTATCACAGCACAACAACCCTCTGGAGTAGAGAGCACATCTGCTCCAGCTGGGTGTCTAGGAGGTGACAGCCCCACTGGTGCCTCACCTGGTGGTAGAGGTAGTTGAGAGACGGTTTGTCTTCTGAGAAATGGCTGAGGTAGCCTTTGGGGAGGTACCTCATTCGCAACTCGTACCTGAAACAACATATTGCATCATCACACGTCATGCCAAATACACACACACACACACAAACATTAAACAGATGTTGATCAGACTTGAAACAAGCCCTCCACCACTACGGCCTGGCTTACTGCTAGGTTAAGCAGCATGGCCAGCAAGGTGCGCTGCTCGTTAGTACACCAAGTACCAATGGCTATACAACGTACCAAACTGCAGTGTATGCTATACATGGAAAATACGCATATTTATGTATTGATTTGAATGGGACAGCGCACACTGATTACAGGACTGCAAACATGCCAGCTAGCCAAAGAGGCCCATTTTCATCTGTAGCCCCTTGACAGGCAGCTTGTTTATGTGCAATATATAAACATGTAGACCATTATTTTGGATCTCCCCCTCCCAGAAAAATGGATGTGGTGTATACAGTATCACATGTACGTATTTTGAAGCAACGTTTTGTCATGACTCTCTAAAGGACCGTTTCTTGCCAATACAAAGCCCTGGCCTCCTAGTCACTGCATTATCCCAGGCCTGTTAGATAGCACAGAGCAGGGAGTTAGGGCTCAGAGAGCATGAATTAAACATTCTGTGTTCCATCCAAGAGCAGGAGGAGCAGAGGGGGTGAGCGAGCAAGAGATAAAGAGAGAGGGGGAGAAAACAGAACGGGGGGGAGGGGAATACATCAGAATTATGTGTGCGAGAAGATCAAAAGGAAAGTGTGGTGGTCGTGGTGATGGGGGTTGTGGTGATGGTGGTGGTGGTGGTGGTGGTGGTGATGGTGGTGGTTGGTGTGGAGGGTGGTGGTGGTGTGGAGGGTGGTGGTGGTGGTGATGGGGGTGGTGGTGGTGGTGGTGGTGGTGATGGGGGTGGTGGTGGTGTGGAGGGTGGTGGTGGTGGGGAGGGTGGTGGTGGTGGTGGTGATGATGGTGTGGAGGGTGGTGGTGGTGTGGAGGGTGGTGGTGGTGGTGGTGGTGATGGGGGTGGTGGTGATGGTGGGGATGGTGGTGGTGATGGTGGTGGTTGGTGTGGAGGTGGTGTGGAGGGTGGTGGTGGTGGGGGTGGTGATGGGGGTGGTGGTGCGACGCCATTTTAAAGCCATGTGGTGGAGCAACAGAGAGATCCATCCAGCCATCCTGGCCAGGGCCATGGCTCCATTGTTGCGGCTGCTCCGTGGCAGCATGGTGGCTGCATGCCACCTCCCTGTCACCAGGAGCTAGCGGAGACCACCGCGTCAGGCCCACCATGAAGACGTTCTGACCACCACTGTGACGGAGCCTTCTAGCCTGCTCGCTGCCGCAGGCTGATAACGAGGGGTTCAACCAGGGGACGTTAGATCTTCATCGCAGGCAAGGAGAGCAGAGCTCCTCACCCACAACATTTGATCAGTATGGAGTGTGGAATATAAATGCAGAAATTGGCATCAGTAATTAGCATATGCTGTTTTTGCACTGCAGCATTTATTAATTAATATGGATGATAAATGCGCAAAAAGAGTGAGGAATTCATGTTGCATTCGATCTTTCCAAGAAAACCACATTCCAAAGCGGATGCTGACTGACTGATGCACGCAGGGCAATTAAATCAGAAGCATTTTGAGTTCCTACCTCCACTCCTCCTGGGGGTGCTGTTTTTCATACTTCTCCCTGACGTGAGACACGCCCAGGTCAGGGTGCAGCCAGTGCAGGGCGTCAGAGCGTAAGTGCGCGAGGCGAAGGCCCAGAGACGACACGCAGCGCAGTTTGTGGATCTCCGCTATCTTTTGGATGACCCCCTGCGGACAGGCCAAGAGACATCAGCACACTGCTATACTTAACCGCTGCGATTAGATTTCACAAATTCGCTTGCTGTGAGAAAAAAGATCCACTGCTGTCTCTTTTTGTTAAATCACCCCTCCTAACGCCCAGAAAGAGGTCTTCATCTTCACTGGGTTTGACCCAGCCTGTGAGAGTGCTTAGTTTACATGGGATATAGAGTGAACTTGACACTAATGTGTATTTGTGCGGCTGTGAGTTCATAATTATAATCAGACATCAGCTACACACTACTCTCCCTAACACTGTGTGCCTTTCTTACTTACAGTACATGAGTGTGTGTGAGTGAGTAACTGAGTGAGTAACTGAGTGAGTGAGTGAGTGAGTGAGTGAGTGAGTGATCCAGAGAGCGAGTGAGCGATTCTCACCCTGACATCCGTGGCATCTCCGTGTCTGATGTTGCTGGCCCAGGAGGACGGCTCGCTGTTGGTCTCAAAGTAGTGGAAGATCTTCAGCACCCGGTCCATGGAGCCCAGGGCTCTCTCCAGGCCCCCCGCCGAGCTGCCACTGGTGCCCACGCCGCTGGCGCCGGAGCGGGATTTGACCCCGCAACCACCTGCCGCCGAGTGGTTGCGGCCGGTATCCAGGTAGGAGGACGACGCCATGTCTGCCTTTGGAGTCTCTGGAGGGGCTAACTGGCTGTCATATTCTAGAGAGAGCAGAGGGAAGATGTGTGAGTGGTTCAAAGGGAATGCGATCCCTTTTTCCCCCATTTCATATCAACTATAATTAAATATGTCATATAAGATCATATTGAAACTTTCACTTCCACTATTCCAGGGTTTGAGTTCCTTTAATATGTATTGACGACAGAATCAACAAGGAAGAATATTGCTGTTTCGACATTTTCACTTCACATCCCAATGACACAGAACACCTGAGATATGCACCACAATGTCTAACACAAGTGTCCAGTCCATCACACACCCACACTTTCCAAACTGCTGCATTATCGGTGAGGCATGTATTCACGTTCACCAAAACTGTTGTCAAAACTGATGAAAATAAAGATAGTACAAACATTGTTCAGTAAATATAGTATCGTATCGGCTTCTTATTTCAAAATATAGTGTCACTTTGTGCATTCTACCATACATCTTCCATTGTCATGTTTTCCACTGATGCTTTGTGTTCACATGTGTTTGATAAATAAACACACTGGGAGCATATGCTGCATTGCTGACTTTTTCTCTCCACTGTTTCCCACTGGCCATCCATAGCCTTCTTTCAGGAATAATTGTGTTTAATGGTGGCTCTCTTTGCTCGAAAGGTCTTGATCACATTTAAGTGGTACACCTTAAGTCAAAGGTCTTGATCACATTTAAGTGGTACACCTTAAGTCAAAGGTCTTGATCACATTTAAGTGGTACACCTTAAGTCAAAGGTCTTGATCACATTTAAGTGGTACACCTTAAGTCAAAGGTCTTGATCACATTTAAGTGGTACACCTTAAGTCAAAGGTCTTGATCACATTTAAGTGGTACACCTTAAGTCAAAGGTCTTGATCACATTTAAGTGGTACACCTTAAGTCAAAGGTTGTGGAGCCGCTGTTCATCTACTTGCAATTCCATGATGGGAGAATACTTAAATACTTAGCAGACATTTGCAAAAGGCTTATTTCCCCACATACTCTGAATATCCCAATCAAATGCATACAAGATATCACAGAATGCTACAGGATGAACCACCTTCTATCCCACCAACACTGAATGGTAGCTTGAGTCAAGTAGTGATCTTGAACCTCATTCTGCTCATCGGATGTTTGATTATCAACAGCAATGGCTGTGACAGCCACCAGAAAGACAAAGAGGAAGGCCTTAGAGCAAACGAAGACCATAACGTGTGTGTGTGTGTGGGGGGGGGGGGGGGGGGGGAGGGTCTGAATCAGCACTTTATCACTTTGACCTACGGATGGGGCTTCAAAGGCAGAGCGACATGCACACCCACATGCCGCAGCAGCAGTAGAGGAGGAAGCGAGGGTGTTACGTGAGAGCAGCATCGACTAGCAGAGGAACTCACTGTAACAATAGTACAGCTGTGTGTGTGAGTCCTCCCAGCGCCTGGTTACTCATCTACTTGAAGGGCCACTGGTGTTATTTCACCTCTCTGTAGAGTTCATGAGAAAGTGCACCTTTTCTGCCCAAATATCCTTTCTCCTCGCCCATGAAACGCCGTTCACAGTGAAAAGCTAAATGTACTACTACTGTACTGTAGTCACTAATGTACTGTAGTGACTATTTTGACTATTTTCCCGCTACAATAGCGGTAAATAGGAAGGCAATATTAATAATCCAAGAATTACAATAGCATAACATTCTCCTTACTGATTTAGGTTATGCCTGTAATTCTAAGCTCAGTGGAATACTGAATAGGTGATTTAAATCGACAAACTCGTCGTCATCTACTGTTTTGTTAGAGGGATTTTTTTTTTACAGACTTTTACTTATTGACCAATTCATAAGCAGCCCTGTAAATATATTAGTGAATCACTGCACAACAATTAGTTATTGCATCCACTATAATTTTACCTTTCTTAATACTAATACTAATTCTGAGGAAATGTATGGTGTGCAAAGCATCTTATTTTACATAATGCTATTAGGGATTGAAGCATTATATAGTACAAGGCACAAGTGAATCACATGACAACTAGCCATGTGCTGCAATGTACTGCATAACAACATTCCAAGGTACTAGTGTAAAACATGCATTTAAAATTCTTAATTATAACTAACAAAGTAGTCTTGAATCTGACTCGCTCACTGTGGGAAAACAAAGATGAATTAATATAAAATAAGTGACCATTACACTGCCTCCGGATTGGTTATCACAACATATTGCTGTGATTGGCTTGAGTTGGCTTGAACCAACTCTTAGGCAGTTCAGGGCATGGGTGCATGTTTTATTCTGTTATTTTAGCTTAATTCATATAGGCAAATTGATGTATTAGTGTCTGCTGTGCTTATGGTAAGCTGTTAACCAGAAATAAACACAACACAATAATTCCCCATCCTTTGAAGTTGTATCCATCTATTTATTCTAGAACTATTCTAAACAGATAAAGTAATACAGAGAGAAGAGCAGTAACCTGTAAGCTTAGTCTGCTGAGTCTATTAAACACATGCCAGTGCTGAAACATAAAGAAAGCAGCCTCGATTATGGCACATTAATAGTTAGTTAGTTATTAGTTATTACAGAACTACTTTAGAGTCGTACAGTTGCCGTTTACTGTCCCATTACAAGGCTAGAATCGTAGGCTGTATTGTTAAAAGTAGAAGGATAAAAAGACCAAAAATATGGAACAGATTAAAGGAAAAAAAACTAAAAACTAAAATCATCCCACATGGTCTGAACCTTTACTTGTGGATGAAGTGATTGTTACAATTGTAGTTTCTGATTGGTGCCCAGAACCTGGAACTCATTTTAACTTATCACTTTAGTGGCTGTTATTTCTTTGGCCAGCAATGGCCAGCAATTCAGGGGAATACCAGTCCGATAACTGCATGTTATGATATCAATAGCCCTTTTAGAAACAAAGCCATCACAGCCCTACACAAACAAAACTGTGCCAAAGTCGGAATCTGCGTGTTATTGTTGTTCAGAATGAAAACAAATGGAATCAGATTCACTGTAAATCAGGGCTACATTAAGGGGGTTAAACGTTCCTCCTGATAAACCTTCTCTCAGTGGTGTCCTCTGGCACCGAGCAGGTTAAACTGCCCAACAGCAGATCTGTTGCAGCAGAACGGCTTGTGTAGACGCAGTATCTAGCTGGTATCTAGGTTACTGTGGGGTTAGCACAACCAGTACCTAGCTGGTATCTAGGTTACTGTGGGGTTAGCACAACCAGTATCTAGCTGGTATCTAGGTTACTGTGGGGTTAGCACAACCAGTATCTAGCTGGTATCTAGGTTACTGTGGGGTTAGCACAACCAGTATCTAGCTGGTATCTAGGTTACTGTGGGGTTAGCACAACCAGTATCTAGCTGGTATCTAGGTTACTGTGGGGTTAGCACAACCAGTATCTAGCTGGTATCTAGGTTACTGTGGGGTTAGCACAACCAGTATCTAGCTGGTATCTAGGTTACTGTGGGGTTAGCACAACCAGTATCTAGCTGGTATCTAGGTTACTGTGGGGTTAGCACAACCAGTATCTAGCTGGTATCTAGGTTACTGTGGGGTTAGCACAACCAGTATCTAGCTGGTATCTAGGTTACTGTGGGGTTAGCACAACCAGTATCTAGCTGGTATCTAGGTTACTGTGGGGTTAGCACAACCAGTATCTAGCTGGTATCTAGGTTACTGTGGGGTTAGCACAACCAGTATCTAGCTGGTATCTAGGTTACTGTGGGGTTAGCACAACCAGTATCTAGCTGGTATCTAGGTTACTGTGGGGTTAGCACAACCAGTATCTAGCTGGTATCTAGGTTACTGTGGGGTTAGCACAACCAGTATCTAGCTGGTATCTAGGTTACTGTGGGGTTAGCACAACCAGTATCTAGCTGGTATCTAGGTTACTGTGGGGTTAGCACAACCAGTATCTAGCTGGTATCTAGGTTACTGTGGGGTTAGCACAACCAGTATCTAGCTGGTATCTAGGTTACTGTGGGGTTAGCACAACCAGTATCTAGCTGGTATCTAGGTTACTGTGGGGTTAGCACAACTCCGCGGGGGAAAGCCTCAACATCTTGCTCTCTTCCCCCAGCGCTTTCCATCCTCATTTCCCTCTCCGACCATTTCCTTTTTGTTGAGGTTTCATGAATGTACATTTGCTGTGCGTTTCCTTTCACTCGACTTGAACTGGGCATTGCCTCTGAGGAAGCTATGCTGTTGTGTTTATCCATATTCATGGCGTGGAGTTTAAATGCTTCCAAATGCAGTCTTTCATTTTGTTACGTTTAATCAAGTTCATTCCAAAAAGCCAGTGGCAAACCCACAGACTCTCCATTGGTAAAGTTGGCATCAAACAGCTATAACATACACTCATTACTAAATGTAGCCCGTACTGTACATACATGATACTAAGCCAACATAGTAGACAAGAACCACGTGGCATAATCTTAAGTAGTCCAATTCCTAAGGGAATACTTTTTCATTTCACTGTATGAAACAAAATACATCCAAGGCGAGCAGGGTTCTCTTGCCTGGAGGTCTATAAAGCACCTGGATGTATGGCTTATTCATACATTACAGAGAAACACATTGGTATGAACAGCTCCAACAAGGTTTTAAGAACTTAAGAGCCAGGACAAAGTCAGTGATGAAAATGTTTAGAATAATTGGCCATAAGATATAATAAGTTAGTAAACCCACTTCATCATGCCCAAAACAATCTACTCCAGACCAAATGGAAGTGGAATGAATACATACTTGCCAGGGGGTGCTGATCATAGATGCATGCCCCTTTGCTCCAACAGAGTGGGATACAGCCTCTGTTCTCCATGGGTCCAACAAGCTGTCCCAGGGCTAACCACAAGGCCCACAGACTACAGCAGCACTCAAAACAGCAGCATAAGCCCAGGATTTGTTCAATGCTGACCAGGCCAGCAAAAAAATTAAAAAGCAGATGATGTAGATAGTCACACTGAGCTGAAGATCAATTATTGAAAGTTTAAATGTAAAAAAAAAAGAAAAAAAAAAGGTTGATTTGTAAAATGAAGATAACAAAGCTGCTAGCCCATGTTTCAGAAAGTCATTTGAAATGGGCTGCAAAAAATGTCCAACACATCCCATATTCCAGTGAAGTATGATGCCAGAGGACCATCCTGGGCAGAGAGCTAGAAGACTTATTGGATGGAAACATATCTTTGGTTGTGTAGTATATATTCCCGCCAAAAAAACAATATTTAGCATTTATTATTATACAAGGATTTACAAATACCCACACCGTGCAACACCAGGACACAAGTTCAGACTGTGTGTCAGCACTATGCAAAAACACAAGCAGTGGTGCAGTGACACTGACACACCCATGACTCTCAGGTTCCACGGCCACCTACACATCTTCAGGAAGGTTCCAAGCAAGTAATCTATTCATGTAAGGTCATTGATAATTCCCCAAAAATGCAGATCTTCAGATTCAACTCTATGAAAGGCGACGCGTTAGGTAAATGACACGAGAGCCATGACAACAGTGCACCTCGGAATCAAGTGCGTCCTTACAAATCACACACTTTTATACTCCCACTCCCAAAGAGCACTCAGGTCCCATGAATACGTTCCTGTTGCGAAACTCATGGCGTCGAAAAACAGAAGGTGGGTTGCACGAGAAGAAACACAAGCTCCCTTGCTACAAATCAATAGTGACCTGTTCTGCATTCCAGTCATTTTTCCACCAGAAAAAAAAAGTATGCCAACAGCTTTTTATGGCAATGTCCAGGGTCTTTTCCCTCTTGATCAGAGCGTTTGTTCACCAGAAAGTTGCCCTGCGGATGCAGTTAAAGGAATGAAAGGCAAAGAAAAGTGGATTAGGGTAGAGAGGGATGGGAATGTAGGACAAGAAGGGGTGTGTAAAAGTAGAGCATGGCAATGTAGAAATACAGGGAACGAGAGGGGTAACAGAGAAGCAGATGACAGAAGGAAGAATTCAAAAATAGACAGGAAAGGTCACTCACAAAAATAGAGACGAATTGATGAAAAGTGAGGAGGACGCAAAACAATTTGAGCGATGGCAAGGAATGGCCAGCGATGGAAGGATGACAGCGAGCAGAGAAAGGAGAGAAACAGGTACTCCTTGGAGAGGAGCGCTGCACTGCAATACCTCTATCCCACTTTCCCACAATGCTCTCTGCCTGCAGACGCAAACCAGGTCACGACAAGTATCTGATGTCAGTGGTGGTCGAGAAAGAGTTATCTTTAAGAGATGAAAGAGACCGAGGAACAGAAGGAAAAGGAAAGCCAGAGATACAAAGCTAGGAGCGACGAGAGGAGGGATGACTACAGAAAAAACATGGAGGACAGTGCAAAGACTGCAGTGATTCCATCTCCAGAGTGGATGGGTGGCCAGCCGGCCGGTCCTTTGCAGACTTCATTTCAAAACATTCATTGAGTCGGTTCCACGGCCACATGTGCACATCTTCTTTGTGTCTTCAGAATGAGTGCAGAAACGGGAGGGGGGCAGAATGTGTGTCAGGAGTGCGATGACATAAATAATGAGGATGTGAAATGATAAGGGAGGCATTGCATTGGGCTCGCTCGCGCACACACGACAACAACTTTCAGAATGTATTGACTATGATTTATCGATCATAGTCAATAGATGCCAGCGATGGATTAGCAAAAAAGGGATGCATTTTACACCGTGGCAGTGGAAGGAACCTGGTCATGTTTTTGTTTCTTATGTAAAAATGTAAGTGCAGCTAGGCCAATCAAGGGCAATGTTTTCATCATGACACAAGTGCAGGCTGAGGAGTCACAACTGACAAAGGAGAGTCAGAGCTGGTCTTCAACTTGTCATACAGCAGAGATTATAAAGTTGGTGTTTTATGTTATATTTCATATTTTACATTTGTCCTATTTTCTGTACAAAATGTCCACATTAAATGTAAAACATCAAAGCGAGCAGTGTGGGTGGGTACTTACCACTCCAGTGATGTTGATTTCAAAGACGACATTAAAAAAGCTAAACTCTTCCTCGCCTCTCTCACACACTAAACTTGCTTCTGAAGGCCAGAGCTGGTCTCTACTGCCCTCTGTGTCCTGCACTACACTCCTAGTTACCCTGCCCGGGCCAGGTGGTATGGAACAATCCAACAATAGTCACAGGAAAGGTTTTACATTATGTTATCACCAGGTCACCCGGTCAGTCACCAGAAAACATAAGTTATGTGTTGATAGTTATGTGGTTGCCTACAGGGGAAAAAAGTCAAGACTTGTCTCAAGCTAGCTAGCTAAACACACAGATGAGCCAAACATATTGGGATTATGTGTTGAATTAATCACATATGCTTAATGTCTTCATTGAAACATCTGAGAAAATGTTTGAAATAGTACTCACCACCAGCATACGATATCCTGGAAAAATCTACAGACAGAAAGAGAGAGAGAGAGAGAGAGAGAGAGAGAGAGAGAGAGAGAGAGAGAGAGGGAGGGAGAGGGAGAGGGAGAGGGAGAGAGAGAGAGAGAGAGAGAGAGAGAGAGAGAGAGAGAGAGAGAGAGAGAGAGAGAGAGAGAGAGAGGGAGAGGGAGAGGGAGAGGGAGAGAGAGAGAGAGAGAGAGAGAGAGAGAGAGAGAGAGAGAGAGAGAGAGAGAGAGAGAGAGAGAGAGAGAGAGAGAGAGAGAGAGAGAGAGAGAGAGAGAGAGGGAGGGAGGGAGAGGGAGAGAGAGGGAGAGGGAGAGGGAGAGAGAGAGAGAGAGAGAGAGAGAGAGAGAGAGAGAGAGAGAGAGAGAGAGAGAGAACATTTGATGAAAATGACAGAAAAGCCACAAATTCAGTCTCAAAAGTCTTGACAGGACCGAATTAATTTGGAACTTGGCCACCCGCCTGAACCCTAAGCTATTAAAGAGCAATGAACAAGCACAATGTACCATATTACTTAAAATGTTTCTGAAGGCTGGTCTTCCGTTCTCTGACACTTTGTAATTCAGTATGAGAAATAACATAATCATTTGAATAATTTGTTAAACCATGGCCATCACTGTCACTCTAGGGTTTGGCCATAAACCAAGCTGTCAATCACTTTGCATGTGTAACGTTTACACAGACTGTTGTGCATCTGTTGGCAGCAAAAGGGGCAACAAGAAACACTGTTATGAAGAACACTTACAGACATTCAATGTTTTGTTGTCATGGAAACATAGGCTACTATTCAATGAAGGTGTGTGTGTGTGTGTGTGTGTGTGTGTGTGTGGAGAGAGGTGATATCCAAAGTTAACAGTAAAGTAAGTTTAATGTAATAAGTCCTTGTATATAAAAGGATATGTATTATTATCTATTATCTAATAGAATTCCAACTATGCTAAATTGTGATAAAATGTCAAATCAAGCAAGTTAATGCATTTAACAAAAAAAAGCAAGCAGCCATGCATGCACTTAGTGACTTCCATCATTCACCTTATCACTGCAACGTTAAAAGCATTGTGGGAACACTACAAGTATGAGACAGGAAAACAGACTAGAGAAATAACCAAAAAGCAGTAACTTATGTTTTCTGCTGACTGAGCAGGCGACCTGGTGATAACATAATGTAAAACTTTCCTGTGACTAGACGTCTCTTCAGCTCTATCTGGTACATCTCTTCTCTGGTTGAAACACTGCTTTTAGGTTATTTCTCTAGTGCTCACCATCCCTCGCTCTTTCTCTCTCAACTACGCCTACACTCTGAGGCGTGTCTTTCTCCGACCTACTCACAGTGGAAAACTATGGCCTGTGGCTGGGTCCTACAGGAGCACGCCATCAATGGCATTATGCTAATAGTGTTGCACAACGCCACGCCGAAAGGCAAACAGGCAAAGCAACCAGCAGTTCTTCTGATCTGATCTGATCTACAACACAGCAAGGACGTGCACACACACAGACACACAAAGAACCAGGTAAGATGAGTGCTACTGGTATGAAGCAACATGCCTGTCAAATGGAGACATGTGGTTCTAAAATATTAATAATTCTTTCTTTCAAACAACGTGTACAGGAAATCTACACCTGGTAGCCTGCAAACATACAGGGAACACAACGAGCACAAACAGCATTCCTTTGTCAGTTGAAATGATCGTGGTGGTAATTGTTAGCATGCTGTTGTAGCCATTTAATGTTCATTGAACAGACTCTCTAGCGGGTTCAAATACGAATATAATATTGAAATAAGCAGCAGGTCAATTTAGATGCAGCTTAAGGTATGTTTGTTCCTCATGAGTAGAACTGATCCGATACAAGAATGCATGTCCTGGGGCACAGGGAGAGGTTGTGTCACTAGTCTGGCAGCTGACACTGTACAATTAAACAACTGCAGCTGCACAGAAAACAATGCCACGCTTTCCAATAATCTGGTACACAAAATACACAAATCTCTCACTTGACCTCGAACTAAGGTCAAAGTGTAATACCATGGTTAAGATGTAACTCTAAGAGTATTGATAAAGAAAAAGCAAGTAAATGCAGACCTATTCTGGCACCTATGCTATATTAGAGTAAGGGTTGCACACCACCAAAGAAAAACCATGTAACCAGGTGTTGTAGCATTGCGTAGCCCCAATATACATAGGAAGTGTCACATTTTGGGTGTTAGTAGAAAATCAATGTTGAGTGCCGATATTGTTTAGTAAAACTTCCAGTATTGAAAGTTATAGCTAGCCATTGTCGATGAGTATAAAGCAGCACATTTAATGAAAACAATGATTTCTGCTTCTTTTGTATGCATCTTCATTGGCGTATTCACTGTGTGCTCATCACAAAAGATGACAAAAATTGTGACAAAGAAATAAGATACAGCCTTTTTGCAGTCCTGCATTCTGTGCACACCCTCGGCAAAAAGTATTAACTACTTTAATAAGGACCTTTCAGTCTTTATTCCTCATTTTCACTATTTTTCTAGATATGAGAACAAAATTTGTTCTCTGCATTTGACCCATCCTATAGTACATAGGAGCAGTGGGCTGCTGTCTTCATTTGACCCATCCTATGGGACATAGGAGCAGTGGGCTGCTGTGTTCATTTGACCCATCCTATGGTACATAGGAGCAGTGGGCTGCTGTGTTCATTTGACCCATCCTATGGTACATAGGAGCAGTGGGGCTGCTGTGTTCATTTGACCCATCCTACGGTACATAGGAGCAGTGGGCTGCTGTGTTCATTTGACCCATCCTATGGTACATAGGAGCAGTGGGCTGCTGTGTTCATTTGACCCATCCTATGGTACATAGGAGCAGTGGGCTGCTGTGTTCATTTGACCCATCCTATGGTACATAGGAGCAGTGGGGCTGCTGTGTTCATTTGACCCATCCTATGGTACATAGGAGCAGTGGGCTGCTGTGTTCATTTGACCCATCCTATGGGACATAAGGGCAGTGGGCTGCTGTGTTCATTTGACCCATCCTATGGTACATAGGAGCAGTGGGCTGCTATGTTCATTTGACCCATCCTATGGTACATAGGAGCAGTGGGGCTGTGTTCATTTGACCCATCCTATGGGACATAAGGGCAGTGGGCTGCTGTGTTCATTTGACCCATCCTATGGTACATAGGAGCAGTGGGCTGCTGTGTTCAGCGCCCGGGGAGCAAGGTGGGGTTCAGTGTCTTGCTCAAGGACACTTCGACATGCAAACAGTTTGGAAGAAGGGATCAAGGGGATCGAACCGCCAACCCTAGGGTTAGTGGACGACCCGCTCTGTCCACCCGCTCTACACACTGAGCTTAAAGTTAACCCTAATCATTACGTTTTTAGGTGTCTTGTACACATTCTGCACATCCCAGTGATGCGGACTGTGGACTCAGGATGCACAGAGCTTGTATAAAGTGCTATAAGCCTCACAACACACCCTGGGTTTGACTCTTTCTGTGCACATCCTCCTTTGCACATGGGTTTCCCCAGGGTGCTTGGCTGTCCTTGCCCCTCCAAAGACATGCTAGTTATGAAGCCCTGATCAGGGTTATTATACCTTAACTTAATCCCTGTGTGTATGTTGTGAGGCAAAATCAATGCACACAGGCAATGCACTGATCAATGGCAGCAATGGCAGCATGGAGAACATGACACATGGCTATGACTTGCCACAATCGTCATTCTGTCACATCATTGTACATGGGTTTTGATGGAAGGTATTTATTTGTTATTACTAAATCCACATATCGGATTTGAATTCATCAAACGCGTGTCCAACCCTTCCCCAATATCTTATTTTTGTCCAGGCTGTTCTGAGCAGGTTATCTATGGAAGCTCCTAGGAGCATTACTTAAGGCTTGGCAAGCCAAAACAAGGTACATTAATTTGAAATAACAGAGCATGCTGTTGGTCAAAGCAATCTTAGACGAGTATACCAGTAGTACTATTACTGCTACTATTGTTACAACAACAACAACAACAATAATAATAACAACACTAATAATAATAATAATAATAATACAGTACAATTAGTACATTTTTTTAAACAAGTCATTTAAGACAATGAGACCACATGAATAATGGCAACACACATTCAAAAGGCAGTTTCATAAATATTCAACATGACATATATAGTTCTACTTTTGTGTACAGGTAACACCAGTCAGAATAGTAGTACCTTGTCACGTCCATTTAAAAAAAACGAAAAGAAAAAGGAACCAACACAAGACAATATCTAAGAGCTCAACCTCTGTTGTTTGTGGTCTACCTCTATGTGGAGTTTCCACATGCAAGTGCACGCAGTGGTGAGCAGAGCAAATTCCTTTCCAGCCCCTCAGCCCATACCTGACACGCTGTTTCTATCTCTTCAACCAACAACACCTCAGTCAATGTATCCCTGCCACACTGTTTCGACTCTCTGTAACAACACCTGCACCGAGATAAAAAGCTAATGACAAGAGCACAAAAGCTAGCAAGGCATGGCGTACCTCCACTGGTGCAACCCAGGAAATCCCAGAACTGCATGAGGACGGCTTATTCAGAGCGCCGTGCCTCTGACTGGGTGTGTGCCTGGATATGTTCTCCCTCACCTGTCCTTCCACTTCCTGGTTCCTCGCTGTCATATAGCTGGAGCATACCAAGGAAACACCCTCCCACTCTCTGGCTGACACACCTGTTGGCCAGGCACCATTGAAGAAAAGCTCAATATCCTTCCTCTGCCTTTGGGAGAGGAAGCAGCAGAAACATCTGTCTGCGTGAACCCTTCCAGTCTATATATGTGCATATTGATGGAGGAAATATCTCCCAAAACAATTATTATTTTGGGGGCTAGCTGTCAGACACAGATGTAATTAATTACTGAGCAGTGTGAACAGCAAGCAAGCATCATGCAGAATTATTCTGTACTTTTCAAATCAGACTGGGGCACTTTCATATATGATTCTAGGGCTGACGTAACTTATCTTTGTCCATGCAACCGCAATATGAAAGGATTAGACTGAAGAAAAGCTGAAGCTAAGCATTAATGTTCTATATTATGTGCAGCTAAGCCTTATATGCAGAATAAAATGTCACTGACCAGGTAAAAACAATATAATAATGACGCTCCTGCAACAGACTGTGAAAATGCTTGTTTGTTTTTTTTAAGTGCATGCATATGTTGCAGAGTGTAACCATTACACTTATTTTAATACGTCTCATTTCATATAATTCATAATATGAATAAAACATTAACAGCATGCCTGCTTAGCCTATGACTACTCTGATACCCGATTACCATCAAGACTGCACTGTAGACGTTGAATTTGCCACAGAGATCAAATGACTGTAGCCTTGGCCAATATAAACAGTATAGAATATTTATTTGAAAGTACTATGCCTCGTGGTATTCATTCAAAATGAATGACAGATGCCTAGCCCCATATTGACGCCCACATGTACATGATAATGATTTACTCAGAAATGGTTTGATTGCACAACACAACCAACAGAAAAGAGGGGGATACGTGATTTTGATGATGGCATCCACACAAATCCCTCACGTCGTGAAGGAAAAAGCACGTCAACAGGGGCGTCTCTGGGCACTGGGTTGTGGACAACAACACATGCAAAAGACTTCTCAGGTATAGCCTGGTATTCATCTTATAATGTATATGATCCACAACTACTTCACTACAGTAAAGGAACCTTATGATAGAGTAGTCTCTGCGCCCAAACAAGGCCTCGTTTAATTGCAATGACATTAATTCAGCAACATTGCGAGATGTAGTTAAGCAGGGGGACGAGGGTTGTGGCGTGCCTTTAATCGCCTTGGTTGGAATTATTGACTTATAACGCTTAATAGTTTGTCCGACATTATTAAAAAAAATACTCCACACAGATGTTGTGCTAAATGCTTGCACGCTTACACTGAATTATTTGGTAGAAGAGATTGGAGATTGTCTCTTGCATGGACCTTTGCACCCACACGCTGGAGAGGGTGGTTTGGACCGATGCACCACTGTCTGTGTGGAATACAAATGACTCCAGCTTATCAAATGACTCATATTTATCATATGGTCTTGCTGCAGCGTGATTTCCAGCAATCCCCGTCTGAAAACACACCCTTGTTTGCAACGGTGTTTACCCTCTTTACCCCCATGTTACCCCAAATGCTAAGCTAGCTCAGCTAACGGTGGGCTTTCTTCCCACTCATTCTCCCCCACAGTGGGCTCAGCTCACACTCACCCTTCAGCCCCGGACACCAGCCGCGCCTACCCCGAGGAGCCGACTCCCTGCTTTAATCCACTGGGTTTTCTCAATCCCGTCAACCTCAGAAATCACGTCGTCGCTCTAACTGTCCGTTGTGGGGTTCCCTCGCTATGTTGTGTCTTGGTAGGAGCACCGTGCTGTCCCCGGCGGTGTGCAGCTGTGACGCTACGGTAACGTAGTGGAGGCTGCTGCTGGTCCCGAGGTGGTCCAACATGGCTGAAGGGAGGCGGCCAGCCAGAGGGAGCAGGGTCCGGAATAACTGCTTGCTACGTGTCTGAACACAAGCCAACTGTAAGTAAAAGGGAAAAGAAAGTAAACATTTAAAAGGAATGACAGCAGGAAATAAAGAAAATACTGAGCGATCACGTCACACCAATGTCTATAAATGGACAGAGTAAAGGACTGCATTGCTAATATATGACCAACTACAACGCTACACTTACATTCATTGTTTTAGGGAAAATCACAATATTTTTTTCGATAGGCTTGTAGGTCATGTGCTTATTGACACATAACAAGCATTGTCTACATACATAAACTTACGTCTCTTAAGGCTGTTCTACAGCGGTTTGACATAAATTGTTGACCCAATACAAACAAATAAGTCAATTATATGCTGGGGCACCCGCATTGACAGGGTTTCATCTTCGAAACGTCCGTTTGTTTGCCTATATGATCAGTAGTTGCCTTGTAGTTCATGACTCTGGAATAAAGACTGACCCATAAACTATCGAATCAGATGCAGAGACAGCACCATCTCAGGTGAAACATGGGACACTGCAATCTAGTGACCGACACCGATCCCACTAAAATACACAGCACAATGTTCTCTAAGGACTTTCATGCATCACACACATACATTTCACATACTTACTCACAAACATAACCACACACACATACGCACCCACCCACACTGTGCACATGCATAGGGGCCATTGTATCAGTGTTCAAACTGACCATTAACTATTGGGCAAGTCAATATTTTACTCATACAACATCACAACTACTGTTTAAAAAGATGATCAATGTTTCAAAATAAAATATTGAAACTGACACTATGATACATAGCCTATTAGGTGTATTCACTACCTGAATATCCTGTATAATTTGCACATTTTGCATTTTGCACATTCTGCACATTTGCACATCTATTTTGCACAACTTACTTATTTTTATATCTACACCTCAGTAAGACTCTGGTACCAATTGCACTATTCATCTATTCATCTACCAATTGCACTGTTCATCTCACTGATAACTACTAAGTATGTTTATCTACCAACTGCACTGTCCATCTCAATGATGACTGCTATGTATGTTCATCTACCAATTGCACTGTCCATCTCAATGATGATTACTATATAGGTTCTCATTTTTTTCACCTGATCTGTCTTTAAGAGCTCGCATATAATTTAATCTTGTTTAGGTAAATCTATTTATTGTTTATTGTCTATAGTCAGGTTTTTATTGCACTCCTCTATCCCCTTGTACTGCTGGTCACTGTGAATTTCTCCTAAGGGGGATTAATAAAGGAATTTCGTATCTTATCTTATGGACAACAGTAACACATACGAAAGGATATAGATAATGTTCACAGTGCAGGGTGTTGATTAGGTTGAATAGGTTATTTAACGACATACATATTTCTGATATGCTGTTTGTCACATAATACTTCTGTGTGTGCGCCAATGTCCAATGTGTAGGCTAATCTTAAGTCATCAGTAGGCCTACTGACATTTGACATTCATAATAAATAGTCCCCATTCAACCAACTGTAGCCTACAGCTTTTAGTACAGACTTGAGTAGGCTACAGCTCCTAAACCAATGGGTGAAAAGAAAAGAACATCTCAATTTCAGCAGCAACAAACGACAGGGGTGACTGGGCACACCAGGTAAACAGTTGGGTTAGCAGAACAGTTGGATTACGCGTTGGATGTAGAGACCCCGTCCATGGATAGAGACCCCGTCCAGGGAGGTAGGTGTTGGCGTTTGTTGGCGTGCTCGACCGTCCGTGCTGTGACTTGACAGCCTACAGGCGACACTGCGGACATGGAAGGCTGAGCTACAGAAGGTGTTCATATATTCACGTGTTGAGAGTGCATTTCCTCCTCCGCCGACGAATAGAAAGGTGTTTAGACGTTGTGTTTGTAATGGCAACGTAACCTTTGGTCATAGGCCTACACATTTTTGATAGCTCTCCTGCCTGCTTACATGATAATAATTTCATCGTTTGCAACATGCCAACACAGGTATTTTAAAAGATAGGTTTAGTATTCCCTCTAGTGGTTAATAAAGGCAAACACATTTTGTATTATATTTAACTATTCCATTCTCCCAAGTACAGTTCATGCCCACTCAACTTCACTGATCTCTGTATTATAGTATTTTGTACTGAGGTAGTCAGTACGGTACATTGAGCACGTTGATTCTGGTGCGGTCCAGCTTGGCGTTACCGTCGACCACTACGGAAGAATCATCTCCAGCAATCAACAGAGACAAACACCTACCAAAAAGCAACAGCAGTAAATGCACGTCACACACATCCAAAAGAAAAGGTAGAATGACTTTGGGTCAGCAAATTTAATATTTTTATCTGCACTTTTTCTTTTTTTTTTTTTTTTTTTCTTTTTTACCAGTGCTGCCACATGTTGGGTGTCCAATGCAGAAAAAAAGAATCAACAGACAGAAATTGGTCGGAGATCCGGGAGCCACTCACTTGAGGGTTAGAGCAGGTCGGAGATCCGGGAGCCACTCACTTGAGGGTGCAGGTCGGAGATCCGGGAGCCACTCACTTGAGGGTTAGAGCAGGTCGGAGATCCGGGAGCCACTCACTTGAGGGTGCAGGTCGGAGATCCGGGAGCCACTCACTTGAGGGTTAGAGCAGGTCGGAGCAGGTCAGCTGTTGTAGCTGCGCAGGAACTGAGCGACGTTCGACCAGTCTATGCGTTGGACTCGTTCATGTAGGCCTACAGGTGCATCTCAATAAATTATAATATCATCGAAAAGTTAATTTATTAATAAAAACTAATACAAAATGTAAGATATTCTTTCTTTTGTTTTATTTTAAATACATGAAATGTAGATAATACCCATCTACTATACGCGCCCACACGCACTGTCTAACTGTCTGCCTCATTGTGCACAGCTAGAAACCTGCCAAACTCTGCAAATAAAAATATGTAGGCTATGTATTCATTAAAAAGCTTTGGAAAAAGTATTGATTGTAGTTCATGTAAGAGCTGCCAAGTATGTAGGAGATGTAGGCCTACGTGTGCATTTATTTTAGGCAGATGAAGAGGGCTAAAGTTTCTGAAAATGATACCTCAGCGTTAATGATTACTGTGCAGTGATGCATGCAGTATAGTACATGTCATATTTTGTGTCTCTACCCACAGAGATCTGCATCATTTCAATTATAAGATGTATTTTAATTACTTTTGGGTATTTGGTCATTTGTATTTGAAAAGAGTGAAAATACCTAGATGCAATTTGTTTCCAGATACATTTGGACATGGACATTATACCTAGTTAGTGAATTAATTTAGCTCGCTAGCCAAGTGAAAGTCCAACCAAAGTCTAATGGCAGCTCTAACCTGGATGAACAGCTGTCGTACTTTCTTTCACTTCATATGTTTCAACATATCATGTTGCTGGAGACAGGGATCTGTAAGTTTGTCATCCCAATTTCAGTGAGAAAAACTGCTTTTAAAACAAAGGCCAAATTTACTTATGTATAGGAATATGTTTTTTCAGGTGTTTAAATAATATTATATAATTAATAAATATGATTTGTTTTGTAGGGTTTACTTGATAAGGGCAAGAATCATCCATTGTTTGACTGTAGTAAAACAAAGCTTCTACATGAAATTTGCACTTGTTTTACATGTGGACGATGTAAGCAGGCGCGTAGAATACGGTGGGGACGCGTACCTACCAGTTTTCGTCATGAGTCATTTTGTACCCACCACTTTTTATGAAAGAATCCCCCGTGTGGGACTCGCACCCGTGTCTTTCACCACTACGTCAGTAAACAACAGTAAACAACAACACTACGTCAAGCTCAACAAAGAGAGATGAACTCTACTCTTACAAGTCGCTTTAGTATGACAGGGTCTCAAGCGGACTTTTCACGCGGTCACGAGCGGAGTGGTAGTCATATGACAAGATGCCATAGTGCGTTGAGTAATGGTGCTCCCTGACTCATCCCAAAAACAACAGTCAACAAAGTGAACGTAATGAAACAGTGAAATGCAACCCAACATGTCCTGAACATTCGCCTCCAAACCCTATCTAATAGCAATAAAATGTAATGACACAGAATGCCAGAATGTCGCAATGCATTCTGGGAAACACTCCCCCAACACGTTACAATATCCACGATTTCCTCAGGCAAGTACAACAAGTTGAACTGATAATACAAAAAAACACAAAAGCATTAACCTAATTTACACAAAATAGAAACAACATTTAATTTGATTTGTGTCCTATGACGAGAGAGAGACGGAGAGAGAGCTAGCACTTTGGTACAGAGACATAGAGTAACAATAACAGAGAGCGAGCGCCGGTCTCGATAAAGCCGTTAATCAGATAAATGAAACGTTATTTCCCGATTGTTTCACAGCGGTTACATTCAGCAGGTAGACACGGCCATGAACTGCATCTATCTGAATCACATTATCCAATGAAAAGTATTAGAGCTCTGTGCGTGATCATAGTCAAGACATCGCGTGTGTGTGTGTGTGTGTGTGTGTGTGTATGTGTCATCATCACATTTTTGTATACATTTTTATTAATTAACATGACCTGCGCGAAAGGGGGAAAAAATGAATGCGCGTCATTGTACCCAGCACTTCTGAAAATGCACTTCCGAATGCGTCTCTGTCCCCAGCACATTTCAAACCAAACCTACGCCCATGGATGTAAGGCATTGTATAATGTGGCCCAACTGCCTTAAACTAGATAAAATACTTATCCCTGCCATAGCCATCGTTCCTACCCAGATTTATTCCATAGAAGTTTATGTCTTTTCATAGAGAAGGCCGGAATGCATTATCAAAGCCCTTTATTTGTTGTTGCCTGTTTTAAGGCTGTTGAAATGATTAATTATTAGTTTTAATACTTGAACCTGAATCAAACATTTATCAAACAAACTTGAATCAAACATTTAAATGAGACTGACATTGGCTAGAAAACATTGACATCCTCTAGTAAAAATCTACCAAAAAGTGTCAAAATCATTACAAGTGGCATTAAAGACTGTGAGATATGGAGGCGAGGCCTCTCACAGCAATACACAGGATGAGAGGAGGAGCCGTGTGCTGGAGGCTGACCTCTGACCTCAGCAGATCTCCGTCTCCCCTCAACAACACCCCACAGGAGGCAAAGAGCAGCTCTGTGGCCTGCTGGCTCTCCCCGGAGAGGGGAGCAACACAGCTCAGAGACATCTCATCAGCCCCGGTCACACACTGCACCTGGAATGGATGTGAGGACAGGACATGGCTGACATTTGAATTGTACTCTGAAAAGGTTTACAAAGATAATTGCTGCAATTAATGGTCTTGTCAAGCTCAACTGGTAGAGCTTGGCATTAACACTGCACGGGTAAAGGGTTCTATTGGGCCAACAACAGAATGTATGCACTCATGGTGTTTGAAAAGGCTATATAATATTCACCATAGTAATGGAATACATACCAGCAGCTCCAGGGCTTCCAACTCTGGGGGAGTGCAGCATGACCCCAGAACAGAAAGGCAGTCATCTGTCATTTCTGAAACACACCAGCAAGCGCTCGGTTTCTTCTATGACACTACATGTTGCATTTACTGGGACACAGCAACCACAGTTGGTATAATCTAGTAAAACTACAGTGAAGATGGGGCCCAGTTCTTAAAGTCACAATGTGTAATATTGAGCTCCTCCAATTTAGTAGGCGGGAGACTTGCAGGATAAAATAGCCCCACAAACTGTTCTACCAGCTCCAACCTGCTGTGACACTGAGTTACACAAAACTAGCGTAGCTCAGCCGGCTGCGTGGAGCGATGCAGAGTGCTGCTGGGAGGTCTGATAGAGAGAATGTTGTAATCAAAGAGAGAGGTATGGGCTGGCCAGCAGTTTTTATTGATAGAATATATCAGTTTCAGAATGTGATTTTACTGATAACATTATTGAACACACTATTGACCAACATTGACTAAAGATATGTCCAGATCCTTTTAAGCTACAAGATAGTTGAAATATCACACATTGCAGCCTTAACTGGCACTCTGCTTAACTCACTGGAAGATCTTTCAATGTTACAATATTCTATTTCATATCATGTTGATGACCCACAGTTACACATATCTGTTTCTGCCATGTTGTTACCTTAGCCCAGCGAATGATCTCATCAAATCAACCTTACATTTGATTATATATATCATATCCTACTTCTTTGACATATTTTCTTCTTAAATGGTTTTGTCATATGTAAGAAGATTGAGTCTACAATATGAAAACTTACCATCTAAGGCACTAATAATGAGATGAAGGGCAAGGAGTGAGCCGCTGGGGTCCACTGGCTCCACTCTATTCTTGACAGCAGACAGCTCCAGGACATCCAGAATGGCCTGGATGGTCCGTCTCTGAGAGTCTATGTCAACACTGTTCAGAGAGGGACATTCCCCATGCCACATCTGGCTAAGCTAAAAGACAATGAGAGCACATCTGCAAGTTCAAACATATACAATAAATTAAGCATGTTATGATTTATAAGAACTTTGGAGATCTTACCACACTCTCCAGTACACTGACTATCTCTCTATCCTTCATGGCTGAGGTGATGTGCTTGAGCAGAAGTGATCTGGTAGAGGCATTGAGACCTGACAGCAGTTGGAAGTGGCAGCTCAGCTTGTCCAGTTCTGCCGATCAATCATTAATAGAAAACACAATCTTATTTGACATCAGGTACACAAAAAATATGCTCCCAACTCACTTCATCTTGAATTATACCGACAGCTGTACCTCGAGCTTTCATTTTAACCTTTAATTGAATAATTCACATTAACTAATAAGACTGTTCTCCTCAACACAAACAAAACAGTAAACAAAATAGTTTACTGCTGGTTTGTAAAGCAAGGGTATGGACCAGTTAGTAGATGCATAATTAACAGCTACTTTAAACCATTCTAACCATGTGCTTTGAACCAGTGAAGACACAGTATAAACACCAAGAATTATAGTGTGCAAACACGTGTAACGCCAATAAAGTAGTCGGCCAGAGTATAATCGCCCAGATAGCTTTTACACAGTACAGATCAAAGTACAGTCATATGATCATAATGCAGCCAGCATCATAGGTTCTGAACTTAACGACTTGTAAACATGCCATTCTAAAGAAGATTCTTGCAACTAGTCAATGCAGGCAGCACGAACAGCTATGTAGCCAATTAAACACACATTACAGTCTGTTTGTGCAGACAGAGAATACTGAGCTGAAGAGCAACTTGTGCAAGAAAGATGCCACAGCTGTTTCTCCTACCTTGTTTTAGCCAGTTACTGGTAGCTGTATACTCGGGTCCACCATTAGCACCAACCAATTTGTCCTTTATAGGACCATCCAGCTCAAAGCCCCCATCGGTGTTTGACATTAGACACAGCTCTGGGGAGGCAATATCACAGCAGTATCTTTTCAATGACAACATAGACATTTGGTGTAATAGGCTTCAGTGAACTGTGATTAACTTTGTGGGCCTTTGCAGAGAACTATACAACCTGTGTATGAGGAACAAAGTTGCTCACCATAATGTCCGTTGGGTTTCACTTCTAGTTCAGTGAGCCCATAAGCGATGGTCGTGTCTGGAGGTAACTCCAAGGTGACGTTGCTGTCTTTGGATAAGGTTCCATTCTCTTTGAAGGATACCTAGACATTGATGAACATTACTATTAGCAACATTTAGTTTGTCATATGTATTGATAATAAGGTTGTAAATAGGGTTGTAAATAATACATGTAACCCTAATAATTATTTGTTTGATGATATTATTTTGCTACAGTTCAATTATCGTTACAGAATAATAAAATCTTCTTTTTTTTTTTGCAAATTGAAATCACTAGCATTTGCCCCCTCCATATATCCCCCATACCTTAAGAGACTTGGACCCACACAGCTTCAGTAGTCCTCCCATATATCCCCCATACCTTAAGAGACTAGGACCCACACAGCTTCAGTAGTCCTCCCATATATCCCCCATACCTTAAGAGACTAGGACCCACACAGCTTCAGTAGTCCTCCCATATATCCCCCATACCTTAAGAGACTTGGACCCACACAGCTTCAGTAGTCCTCCCATATATCCCCCATACCTTAAGAGACTTGGACCCACACAGCTTCAGTAGTCCTCCCATATATCCCCCATACCTTAAGAGACTTGGACCCACACAGCTTCAGTAGTCCTCCCATATATCCCCCATACCTTAAGAGACTTGGACCCACACAGCTTCAGTAGTCCTCCCATATATCCCCCATACCTTAAGAGACTAGGACCCACACAGCTTCAGTAGTCCTCCCATATATCCCCCATACCTTAAGAGACTAGGACCCACACAGCTTCAGTAGTCCTCCCATATATCCCCCATACCTTAAGAGACTTGGACCCACACAGCTTCAGTAGTCCTCCCATATATCCCCCATACCTTAAGAGACTAGGACCCACACAGCTTCAGTAGTCCTCCCATATATCCCCCATACCTTAAGAGACTTGGACCCACACAGCTTCAGTAGTCCTCCCATATATCCCCCATACCTTAAGAGACTTGGACCCACACAGCTTCAGTAGTCCTCCCATATATCCCCCATACCTTAAGAGACTTGGACCCACACAGCTTCAGTAGTCCTCCCATATATCCCCCATACCTTAAGAGACTAGGACCCACACAGCTTCAGTAGTCCTCCCATATATCCCCCATACCTTAAGAGACTAGGACCCACACAGCTTCAGTAGTCCTCCCATATATCCCCCATACCTTAAGAGACTTGGACCCACACAGCTTCAGTAGTCCTCCCATATATCCCCCATACCTTAAGAGACTTGGACCCACACAGCTTCAGTAGTCCTCCCATATATCCCCCATACCTTAAGAGACTTGGACCCACACAGCTTCAGTAGTCCTCCTAGACTCTGTTGGACTTCCTCTATGACTGAAGAGGGCTGAGTCGTCACAATCCTCTCCTTCACCACCCCAAACACCTCCCTGCGTTTCTCTTTAGTCTGCTGGATCAGACTGTGAGACATGTCCAGGAGCCTAGCCAGAAGACCACACCACATCAACAGAATAGAATAGATTGAACATAATTGTTTTTGTTTTTCCAAAACGTATAAGCTATTCCATAATAACCTCCCTATTATATGAGTCAGCTATGACATCTTACCTGCCTTTTGAATCTCTAAGTAGCTTCTGCAAATCTAGTTCTTCTTTCTTTAAACTGCCAAATGATGACTGGAGCTTTGATGAGTCTTTCCCCTCCACGTTCATATTAGCACATTCAGGATGGAAGCTAGCCTCTATACCCCCCTGTATGTTGTCACTGAACCTTCCATTATACTTGATGAAGTCTGTCTCTGTGACAACTGTTGACAGTGTGCAGAAAAAATCATGCAGTGATTATGCAAAATAACAGAAAATGTAAACTTCAAGTGAAATCATTGTGGAACAATGTTTTACCTGGCTGTATCGGCGTGTGACCCCTTATGACGTCATTAAGGCTGAAATCAGTGGCAAGATATTTGGGTTTCTGCCAGCACCAGTAACGTTTGCGCTTGATAACCAATGACAAAATGTTAATTGAGTCATTTAAACTGGACACTGGAATAAGGACACCATCCTTATCTACTTCCTCCACAAAGTTTTTTGCAGCTGCGGCAAACATCTTTGAGGCAGGTAGGTGAGAAAAGCCTGAAAATGCAAGAAAATATTTTATTTGAATGCAGCAAATTCATTTGTTAATGTTGATTTTTGTTCTACACAAGCTACTAGAGCATCATAAATGGTTCTGGACTGGTCTAGCACTTTGATTGAACATTTAGCATGGATTGACTTGAGGGTATGTACATCAATAAATAATATAGGCCTATATTAATATATAATAAATAGTATATATCATACATAATAATATATATGCTTAAACAAAAATCCAATTAAAATGACTACAACGTTCCACCATCCTAAAGATCAGAAGGGTTTCGGCCGGATTATGACAGTATATCACTTTGGTGTTGGCCAATATGAGGATTTTCTGTTCATGTGTTAAACCAGCCCATCAACACAATTGCACTCATTGACTGGATCTAGGATATGGCTATACGAGACGTCCCCGGTTTCCGGGGACAATCCCCGTTTTCAGTGAGCTGTCCCCGGAAATGTCCCCGGGGACAGCTGAAAGATCTGAAATTGGAATAAAGGAAGAAATGAAAAAATGAAACTGTTGACCAAAAGACATGTGGTTGCGCACCGTAGCCTACTGCTCGCACAGCCACAGGCTAAAGCCAGCCAGAACAAGCCCCGATCAGAGTAGAATGCCCCTCTAGAATGCCAGCTGCGCGGTAGAACTATCTTCTTCCCTTCTGGAGAGGCTACAGGTAGCCTACAGGTAGCCTACCTACGAGGTACTTTCATGACATTCGTGCATCTATTCAGCCAGCTATGGTGTAAACACAGCAGGAATATCATTGATTGAATATGATTGGCGAACCAAAGGTGTTCTAGTAAGTGTTACTGTTTATCATGCTGTATGTTTCATTTAACGTTGAATGTATATGTGTATTATCTATGATGTGTATGTATATGATCACAGATTTGTTTGTCTGACAGACACAGCTATTGCTAACATTATTGGCAGCAATGAATAGCTGTTTATAGACTAGACGGCACACAGTTTTATTAGGATTATTAGGACATTTCAATGTCACGCTAGCTCTTTAGAGGTTGTTGGCAACTTGTCGGCAACTTCATTGAATAAAACCACTTGAAACTTATAGTAAACTGGTCATCAGGAACTTGTGCCAGCCTGTCAGTGTCAGTGATGATAGCAGTCCACAACCACCACCACCACCACCCACCCCAGAGAAAGGGTACCACACGCGGACACAGTAGCCACCAAGAGTACCCCCCCCCCCCCCCCTACAACCACCACCACCACCCACCCCAGATAAAGGGTACCACACGTGGACACAGTAGCCACCAAGAGTACCCCCCCTACAACCACCACCACCACCCACCCCAGATAAAGGGTACCACACGTGGACACAGTAGCCACCAAGAGTACCCCCCCCCCCCCTACAACCACCACCACCACCACCACCACCCACCCCAGAGAAAGGGTACCACACGCGGACACAGTAGCCACCAAGAGTACCCCCCCCCCCCCCCCTACAACCACCACCACCACCACCACCACCCACCCCAGAGAAAGGGTACCACACGCGGACACAGTAGCCACCAAGAGTACCCCCCCCTACAACCACCACCACCACCACCACCCACCCAGAGAACACGCGGACACAGTAGCCACCAAGAGTACCCCCCCTACAACCACCACCACCACCACCACCACCACCACCACCACCCACCCAGGGAGAGGGCACCAAAGCGCTGCCTCAGCCAGCAAACGATGCGCCCGTTGATTAAAAAAACAAAACAAAAAACGATTGCAGCCTAGGCTATTCTGTTGCCATTCATTGAGTAGGTTGATTGCCCATTTCTCCTTGAACACAATAGTTCACCTGCCATATTATATTAACATACTTTTAAATTAACTGTCTTCAACGAATGCCCTGGGAGGCTGCCAGATGTCTATTGTACTAACTTATAAAATCATAGGGCTCTGACAGAGTAGTGAGCTCCCTGGTGGACTGAAGGTAATAGTGTTGAAGTGATATGTGAAGACCTATGGGCCTACTGTACAAGCAATATGTTGTGCTGCATAATACTGAACATGATAAAGTGAACATGATAATAAAAATGGGAAGTCACTACTTCTCGCCCACATTTAGGGAGAACTGATTCAGCCCCCTTAAAATAATATATTTTCTAGAACCATATAACCTGAAGTTGTCATTCAACTTGAAGTGTAGCATTTTCCATTTTAAAATCTTCCCCAAATCTTGTAAAAATCATATGGTGTAAGGAGGCCTTAGTTTGGGTGAAGTGTCTGATACATGTTTTTTTTATAGCTGATTTTAAGGATGTTCTTGATCTCAGCTAGAATTTACTACTTTAATCAGAAAAAAACAGAATTATTAATCAATTCCTTTGCAATTTTGTATGAATAGAGTGAGAGAAACTGCTTTCTGAATGGTAAGGGCAGTGTCCCCGTTTTAGTTTTGCTATGACAAAAACACTACATGTTTGGAGGTTTTTAAACCGCTGAACTGAAAATGTCCCTGGAATTTGTCTCAGAAATCTGGTCACCTTACACACATGCACATGCACATGAGTTGAAGTCAGGCACATTTTTCACGAATCGAAATGAAATAAGATGGATAATAAGTGGAATCCAAAACACTTAAAATACCGGTAGGCTTCTTTACCACAGTCATCACCACACAGTGAGTCAAAATCGATATCAACTACTCACAAACAACACATTATACTTAAAATACAATTCTGATTTAGACAATAACGGGGTTCTACTTCACTCAATGCGATCTTTCGGAGGACACTGACGCTTTTTGTTGTTGTTGTTGTTGAGTTTCAGACTCCGTTTCTTCACATTCTTTGCACACACTGAACACGACAGATGAACGTTGAACCTTGTGCTGCAGCAGCCCCGCCCATAACTGAACAAAGAAACGGAAAGCGGTGGTTTGGCTCCGCCCTGCTAGGTAATTCTACCAGTAACACCTTAATAAGGGGATATCAACGAAAATGTATTGGATTCAGAACGATGGGGTAGACATCTGTTATTTTGAATGTAGAAATAATTAATCCAAGTGGTCTATAAATGTTTTTTTCTTAAATTATTGTCTCTAGAAAAAATGATACCATTGTCATACTAGGAACACTACTACTACTACTAATAATAATCATATTATTATTATTAATAATAATAATAATAAGAAGAAGAATTACTCATTTGATCCCGTGAGGGAAATTTGGTCTCTGCATTTAACCCAATCGTGAATTAGTGAAACACTCAGAACATAGTGATGGTGAAGCACACAGTGAGGTGAAGCACACACTTAAACCCGATGCAGTGAGCTGCCTGCAACAGCGGCGCTCGGGGAGCAGTGAGGGGTTAGGTGCCTTGCTCAAGGGCACTTCAGTGAGGGGTTAGGTGCCTTGCTCAAGGGCACTTCAGCCGTTCGCACTGATCGGGGGGAACCGGTCACCCTCCGGTTACAAATCCAAAGCCCTAACCAGTAGGCCGTGGCTGCCCAATTATAATAACTAATAATAACTGCAGTATTGCAAATATTATGGTGTAAATAAGAATAAGAAATAAGAAAAGTTAGTAAAAGTGTGTGAAATGGGATCACAAGAGTCAAATTATAACCTTTTTTTTATTGGTTGTGTGCAATAAGACAAACCTGAACAAAACAGATAACACAAAACGTTTTATTGAAACTTGTTGAGACTTCTTGGTTCCCAGATATTGATAGAATGGTAGGTGCACTATTTACTCAATTGTAGTTCTGTTCTGTAGTTCACAGACTGAGCAAAATAAAACATATACAGTACTCGTAGTAATACAATCAAACAGGAAACCAACTTAAATTCAATTAACATATAAACAAATTCAACATTCATGAATATATTTAAAGTTGGTCAACTTGATAAATTAACAAAATGCAGCAACATGTAAATAATGATATGAATACATACACATGTTCATTTATTAAGGCAGCACACTGATAATAAGTAAGATTTGGAAACCAAGTATTATAGTAGTATAACAAGGCTTCATCTCAGAGGTAGAGAATATAAATGTTAAGACCAAAGGGATAGCGACCAGCTGCAACATCCATTAGGCTAGCGTGGAGCAGTATAAAATACAAACATCTTGTGTCCATTGTTGTTACAGAACAGCCAGAAAACAGACAACTTTGCATACATTTAATGTACATTCCTTTGAGTATGGTTGCATAAATACTTTTCTGAGGTAACTTGGAGAATAATTTATAGGCAATATCATTAACAATGATAAAACAAAATTGAGTATGGTCCAATAGAGGGCTAAGATAGAGTATGGAAAAAAGGTGAATCTAGAACATGTCTGGTAACAGTAGAAAGAAGCGGTCCAAACACAGCATCACCATAGAAGAGGGAAGTCCATGTGGCCAAAGCCAGGCTCCTTCCTCAGCTCCCAGTATGCTCTGTTGCTCACCCAGGTATCTTCTAATGACTTCCTGTAGAGACCAAAATCCAACATAGAAAATTACAAACAGCACACAAACACCACATTGTCTCCATTTTGATAATATAAACAGTTCTTAATATTTACATGAGCTCTATAACATCATAGTGAAGATGCCTAACCTCGATGTGGGTCAGAATGATATAGTTCAGAGCACCACATTAGAGAAGGGAGGACCTTTTGGTCTTTATTGGTCATGCTAAGTATTTTTCAGATATGGGAACAAAATCTGGACCCAGCCTATGGTACATAGGAGCAGTGGGCTGCTGTGTTCATTTGACCCATCCTATGGTACATAGGAGCAGTGGGCTGCTGTGTTCATTTGACCCATCCTATGGTACATAGGAGCAGTGGGCTGCTGTGTTCATTTGACCCATCCTATGGTACATAGGAGCAGTGGGCTGCTGTGTTCATTTGACCCATCCTATGGTACATAGGAGCAGTGGGCTGCTGTGTTCATTTGACCCAGCCTATGGTACATAGGAGCAGTGGGCTGCTATGTTCATTTGACCCATCCTATGGTACATAGGAGCAGTGGGCTGCTATGTTCATTTGACCCATCCTATTGTACATAGGGGCAGTGGGCTGCTGTGTTCATTTGGCCCATCCTGTGGTACATAGGAGCAGTGGGCTGCTGTGTTCATTTGACCCATCCTGTGGTTCATAGGAGCAGTGGGCTGCTGTGTTCATTTGACCCATCCTATAGTACATAGGAGCAGTGGGCTGCTGTGTTCATTTGACCCATCCTATGGTTCATAGGAGCAGTGGGCTGCTGTGTTCATTTGACCCATCCTATGGTTCATAGGAGCAGTGGGCTGCTGTGTTCATTTGACCCATCCTATGGTACATAGGAGCAGTGGGCTGCTGTGTTCATTTGACCCATCCTATGGTTCATAGGAGCAGTGGGCTGCTGTGTTCATTTGACCCATCCTATGGTTCATAGGAGCAGTGGGCTGCTGTGTTCATTTGACCCATCCTATGGTTCATAGGAGCAGTGGGCTGCTGTGTTCATTTGACCCATCCTATGGTACATAGGAGCAGTGGGCTGCTGTGTTCAGCGCCCGGGGAGCAAGTAGGGGTTCAGTGTCTTGCTCAAGGACACTTCGACATGCAGTGTCGACAGTTGGAGGAGGGGGATTGAGGGGATCGAACCGCCGACCCTACGGTTAGTGGACGACCCGCTCTGTCCACTGAGCTACTGCCGCACGACATTAACGAGCTGTCAGGTTAGAATGCACTATGACAGCCCTCTTATTTATTGACAATATGGGCGCAGCCAGCCCATCATTTGTAACATTGACGGTGTCGGTGTCAGTAACTAACCACAAGCTTGGTTTTGTAAAATATGGTATTGTATTCACTTCAACTTGGTATTGTATTCACTTCAACTTGGTATTGTATTCACTTCAACTTGGTATTGTATTCACTTCAACTTGGTATTGTATTCACTTCAACTTGGTATTGTATTCACTTCAACTTGTTATTGTATTCACTTCAACATGGTATTGTATTCACTTCAACTTGTTATTGTATTCACTTCAACTTGGTATTGTATTCACTTCAACATGGTATTGTATTCACTTCAACATGGTATTGTATTCACTTCAACTTGGTATTGTATTCACTTCAACATGCTATTGTATTCACTTCAACTTGGTATTGTATTCACTTCAACTTGGTATTGTAATTCAACCTGTGGCAATGTACCCTGTTTCTTTCCGTGAAGATATTTCTTTCCTGATTATTCCATGTCTCTGTACTGTATGTATGGCTGTATAGACAGTGTACAACCAGTGTACTGTATGCATGCACAGCTGTACAGAGTGTGTTCTGTCAGTGAATGTTACTGTATGGCCGTGTAGACTGTGTACTGGGTAAAGCGGGTGGTTAGTGGTCGTCCACTAACCGTAGGATTAGGGGTTCGATCCCTGTGATCCCCACTTCCAAAACTGTCTACATGTCGAAGTGTCCTTGAGCAAGACACTGAACCCTGAACCCCAACTTGCTCCCCGGGCGCTGATCATAGCAGCCCACTGCTCCTATGTACAATAGGATGGGTCAAATGCAGAGAACGAATTTCGTTCCCATGTCACATGGGAATGACAAATAAAGACCACAAGGTCCCAATAATTAAATTACTGTCAGTGAATGTTACTGTATGGCCGTGTAGACTGTGTACTGTCAGTGAATGTTACTGTATGGCCGTGTAGACTGTGTACTGTCAGTGAATGTTACTGTATGGCTGTGTAGACTGTGTACTGTCAGTGAATGTTACTGTATGGCTGTGTAGACTGTGTACTGTCAGTGAATGTTACTGTATGGCCATGTAGACTGTGTACTGTCAGTGAATGTTACTGTATGGCCATGTAGACTGTGTACTGTCAGTGAATACTGTATGGCTGTGTAGACTGTGTACTGTCAGTGAATGTTACTGTATGGCTGTGTAGACTGTGTACTGTCCGTGCAAACCACTCTATCAACATCACTGGCTGTGCTTAAATCCATGATGGCTGTGTTAAAGGCAAGAGTTAATTTGTTCAAAAAACACGACTTCAATGCTGCGTTCAATGCCTAAGTGGTTAGGCTGTTAAACCAGAGTAAAGACACATACTGAAACTACACTGCCTATTTAATCTCAGTTGTGCTTCAAAACATGGATGTATCAAAGAATGCACACCCGCTTCCAGTCGCAACTCTATTTTACACTTGGATTAAAAAGTGAAACTCTGAATCATCTAAATTGTCTGCATTCTTTGTATATGTTAGAGAAATGGTGGGAGCAGCAGCATAGGCTCATATCCTAGGCTAAATGAGGTGCAGCCAAGAGAAGGTTAAGCTTCTAGTGTGTGTAGATTGCCCCAGTCCCCCCATGTTTGCACTACCACCATTGCACACACTCTACCATAGCACCTTACCATGGTCGTGTTTCACAGGGTCAGTCCCTATCAGGCCTTCTAATCACTCCACATTCTTTTTACTTTTTATTTCTGTGAGTGATCTGTTTCTTCTGTGGGTGAAACATGTGTATGTATAAGCTACTGGATGTCTAAAATTCCCCTTGGGATGAATAAAGTATCCTTCTATCCATCTGTCATCTATCTATCTGTCACTCCTGCCTACATCTCTTTGCCCAAAATGCTTTTTTTTATATGTGTTCCCTCTCATCTGTCCATCCGTGAAAGAGGAGCTGCTCCTTTTGTAGATATAAATTCTAAACTCAGAAAATCACAAAGATTGTTAGTTTCATGGGATTATACACATGAATGAATGAAATGAAAACATAATATTATATAACATTTCAGATTTCATTTCAGGCTGCGATGACACTGTGTACATTACCCACTCCAGCAGGTGATGACACTGTGTACATTACCCACTCCAGCAGGTGATGACACTGTGTACATTACCCACTCCAGCAGGCGATGACACTGTGTACATTACCCACTCCAGCAGGTGATGACACTGTGTACATTACCCACTCCAGCAGGTGATGACACTGTGTACATTACCCACTCCAGCAGGTGATGACACTGTGTACATTACCCACTCCAGCAGGTGATGACACTGTGTACATTACCCACTCCAGCAGGTGATGACACTGTGTACATTACCCACTCCAGCAGGTGATGACACTGTGTACATTACCCACTCCAGCAGGTGATGACACTGTGTACATTACCCACTCCAGCAGGTGATGACACTGTGTACATTACCCACTCCAGCAGGCGATGACACTGTGTACATTACCCACTCCAGCAGGCGATGACACTGTGTACATTACCCACTCCAGCAGGCGATGACACTGTGTACATTACCCACTCCAGCAGGCGATGACACTGTGTACATTACCCACTCCAGCAGGTGATGACACTGTGTACATTACCCACTCCAGCAGGTGATGACACTGTGTACATTACCCACTCCAGCAGGCGATGACACTGTGTACATTACCCACTCCAGCAGGTGATGACACTGTGTACATTACCCACTCCAGCAGGTGATGACACTGTGTACATTACCCACTCCAGCAGGTGATGACACTGTGTACATTACCCACTCCAGCAGGTGATGACACTGTGTACATTACCCACTCCAGCAGGTGATGACACTGTGTACATTACCCACTCCAGCAGGCGATGACACTGTGTACATTACCCACTCCAGCAGGTGATGACACTGTGTACATTACCCACTCCAGCAGGTGATGACACTGTGTACATTACCCACTCCAGCAGGTGATGACACTGTGTACATTACCCACTCCAGCAGGTGATGACACTGTGTACATTACCCACTCCAGCAGGTGATGACACTGTGTACATTACCCACTCCAGCAGGTGATGACACTGTGTACATTACCCACTCCAGCAGGTGATGACACTGTGTACATTACCCACTCCAGCAGGTGATGACACTGTGTACATTACCCACTCCAGCAGGCGATGACACTGTGTACATTACCCACTCCAGCAGGCGATGACACTGTGTACATTACCCACTCCAGCAGGCGATGACACTGTGTACATTACCCACTCCAGCAGGCGATGACACTGTGTACATTACCCACTCCAGCAGGTGATGACACTGTGTACATTACCCACTCCAGCAGGTGATGACACTGTGTACATTACCCACTCCAGCAGGCGATGACACTGTGTACATTACCCACTCCAGCAGGTGATGACACTGTGTACATTACCCACTCCAGCAGGTGATGACACTGTGTACATTACCCACTCCAGCAGGTGATGACACTGTGTACATTACCCACTCCAGCAGGCGATGACACTGTGTACATTACCCACTCCAGCAGGTGATGACACTGTGTACATTACCCACTCCAGCAGGTGATGACACTGTGTACATTACCCACTCCAGCAGGCGATGACACTGTGTACATTACCCACTCCAGCAGGTGATGACACTGTGTACATTACCCACTCCAGCAGGTGATGACACTGTGTACATTACCCACTCCAGCAGGCGATGACACTGTGTACATTACCCACTCCAGCAGGTGATGACACTGTGTACATTACCCACTCCAGCAGGTGATGACACTGTGTACATTACCCACTCCAGCAGGTGATGACACTGTGTACATTACCCACTCCAGCAGGCGAGACTGCTGGATATTCACCTGAAGAATTTGGATTGGTGCGTTAGATTGCTTTCCTCTAGTTGTTTCCGTCTCTCTCTCTGCAGCTGTTCAATCCTCTGTTTCTGCTCCTCAGCCTCCTCCAGTTGTCCCTCCTCTAGTAGTCTGCCATTGAGACAGATGCCAGACAGACCTCAACATTAATGTGTACACTCAAAGAAGCAGAGTGAAATATGTACTATTTATTCATTCAGCAGACCCGTTGCTGCCCTACAGTATGAAGGTCATTGGTGAACAGGTATGGTTAGGCACCTTGCTCCAGGATACCTACTGCTAGACATTGGAGTTTGAACCAGGAATCATTTGGCTTGGGGTTATACACCGAACCACTAGACCATCTGGCACCAAGTGTTCTCAATGTGGCAGGCAAGGCATGCCCAGGAGATCTTTATCCCATCACGTGACTCATTCTCACCATTGAGGTCATGTCGTTATGCCAAAGTGAAGTTAGCATAGTTTAACTTCCCTTCAGGTGTGATTAGCTTTCATAATAATGTGTTCCTTCCACCGTCTAGACTTGCCATCTATTAGTTCCTGCCTTTTTGTATCTATTCGTACCAAAGCATTTTTCAAGCAAAACAATTGACTGGGCTTTGTACATTATCTTAACATGGCTTTATCCACACTGATGGCATTGTCCATTTGATGCATTTCAACCTTTGATATCATGTCTGTCACATTCTGACAAAAATTACTTGCTAGCACTCACCTTTGGTCAATGCGGAATCGAGTGTCGGTAGGTGGTAGCAGTAAACCATGTGATGGCTTCAGCTCATTCAACTCCATAGCAAACTTAGTGAAGCCATAGTACTTCTCATGGTCGGCTGGCATTGGATCTGCATAAAAGAATAACAACGAGTTGCATTGTGTTCAATGCTTTCATGCAAAAGTGTAAAGCAAACATTTGACTGATGGATTCTTTTTTATAAAACACACACAAAGCATAAACAAAGGATTTGAAAAGGAATTTCAGTCATACTCGCTCTCCAAATGCAGGTGGCTGAGGGTGGGTCTCCATAGTAAAGCCCTTCGCTCCATTTCCCAAACAGTCTGTGGATGACTTTCCCCTTGTGATCTGTAATGGTTCCCTCCACCTCATTTACACTTGAGTTCCAGTATTTGGCCTGTTGAAAAGGTTTGGTCATATATGTGAGTGAGTCTGTGTAATATAGCCAACAAATTGTCGAGTTTAAATAACCCTTAACAACCAGCAGATGGTGCTATTGAGTAAGTCAGTTTTTAGTTTGCTGGGGATGGTGTTGGGTAGCTGATTAGCGAGCTCCGACGTGTGTTCACCTGCTATCCTGCAGGGCATCAGGAAGCCCTTCAACAAGTTACACATAGAAGACAATTAACCTTCTCAGCAGAGAGGGGCCAACTCAGCTCCCCAACATCAAACGCTGGCTACAGAAATGACCTCAGGAGGAGTCATTTCAGGAGGAGTGTATATGTGGTGCACCGCCCAAAATAGCCTGATCGTGACTGACTCCCCGCTGCTGCTAGGGCTGAACCGGGAGGAAGGTAACAGGCTTCATCTTAGATGTCAAAGCATCATTCAAAATAATGCAAGCGCATTATTGAGCTATATAAAAGGCAGTGTCATCTTAGGGGTGTACAACATTACTAACATGTATTCAATTAGTCACACAGTTATATGATGTGTGTTTTGTAACATTCGGAGAAGAAGAACCTCATCAAACATATCTGTAAACTTAATTTCCTGTATGTATTACAACATAGATTTAATTTAAGCATTTAATGTAATTTGATGTAATGGATGAGAAAATAAATAATGTCAACATGGCATACACTGTTGAAAGTAACAAAATGAACATGATTTGAAGAGATACATTATGAGATAAGAGGTGTTGCATGTGTCACCTTAACAAAAGTGACCTTGCACTGGCAAATGTCACTGCTGGAGTTAGTGATGGTGATCTCTCCATAGTGCTCTATCCAGCGCTGTCCAGTCAGGATGTTGTGGACGCATGATGTCACCTTGTTCCACTCATAGCAGTCTCCCGTTCTATAGGTCACACCAATCAAAGACATCTCCCCACAGTTGAACTAAAGTGAATAATAGAACACAATAACAAGACAGTGGGGGAGACATTGAGTGACAGGGGTCTCACCCAGGCAGAGTAACGTGTGTGGTCCCAACAGGAACGATCTCCATCGACTTCCCCCAGAACTTGTTTCTCCACCTCATGTCTAAACAATCAAACACAGGGAATCCATTACAATAGAGTCTGCCCTATAACAGCACTACAATGATCCATTGCGCCTTACATCAGATTCCTACCTTGACAGAAGGTGAAGTTGTTAGACTCTGCATGACAGGCTGAGATTGGTGGGTGGTGGCTGACCTGAGGAGGGAAACGGACAAAAAACAAATTCAAGTCACATCTGAAGATAAACTCACCACAAATGTGTTCATTTGCAGCTTAAGGTCTATTTTGTAAATCTGTTTATTTTGGTACAAACTCCAAACTTATTTTGGTACAAACTGCCAAGCCAGTTTCACCCAATATACAGTATTAGGATGATGGTGAAAGTGATATAACGTGAAGAAAAACCAAAGGCACAATACAAATATGGACAAAATATTGTTTTGTATTTAATAATAATGTTGTGTATATATTTATATATTTATGCTACAATCATTTATACAAAATCATTTTGCATAAATGATTTTGTAGGACAAAACAAAACTGTTCATAAATCTGATGTAGCTTACTGTTGAGAATGGTGCAAGTTGTTGTTGTAATGTCTTTTGGCATAACTTTCCTTTATGACAAAACAAAACAAAAACCGGTCACTACCCACAGCTCGTGACCATAGGTCAAAATGAGTTTCCTCCGCAGGGTGTCCGGGCTCTCCCTTAGAGATAGGGTGAGAAGCTCGGTCATCCGGGAGGGGCTCAGAGTAGAACCGCTGCTCCTCCGTGTCGAGAGGAGCCAGTTGCGGTGGCTCGGGCATCTAGTGAGGATGCCCCCTGGACGCCTCCCTGGGGAGGTGTTCCGGGCACGTCCCTCCGGGAGGAGGCCCCGGGGAAGACCCAGGACACGCTGGAGGGACTATGTCTCTCGGCTGGCCTGGGAACGCCTCGGGATCCCCCCGGAAGAGCTGGACGAAGTGGCTGGGGAGAGGGAAGTCTGGGCTTCTCTCCTCAGGCTGCTGCCCCCGCGACCCCACCCCGGATAAGCGGAAGAAATGGATGGATGGATGGCATTTTGCATAAATATCTGCATATCCCGAGATTCACAGTGGTGTGAATGGGCCTTCTTTTTACTATGAAGTCATTCAGCAGATGTTTTTGTCCAAAGCGACTGAGAGTAAATGGCAGTGTTTAGGCATCTGGCTCAAGGATGCCTCAGATTGTGGGCATTGGTTTTTAAACTATCCTTGGCTGGAACTATCATGCTCACCTGTTCTGCAACAAAGCGAAAGCCCCTATCTGGTCGATCACATTCGTAGGTCTCGCCCAGGACAGGGTTAAAGGGCTTTCCCCCAGCTCTGTAGTAGCTAGAAGCATATCCGGACACAGCAAATGTAGCTATGTATACCTACAAACAAAAAATATCTTTTCACTCCACGGTTCCTGCACCCAGTTTTCATTTAAACATTTCAAGATTCCATGATAGATCCAAGTAGAGATGCACAGGGGATCCTAATTTATCTGATGACTTTTTTGAGGCTGGATGAATATAAGATGGAAGAACTGAAATTACGATGAAATACGATGGATGGTTGAACTTGTATGTAAGGCACAAATAATTGCATGTTGTGTTTCGGTTTGGCTGAGCTCTACTGAATAGCTGAGAGCAGTCATTGATTTAAATCAGATACTTGTGTGTTGGCTATGACGTGTCAGAAGGTGCCCCTAGACAAGCTCCTTCTGATGTGTGCTTCGAACACACAATGGGTTATAAGCAGATGGCCACACAAACTATATATCACAGGCCACACAAACTATGTATCACAATCCCTGGGTTATTCCCGTCTCGTAGCCCTGCCACACTGATGCGTCCCTGTTCATTGAGCCTGCCTGACGGGCCCCGCTGCTCCACTCGGAGACCAGAGACACAACTGAGCGACCAGGAGGAGTCTCACCATGCGCTCAAAGGGGTCCGGAGTGTGGGCAGCTGTGTCCAGCAGCTGGCTGTACTCCAGCTCCTCACACAGCCTCTGCAGGGTGTTGAGGGGCTCGTTGAGCTGGACAGGCATGCTGACCTTGGACAGATCTTTACCGATGTTGTTCCTCAGGATGTTCCACAGGCTGATGCTGCTGCTGTTGGAGCTGAGCGCCGGTAGGCAGGACCTATGTCCACTCAGCTCTGCACCATTTTCCTGAACGCCTGGTACACAAAGGATGTCTCATTAAGTAACGCCTGGTACACAAAGGATGTCTCATTAAGTAACGCCTGGTACACAAAGGATGTCTCATTAAGTAACGCCTGGTACACAAAGGATGTCTCATTAAGTAACGCCTGGTACACAAAGGATGTCTCATTAAGTAATGGCAGATGGGAATTCTAAATTCGTTTCAGCATTGTACAGCAGCTACTGTTTTCATGTCGGAGATTATTATTATTACATTTATTAAGCTGATGTTTTTAACCAAAGCTAATTACAGTAAGATCCTATGAATAGACTTATTATTTACCATTATCTGAGAAGAAAATGGGAGATCTAACACAGAGAAAAGCATTATTACTGGAAACCTCTACCCTATCCTTCCTATGTTTTCAGAATATATGATATCATTAAAGCTGTCCTTGCCTCGGCCACTGACTTAAGGTCTCCTACCTTCCGCCTCGCGGCTGAAGTTGTCCAAGGAAATCATGTCACTGATGTCACTGATGTACGAGTCATCTTCAGAGGCCTACATAACACAGAGGCTCATCAACACACAGACAACATAAACCTTTCAGGGACATTAGGTGCATTGTTTCTGACATACTGTCATAACAGCAGGGACCTAATTCAAAGTGAGTTGTAAAGTTGTCCCGAAAGAACTGGTGACAAATCTCAATTCTTATGTAAATGTATGAACATTGAAGAAGCAAGCAAGTGAAGACAGATATCACATCATACAAATATGTCACGTGACAGCCTGCCTTAAAATGTTGAGTCTGTATGGATGTGTCTTTGTCTGAACTAACATTCATGTCTAATACTAGGCGCAGGTTAAACACAACACATACCTCGTTTTCTGTGGAACTAGCAGACAGGAGAACTTCATGTGCATCAAAGAACTCTGACAGTGACTCCACCACAGACACTCTGCTTTCATTGGACTCTTGGTGCACCAGGCGGTGGCACCCAATGGGAGAATCCTGTTTCTAGACCGGAATGCGTCACGGTGAAAGTGTGGAATGTTAGAGAGTCAGAACATGAGAGCTCGAGTCAGAACATGAGAGCTCGAGTCAGAACATGAGAGCTCGAGTCAGAACATGGAAAATGTTTTGTGCTGTGCCATTCATCTGCCACCAACCATAAGGAGAACATGCATGTGCATTAGCAATTCACGTGCAGATTTACTGCCAACAAACTATCAATGAAACAACACATGATCATTTCTGATTTCTTTATATGTATTTTTTTTATATTGATATGTATCTTGGCCATGTTTTGAAGAAGAAGAAGGGGATTTAGCAGACGCTTCGACATGTGGAGGTGGGGATCGAACCACCAACCCTCCGGTTAGTGGACAACCCGCTCTACCCACTGAGCCATGCCGCCCTGCATTTTTTTGAAGCAGGATACATAAATGAGTAGTCATACAAAAAATATAGTCTGTGCCATTGCATTGTTGAGACTGAAATAAGTTTGTTGCCAACATTTAGTGGCTTGCCCCAGTAGGCAGAGTTCCCTTGCTTTTGACAAGTTTTACAGTAATGACTGCATGGAACATCCCAACTTCAAAGCTGAAAGCGGCACGTATAGCAGTATATTGTACTGTGGTGGTGTATTCAAAGAATCACACATAAGCAGTTTAGGTAGTTTGAAAGATTGGATTTTCAACAGATATTTATGCTCTGAATTGAAGCAATGTGACTGGGAGCTAAAAGGTGAACACTGGTGTGTATGTCTCAGTGTCAACCTGCCCAGGAGACGGCGTCCAGCTCCACTCCTCTATCTGGTGAATATTCCTTATTAATCACTAAGTACCCTGCACTTAACAATAGGCAAACTAAATACAATAAAGGGATGTGTCCCACTGTTGTAGAAGTTTATCCTGCTATCTCTACAACAGTAAGAAGGAGGTCAAAACTGCGTAGCCAATGGTGTGGGTGTAACTATGCACTGCAGACTATATAATACAAATGTCACTAACTTAACATAGACACATTGACATAACATAGACGGTATGTATGTAAAACAGGTTGAACTGACTTATATACATATGTGTATATTGATGGAAACTAATACTAACAAACTACAGACTTTTAATAAAAAATAATACTAGCATTCGTATTTGTCTATTTGGACCAAATATATGGAAGAAGGGCATTTATTTCCTATCTTTAATTATTCTATGGGCCATAAGCATTTAAACCACCAAGGCTTGTCTTTGTAGGTAAATTGCACATTAGACCCACAGCATCGTAAGCTAGACAATGTCATGCTACAATGACTTCAATCACCAGCAGCTCAGCATTTTAGTTATTTTTTTTGCTTTTGACTATCTCCCCAACAAAATGTCATGAAAGTATGAATAAATGGATAGCGCCCAGTCTTACTGCCAAACATATTTCCAGGGGACATTTGCTTGGTGATTACAGTGGCCCCTCTCTCAACACCGCTCAGAAAATACATTCCCACCCTCTGTAACTGCCCCCTTTACCCCATTTCCATGTCTCCCAGTAGCTGATGCAAGTGTTTTTTTGGTTCAGAAAGCATAAACAACAATAATAATAATAATAATACATTATATTTATATAGCGCTTTTCAAGGACCCAAAGACGCATTAACATGGAAGAGAGAGAAAAATACTGGGGGGACGAGGTAGGGACAACAGTGATTGACATGAGGAATGAAGCACAGGGGGAGGGACAGGACACCGGTTATGGGTAGGGGAGGTCGAAGGCTTGGGAGAAGAGGTAGGTTTTTAGATGGGACTTGAATGTGGGGAGTGAGGGGGAGTCGCGGACTGGTTGGGGGAGAGAGTTCCAGAGCCGGGGTGCAGAGCGGGAGAAGGCTCTGTCCCCAAAGGACTTAAGTTTTGACCTAGGTGTGATCAGGGAGAGACTGGAGGAGGATCGGAGGGCACGGGTGGGGCGGTGGGGGATGAGGAGGTCAGACAGGTACGGGGGGGCCAGGTGATGGAGGGCTTTGAAGGTGAGAAGAAGTGTTTTGAAGATGATGCGCTGTTTGATGGGGAGCCAGTGGAGAGAGTGGAGAACAGGGGTGATGTGCTGGTGGGACCGGGTGTGGGTAAGGAGGCGGGCGGCAGAGTTCTGGACCAGTTGGAGTCTATGGAGGGAATGGGAAGTGATGCCAGTGAGGAGGGAGTTGCAGTAGTCGAGGCGGGAGGAGATGAAGGCGTGGATGAGGGATTCGGCAGCAGGGGGAGAGAGGCAGTGTCTGATTTTGGCGATGCGACGGAGGTGGAAGTATGAGGATTTGATGATAGAGCTGACATGGGGATCGAAGGAGAGGGTAGGGTCCAGGATAACGCCAAGGTTGCGTGCCAGGGGGGAGGGAGTGATGGTTGATGTGCCAATGGTGAGTGAGATGGGTCCGGTTTTGCTGAGGGTGGATTTGGTGCCAATGAGGAGGAGTTCTGTTTTGTCGCTGTTGAGTTGAAGGAAGTTGTGGTTCAGCCATGATTTTATTATAGTGATGCAGGTTTCGATGTGGGTGAGGGGTGGGTTTTGGGTGGGTTTGGTGCTGATATATATCTGGGTGTCGTCGGCGTAGCAATGAAAGTCCAGGTTGAGGTTGCGCATGATATGACCAAGGGGGAAGATGTAGCAGATGAAGAGGAGGGGTCCGAGGACTGAGCCTTGGGGGACCCCCTGCTTGACTGGGGAGAGGGTGGATGTGTGACCGGAGAGGGAGACGAACAATGATTGTCAAAACCTGTTATGAGCAGTTGTACTACCAAATAAAAATGTGATGAGGGAGGAGAGCAGGGCGGACCAGAGGTGGTTGGATGGACTGTTCATTCAGTACCAGAGACCAGGTTGTGTGGGCTGAGCTGAGCATGGAAAACAGCAAGAAATATCCAAAGTAATGTCATGATTATTAGTGATAGTGATTAGTGGCATTAAACTAGGCATTCCCACACCCACCTGCAGAGGATCAGTGCAGTTTACTAGGGCTGTGGACTCCACGATGTTAGATTCAGCATGTATCTTTCCCAGGCGCTCTCTCAGATCGGAATTCTGGGCTATAGCCTGGAAATATATGTAATATCATATCATAATGGCTTGTAACACACATTCTGAATGCAGTGCCTTTCACATGGCCAAGGAAAGCTACAACTACGTTCAACCCAATCAAGTATGTAATGTTGTGTGTGTAATGTGTCTAAAGTAGCTCAATACATGGTTATTAACATGCCCAGCGGTATGAAGAACAATTACTCTTTTGATCCCGTGAGGGAAATTTGGTCTCCGCATTTAACCCAATCGTGAATTAGTGAAACACTCAGAACACAGTGATGGTGAGGCACACAGTGAGGTGAAGCACACACTTAAACCCGATGCAGTGAGCTGCCTGCAACAGCGGCACTCGGGTAGCAGTGAGGGGTTAGGTGCCTTGCTCAAGGGCACTTCAGCCGTTCGTACTGGTCGGGGTTCGACCCTCCGGTTACAGGTCCGAAGCCCTAACCAGTAGGCCGCGGCTGCCCCCTAAAAGGACTGGGCATCACTGAGGCTGCAACTTCAACATGAAACAAAGAGTTACAATGGTAATCACTGTCTGTAAGACGCTCCAACTCACTGTCTGTAAGACGCTCCACCTCACTGTCTGTAAGACGCTCCACCTCACATGACGCTGTGGGTGAACAGTTCTAAGGAACAGAGGATACATGCCTGTGTGTATGCCCAGTGTGTGTGTGCATGTGTGTGTCATTCCAGGATACATACCGTTGCCAGCGCATTCTTCAAACCCAGGACCTTTGGGGACGTCTGGGGGCCTGGCTCCGGGTCCTTCAGGGGTTTGAATCTCTCTCTCTCTGCTATCAGGGAACTCAGGACCAGTCTCATGGTGCTGTGAACTGCAGCCAATACAAATGATACCATAATACTACTAATAATACTACTATGAGACATAACAACATAACAACAACCACCACCACCACCACCATCATCATCACAATAAAAATACATTTTATTTGGATAGCACCTTCAAAACAATGTTGAAAGTTTCAGTCCTGGTTAAGGTGAACAGTCAATAGCTTATCATAGTTTCATATCTTAATGTTTATACCTGCTACACCTACTAACAACTCTAACATTAATCAAAGACAAGGGATTTCAAACAATTTGCATTGCTTTAGAATAACAAAACTATATAACTTGAACAGGGATCAGGGAACTCAGGGTGGAGGTATGATGGTAGTGTGAACTGCAGCCAATACAAATGATACTATAATACTACTATGACACAGAATGATGATGATAATGATGACGACAACATGACATAATAATAATAATAATAATAATAATAATAATAATAATAATAATAAGTAGAACATTTCTAAAGAAAGGTTGAGTGTGCTTGACACTGCTGAGTAGTTTACAGTACCTCTACCATTGCTTAGGTATGTGACAGATCAAGCTTTCAACGTGTGTTCATATGAGAGAACAAATAGGCTGTTAAAAATGTACCATTGCTTGGAAATATTGTGAAAGGGCGTGAGAAATAAACTGCATTTTCTGCAGAAAGTGTGGATGCCCTCTGATGAAATGCCCGATGCAACTGTGGAAATATGTATGAAAAGATAGAATGATGTAATAAAGTGTGAAATGAGCAGGAACATTAGAAGATTGTAACAAAGTGTTTAATATAGTGTTGTAATCGTATAGTTCTGTGATGACAGTTTGAACAATCTCCACTACAGTTCCCATGATGACCAAGCACTAGACCACGGTGGCATTAAGGAAAAAGTGCCTGTGGCAGAAACCTTGAGCAGAACCCGGATCATGGGGAGTGGGCGTCTGGTGCGACCAGTTCTAAATAAAAGAAATGATAATAGCAAAAGTAACTAAATAATTAAGAAATAATATGCAGTCACATGCAGTGTCCTCATGTTCCATTTTGAACAAAAAGGATTTCTGGCCAAACTGTAGTTCCTATCATTGAACCGGCTTCACTTTGAGCATCTTGAGCTCTTTCTGAACGTCTATGTGTTTTGTGAAGAAAAACTGAAGGAATTGGACTTTTAGAGCGATCGGAAGAAATGTTACCTCTGCTTTCCTCCAGACATTTCCCCGCCTTTTTAACATGGCAGTCTATGAGGCTGCGGGTGCATGTTGGTGGTGCATCTGTGCATCCTATGCCCAGACTATAACTCTGACAGCTTCAGCAGATGAATATGAGTGAGAAGACACATTTTCCTACGTTTCTATGTAGAAATTATTTCTGTAGAGGCATTTACGGCCTTGAGCGCAGTTTCCAAATTTATTTTTTGAAGAATTTTTCTCTCCCTCTCCACTAACAGTAACATTGGGGGGATTTTTTGGCGTGTTTTTGCAGAATATCTCGAAAACTTTTTGCCGAAACCCTTAGAAAAGTCATAACGCACCGATCCCGGCCAAGCCGCAAATTTTGATACCTTTTTTGTGTATATGCGACCAAAACTGTGGGAGGAGTAGTCGACCGAAAAAACGTACGGAAGAATAATAAGAATATTAAGTATGGTGGACAGTATATAGTGTGAATAATAAGAATATTAAGTATGGTGGACAGTATATAGTGTGAATAATAAGAATATTAAGTATGGTGGACAGTATATAGTGTGAATAATAAGAATATTAAGTATGGTGGATAGTATATAGAGTGAATCAGTGTTTCCCACAGGATTTTTTGTAGACTATGGTGGGGGGCTCGCGATCCTCTAGGGGGGTCCGGGGGCATGCCCCCCCGGGAGAAAAAAATCAGTAGATTTCATTTAAATGCATCAATCTGGTGAATTTTGAGAACCAATTTATGACATATCAATTACTGACAAATTACTTACAAACTGCTGGTACTGATATGAATGTTGATGATGCAATGTGTCATTCTAAATGGGGTTGAGGAGTTTTCAGAAAGCATTTATACAAAAATAACTAAAACACAGTGCTGAGCCTTTATACTACTAGTGAACTGTCAAGCGCACAGCTGGGGGGGCGGGGGGTCGCGAGGACGCCTTGCCATGGCGATGGGGGGGGGGGGGGGGGGAACCGAACGTTGGGGAGCCAATCCAGCCGCGAGGATTTCCCCTTATATTAAACGCTGCAGCCCACCTGTGTAGGCATATTATTGAGCTGCTAGTGAAGTTTATTTGCCTTGGTCAAATGAGTCCGCCAGAGCTAGTGAGCGGAGCGGAGCGCTTTTTTTTATTTAGACGCTGGAGCGGCCGCTCTGTTCCGCTCCAGTGTCGCTCCGATACCGCTCACACCACGAGTCTGAGGCATGCCCAAATCCAAACGTGTGTCTTCTTGTTGCATTTGTCTATCTATTAAAATAAATGTTCTATGACTGAACTATATTGCCGTTGCTCTTAGTTCTTTAGGATGTACGTTTTCTGTTTAAGGTGGCAATTCGTAGTAGATTATTTCTCCCTCATTTAAATTGGAGCGAGCGTGGAGCGATTTCAGTGGAGCGGCATGATTTTTAAGTGGAGCGCGGAGCGAAAATGAGCGGAGCGGTCGGACGCGATTTAGAGCGAGGAGCGGCCGACAGAACAGCCGTCTGAGAGAGGAGCGGAATATTCACACCGCTCAGCTCTGCTCACTAGTTCTGGTCCGGGCGGATATTGAAACTATGGCGGCCGAAATTAGACTATGGCGGTGCGCCATAGTCTCGTCAATGTGTGGGAAACACTGGAGTGAATAATAAGAATATTAAGTATGGTAGACAGTATATAATGTGAATAATAAGAATATTAAGTATGGTGGATAGTATATAGTGTGCTTTTACAAGCACACTCAATTACTACTAACAACTCCAACATCAATCAAAGACGAGGGATTTCAAACAACTTCCATAGCTTAGGAATAACAAAACTATATAACTTGAAATATAAATGTTATATGTCTATATACAAATGTTTTTAATCATTAAGAATCAGATCATATTCACTATAGATTCTGTTATGAATTGGCACTATGTAAATAAAATGTAATTGAATTTAATTAAACTAAAGTGGGTGACAGCAAACCACTCAATGATTAAACATCATCTGTGGCGCTGAGCAGTTTTCTGGTGGAGGATTGCAAAGCCCTCTTGTACTTTATGATAATAAAACATCTCACTTGGCCAAGGAAATATGACACAATAATAATTAACAGCTGCCATGGCTTCAAACTGTCTGTCTAGGGTTTGTTAAGAACAACACCACAAACTCACTACCCAGATTTGGAAATTATGTTTTGCAATATGTAAGTAATAAATGTAATAAAGCTAGTAATAAACAAGGGCGTCAGTTTGTTTTTAGAAGTGGTGTGGACAATAACCATAAGCTTGAGTGTGGTTTGAAAAGTGCTGGGTACCCTTATGTAAGCTATTCATCCATTCAACGCTGCATTACAATATGCTCTACAGTGTATTGTCAGGTGTTGAAAATCCTATTTGAACAATAAAAGTTGAAAACCACAGTTTGTGTTTTTGCTTGTTTTGCAAAATGGCATTGGAAACACCAGGGCATTGGCTCGGGATATGTAATACTCATAGGACAAAGAACAGTGTTGGCAATTTAACACTTCTCTTGACATCAACAAAGTTTACCAGACAAACAATGCCAGATTGTAAAGGGGGTACGAAATGAAACGAGGTGCCGAGCATCAGCCTTTGGAAGAAGAGCAAGGGCTGCTGGTAGCATATGTTATGCTGCATTAAAAAAAGAAGAAAAAAACAAGCGCCCAGAGGAACATCTGCCAAATCCTCACCACCAGTAAACACTCGTGAAGGACCAATGTAGACTTCACTCGTTACAACATCATAAGCAAATTGCCCGCAAATAAAATCCCCTACAGTTTAGGATAATCACACAGGTTATGAGAGAACATATTTATGTTAGGATAGGCCTACCAGGCTCCAAGTCTAACGTCACATATCTCAACCAGACAAAACAACTATAACCACATTGGCATAGCAATCGCACCGTTTGTAGCTGCTACTAGCTGCAATCTATATCTACAATGCATACTAGCTGGAGCACCAACCAGAATCAGATCACAATCATAGCTTAGGACCGTGGGTAACCTTTGACCAGGTCATCACGAGCAAACAAAACCAGCAGTAAAGTTTACGTACCTTATATTATATTATGGACCTTACGTGGCCCTCCACATGCAGGCTAGATGATGTACTGTATGTATCCATATCGTTACCCAGTGTCACAAACATGCTTTTTACCAGAAGCAAAAGGACCGGCAATTTTCTGAATAAAAATTTTAATTTTGGCTATCTGTCTTAAAAATGAATGAAGCCACTTCTCCATTATAACGCTATGTACAGACAGCACACGTTTACCCTCCTCCCCCCTCCCCTCCCCCCCTCCCCCTTGTGATGACATTAAATATAATTTAACAAATTATACAAACAACAAAAAAAGGCTTAAGTCGCAAGGCTATTTAACTGGATCCATAATGTCTAAGAGAAAAGCTGAAACCGATATCAGATCCCTTTTCAGTAGGCAAAAATGCGCTGTAAGTGCAGAGAAAACAACAAATTACCTTGTTTTACGATGTTTGATATTAACTCAGTTAACTGCTAGTTCTCATCTATTGCTAACGTTAACCGTTAGCTAGCAGTAACACTGCAGTTAGCTACATACTGGCTTTAGCTACAGTCTATGCTTTGGCCACTACAAATTTCTCTCTCCCACTTTTATTGGTTGAGTGGAATACCTTTTGTACAGTAGCGATGGTTTCTAGTGTTCCTTATACGTATACAACTCAAGTTAATTCCATGATATTGCGTTAGCCTTTGCTAGTACTAGAAGTCATGAAAGCTAACCTCCCAAGTTCACCAGTCTCTCACGGTCACAATATTCGATCTGAATGCGCCACTTTTGGAATGCACCGACTCCGCTGTCATTTTACAACGGCATGTTTCAACAGTGGCTCACAGTCGTCAAATCAAACGACTAGATACCAAATTGCATTTTTCACACGTTTGCAACCTGCGGATTTACCACTAGTTGTCCCTATATGATTATCGCCTATCCCATGATTTAGACTCGACGGTTTCGGTTGAGTATGTGGGGATTTTTTCGGTCGCAATTGGTTTGCACATTTTTAAAAGTGGTGGGGACAAATTTCAAATTATAAATAGTAGTGGGGACATGTCCTCCCCATCCCCCCCGTAATCTATGCCTATGGTAATAAAGTATGTAATAAAGCTCAACTCAACTCAATTCTCACACTAGCTAGTTTAATGGTATAAATGTGTCATGATATCCATCACTCACAGGTGAAGGCAACATGACAGAAGTCCTTCTGCAGTTTGGCCACGTCTATGGGGGAGCTGGGAGTTTCAGAGTATGCCTTGTCTTGTCCGAGGGCAGCCGTAGAGAGGTTGGGGTTAGAAGCATGCAGCCTGATTGAACTGCTGGAGGTGGAGGTAGGGACCTTGATAGCACCGCAACATGGGGACCAAAGCAATACATTAGTACGAAAAAGAAAAAAGATTTATCAGGTTAATGTAATAAGCACACAATTCAAAGGTTAATGATCTATGACCACCTGCAGAGTTGCTTTAGTGTCTTTGCTGTCATTCTTCGTGCGCCATTTTCTTGGAAGTCGTTTGTCCTTCTTGGGGATGTGGAAAGCAGACACATTTTATTTTTGAAGAATTTTGAAGAGTTTGATGAAAAAGTTAGAATGCCTTGTATGCAAAAAAGATTTGGGACACAAATGATGATTCAAACATTCTATATTTAGTAGTGCATAGCTGTGCCTGCAAGAGCAAAGAACACAACATATGAAAGGTAAGTAAACTTTAGAAAAGAGAGCAGGGCTGTAGCCAGGGGGGGGGGGGGGCAGCGGGGGCAGGGCCACCATTGGTGGCCTGAACAGAAACGGTCTAAAGAAAGCTGAAATATATGTATGCATTTTTTATCTTATTTTGACTAATAATTTTAATTTTATGTCTTATATTTTCATTTTTCACTTACGCTACTGTCATTTGCACTAAAAACATCCCTGTGTCATGTAAAGGTCCAGAACCCCTGAATGAAGAACTATATTTAAATGTGATGCTTTGATTTTGCTTGTACCTTGACTGTTTGTAATGTCCTCAATATGATCACTTTGAAGTCTTGTTTTACGATAGGCCCTGATTCATTTACCTATGTAAAATTGCCCCTTTTTTGTGGATGTATATATATATTGTATGTCTACTCACATTTCACACCAATAATTGAATTATTGGTTGGGACTCCCTATAGTGTGTCCCCTGTTGTATGTCTCTATAATGAAGCTCTCCACCTTCTCCATGGTTACTCTGATGAAGGCCTCGTGCCCAAACGTCAGCACGCAACACGCCACAAAATAAAGTGGGGACTGTAAAGCAGCAGTGTTGTGCTCTTCCTTTGTACTACTCAAAAGGTCCAGAACCCCCTCATATAATCATGACACATCGCACAACAGCTAAGCACCCATTCCAATAACATGGGATTATCAATTAGACATTATTAGTGTCATGAGCTTTCTCTCTCAGCTCTGTTTGATCAGCCACACCTATCTACTCCTGCACTCATTAACCTGCCAGCTGCACTGCATTCCCTGTTCATCTCCCTCTGTATATAAGCACTGTCTTTCAGTACCTCCTTGTCAGACCGTCTGCAAACCAGTACCTGTTACCCTGCCTGTCTTCATACGCCTCTGACTCTTACCTGTGATATCGGACCTGCTCAACTACGTCTTTGATCTTCTGCCCCGGTAACCGTGACCTGCCTTCTGCCTTATGACTACGAATACTGCCTAGCCCTTGCCTGTACCACTGCTACCATTCCATCTGCCAGCTTTCCTCTCCCTCGGCTGTGTGTCTTTACCCAGTGACTCCGGACCATCATCGTGCCTGCCCTGGAACCCACCCCGCCATCTCAGTGAGACGCCACTCAGCTCTGGAAACACACCCATACACCCCCTTTCCCCAAATCCTTCAATAAACTGTTTAACGTGACACTCTTGTGGTCCTCTTCCTGTTTGGTGTCTGACAGAACGGTCTGACCAAACATGGACCCAGCGCACATCCCACCCAGCATGGAACCCGACGAACCTGAACAACCCACCGCCATGCAACGCCTGGAACACACAGAGAGAGAGGTTAACCGCATGAGTGGTGACATTGCCTCCCTGCTCCAGGTCGGCCATCAACAGCAACAGCAATTCCAGAAGCAACAGCAACAGATTCAGCAGCAGCAACAACACCTTGCCATGACTATTCAACTTCTCACCAACCTTACTCCTCCGTCAGCTTCAGCCAGTCTGCCCACCGGCCCAGCCCCCGAGTCATCTGCCCTGGTCACTGCCGCCGCTGTTGCTGGATCCCCAGAACCCAAGATTGGCAATCCAGAGCGGTTCAACGGTGACCCAACTCAGGTACGGGCGTTCCTAACGAGCTGCCGTGTCCAGTTTAGCCTGTAACCCAGAACCTTTGCCACTGAAGGGGCTAAGGTTGGTTATGTGATCACTCCCCTGACGGGACGGGCTCGACTGTGGGGAACGGCTGAGTTCGAGCGCCAGACCCCTGCATGTGCTACCTTCAACCTGTTCGCCGAAGGGATGCTCAAGGTCTTCGACTTGGGATCCACAACAGCTGAGGCATCACAGACCCTGATGAGTATTCGCCAAGGCAGAAGGACCGTGGCGGATTACTCCATCGATTTTCGAACCGTGGCCAGTCGGAGCTCCTGGAACATGGAGGCGTTGGTGGATGCGTTCCTCCACAGCCTGGCGGACTACATAAAGGATGAGTTGGTTTCCCATGATCAACCCTCCACCCTCGACGAAGCCATTGCTCTGGCTGTCCGCATCGACCGCCGGATCCAGGCCCGTCGTCGAGAGAGAGGGCGCAACAGTCCATCCACCAGCACACGGAGCAGCCCGACTGCTCTCCCGTCTTCTCCTGCCACATCATCTGACCAGCCTGAACTGATGGAAATCGGCCGCGCCTCCCTAACCCCTACAGAGCGCCAGCGACGCATCACCTCTAACCTGTGTCTGTACTGTGGCGGTGATGGGCATCGAGTCGCCGCCTGTCCAGTAAAAGCCGGAGCTCACCAGATGTAGGAGGAATCCGGCTGAGCTCAATGAACATTCAGTCCTCCATCAATCGTAAAACCCTGATCCAAGTCTGTCTTTACCTGTCTGATACAACCCACACTCTGGCAGCCCTGGTGGACTCTGGCGCAGAAGCAAACATTATGGACACAGAACTTGCTCGTCAGCTGGGCTTGGAAAGCCACCCCTTGTCCGCTCCCGTTCCAGCCCGGGGCCTGGACGGTCACGTACTCGGCACAGTTACCAGCATCACAGCCCCCATCTCTATGTTGGTGTCAGGCAACCACCAAGAGACCATCCGCTTCCACCTACTCTGCTCTCCGGGTCAACCCCTAATCCTGGGCCACCCATGGCTCCGTCTCCACAATCCTCACCTCGACTGGGCCTCCGGTACTGTCAAAGAGTGGGGAGATGACTGCCACTTGACCTGTTTGCGTGCTGCCACGCTGCCCACCAGCCCAATACCCCCCAGCACTGCCCCTGACATTTCTAACGTTCCTGAATGCTACCATGGCCTCCGGCAAGTGTTCAACAAGACCAAAGCCACATCTCTGCCCCCACACCGTCCGTACGACTGCGCCATTGACCTTCTCCCTGGATCTGCTCCACCTAAGGGTCACCTCTACTCACTGTCTCCTCCAGAAAGAAAGGCCATGGAGGATTACATCAGGGACTCCCTAGCAGCTGGAATCATCCGCCCGTCTTCTTCTCCTGCTGGTGCCGGGTTCTTCTTTGTGGGAAAGAAGGACGGTTCTCTTCGGCCCTGCATTGATTACCGAGGTCTGAACGACGTCACAGTGAAGAACCGGTATCCTCTGCCCTTACTCACCTCTTCTTTTGAGCTGCTCCAGGGATCCACAGTTTTCACTAAACTGGACCTTCGTAATGCGTACCACCTAGTGCGCATACGAGAAGGCGACGAGTGGAAAACTGCATTCAACACCCACACCGGCCACTATGAGTACCGGGTAATGCCATTTGGCCTCACCAACGCACCAGCGGTATTCCAGGCTCTGGTGAACGATGTGCTGCGGGACATGCTGAATAAATTCATCTTCGTGTACCTGGACGACATCTTGATCTTCTCCAGAACTCTGTCTGAACACAGTCGTCATGTCCAACTGGTCCTCCGTCGCCTCCTGGAGAACTCCCTCTATGTCAAAGCAGAGAAGTGTGAGTTCCATGTTCAGTCTGTGTCATTCCTGGGATACATCGTGGCTGAGGGAAATATCCAGATGGACCCCGCAAAGGTCTCTGCAGTTACTTCCTGGCCAGTTCCGGAGAATAGGAAGAAGTTGCAACAGTTTATTGGCTTTGCCAATTTCTACAGGAGATTCATCCGGAACTACAGCACCGTCGCCGCTCCCCTCACCGTTCTGACCAGTATCAAACACCCCTTTGTCTGGACCCCAGAGGCTAACAAAGCCTTTCAGACCCTCAAGGCCCGCTTCACCACGGCTCCCATCCTCCTGATGCCGGATGCAGACCGACAGTTCGTTGTCGAGGTGGATGCCTCGGACATGGGAGTCGGGGCCATACTTTCTCAACGGGCAGTGGAGGACAACAAGTTGCACCCCTGTGCATTCTTTTCCCGCCGGCTTTCACCTGCAGAGCGCAATTATGACATTGGAAACCGTGAGCTTTTGGCCGTCAAGCTTGCCCTGGAGGAGTGGCGTCACTGGCTGGAGGGGTCCACGGTCCCGTTCCTGGCCTGGACAGATCACAAAAACCTTGAATACATCCGCACTGCCAAGCGCCTCAACTCCAGACAATCCCGCTGGGCCTTGTTTTTCACCAGATTCAACTTCACCCTGTCATACCGCCCAGGTTCACGTAATACCAAGCCGGATGCTCTCTCCCGCCAGTTCCAGAAGGATGACACTCCTTCCCAGGAACCTGCACCCATCCTGCCTGATCCCTGTATCATAGCTGCTCTGACCTGGGATGTTGAGGAAGAGGTTCAAGAGGCTCTCCGTGACCATCCCGGCACCAGTGCATGCCCTGATGGCCGTCTCTTCGTCCCTGAAAACTTGAGATCCCGGGTCATACAGTGGGGACACAACTCCCGCCTTGCCTGCCACCCGGGTTCAGCCCGCACCTGCCATCTCCTTGCCCAGCGCTTCTGGTGGCCTTCCTTGAGAAGGGATGTCAGAGAATTCGTCCGTGCTTGCCTCACCTGCAACCGGAACAAATCCTCCAACCAGCCCCCTGCTGGATTACTCCAGCCTCTGCCTGTGCCCACACGACCCTGGTCCCATGTCTCCCTGGACTTTGTAACAGGCCTGCCCCCATCGGATGGAATGACTGTCATTCTCACTGTGGTTGACCGGTTCAGCAAGATGGCGCACTTCATTCCCCTCCCGAAGCTGCCATCTGCTAGAGAGACTGCCCAGGTTGTGGTGGATCATGTCTTCCGTCTACACGGGCTGCCCAGGGACGTTGTCTCAGACAGAGGCCCACAATTCACCTCCTCATTCTGGAAGGAGTTCTGCCGTCTTCTAGGGGCCACAGTCAGTCTCACCTCTGGATTTCATCCCCAGTCCAATGGTCAGTCAGAGCGGGCGAACCAGGAACTGGAGAAGGCGCTCCGATGCATGGCTTCCTGTAAGCCCCGGGCCTGGGCGCAACAACTGACATGGGTAGAGTACGCCCACAACTCCCTCACCTGTTCTGCCACTGGTATGTCACCTTTTCAGTGTGTATATGGTTACCAGCCCCCTCTGTTCCCCAGCCAGGAAGGAGAGGTTTCCTGCCCATCTGCCTTCGCCCATGCTCGCCGATGCCGCCTCACCTGGTCACAAGCCCGTACCACACTACTCAAGTCAGTGACCAGCTATGCCACTGGGGCTAACCGTCGGAGGACGCCAGCACCCACTTACCGTGTTGGCCAGAAAGTGTGGCTAACGTAAGCTAGCACCTCGGTTCCTCGGCCCATTCCCTATCCAGAGGGTCATCAGTCCAACCACAGTCCGGCTCCAGTTGCCAGCTTCCATGAAGGTGCATCCCACTTTCCATGTTTCGAAAGTCAAACCAGTGCATGTAAGTCCGCTGGTTCCAGCGGCACCTCCTCCTCCTCCTCGCCTCATTGACGGTGGGCTGGTGTACACCGTTCAACGCCTGCTTCAGTCCAGACGGAGGGGTAGGGGCCTCCAGTATCTCGTCGACTGGGAGGGCTATGGGCCTGAGGAGAGAAGCTGGGTGCCGACCAGTCGAATTGTGGACCGGACTCTCATCGCCGACTTCCACCGTCTGCATCCGGACCAGCCTGCCATCAGGTCGGGGTCGTCCAAAGGGGTCCCGTCGCTCCTCCTGCCCAGTTTCTGACCCTGTGTCTGGCCCGGATCCTGACCTGGACCCTGCCCTGGCCCCTGATGGCACCTCTCAGACCCCCTCGGAGGATGAGGCCATGGAGTCTGACCGCTCAGAGGAGTTCTGACCCTCCGCCGGCTCCCCCTCCGCCCGCCCAGTTTGATGTTTTTTGGGGACTTCTGGGGCCGTCCCTTAGGGGGGGGGTTCTGTCATGAGCTTTCTCTCTCAGCTCTATTTGATCAGCCACACCTGTATCTACTCCTGCACTCATTAACCTGCCAGCTGCACTGCATTCCCTGTTCATCTCCCTCTGTATATAAGCCCTGTCTTTCAGTACCTCCTTGTCAGACCGTCTGCAAACCAGTACCTGTTACCCTGCCTGTCTTCATACGCCTCTGACTCTTACCTGTGATATCGGACCTGCTCAACTACGTCTTTGATCTTCTGCCCCGGTAACCGTGACCTGCCTTCTGCCTTATGACTACGAATACTGCCTAGCCCTTGCCTGTACCACTGCTACCATTCCATCTGCCAGCTTTCCTCTCCCTCGGCTGTGTGTCTTTACCCAGTGACTCCGGACCATCATCGAGCCTGCCCTGGAACCCACCCCGCCATCTCAGTGAGACGCCACTCAGCTCTGGAAACACACCCATACACCCCCTTTCCCCAAATCCTTCAATAAACTGTTTAACGTGACGCTCTTGTGGTCCTCTTCCTGTTTGGTGTCTGACAATTAGTGTCCATAAGAAAGTTTATTCAATCCATTGTTTATGGCCTGGCGGGGCACAGGGAAAACACTGCTCTGACTGAGTGACACAGTGTGTGAGTTTTGAAATATAAATTTTTGACAATCAATTAAAGTATTATGGCAGTTATAAACTAAATATTTAAAAACAGGTGCTGCTTAGTGTTATATTATATATAAAGGGGTCTGGTTCTGCTTAGTGTTATATTATATATATAGGGGGCTGGTGCTGCTTAGTGTTATATTATATATAAAGGGGGCTGGTTCTGCTTAGTGTTATATTATATATAAAGGGGGCTGGTTCTGCTTAGTGTTATATTATATATATAGGGGGCTGGTTCTGCTTAGTGTTATATTATATATATAGGGGGCTGGTTCTGCTTAGTGTTATATTATATATATAGGGGGCTGGTTCTGCTTAGTGTTATATTATATATAAAGGGGGCTGGTTCTGCTTAGTGTTATATTATATATATAGGGGGCTGGTTCTGCTTGATGAATGCCTGACCTGCAGTGCTTGGATGGAGGGTGCAGAGTAGGTCCGATGGAGGACCTCCATGCTCTGAAGGAGGTGGTTCAGCTCCAGGAGGTAGGACTCACACACGGACAAGTCTGTGGACACAGGAGACATAACAAGACTATATACTAACTGAGTGATAATGCACACTCGTCTATTTTTTCATTGTATTGGATGGATTCTTCACAAAGTACTATGCTACAGAATAAAGCCTGTTGGGGTTAAAATGAGGACATGTGCTGATATGCATGTGCCTATCTTTCAAAACATGAATAGATTTGGATTTGTGAATGAGAAATACAGAGATAACATTTTACATATTGGCACCGTGTTAAACTTGCATAAAGTTTGACAATGTACTAAACCTAATTCAAATTTTAACAAAAACATTTGCATCCCACAATAAAGCATTGGGAAAGGCTGATAGAGAGAAGGCTGATAGCATTGGCAAGTAGTATAAAAAGCGATCCATAAACAAAGAAACACCATGGAGAGCTGTGCAAAGGCGGCCATGTCTGTTATCTCACCATTCAAGCATTTGTCCATGTCAGTGGATGACTGCAGCCAGGCGCTGACCTTGGCCTGGCTGGTACAGCTCACAGGGACGGCCCCAGCCATGTGCAGGGAGGACTGCCTGGCTATAGACATACGCTGGAATAACCACAGTGTTTCAGTGGATTGTCACATTTGAACTGCCTGCATGAGGGCTAGTGTTTTATAGATACCAGTATACCTTTTGCATGGTGGCATTCTCTGGGACTTTAGGTGACCCAGGAGTGGGGTAGTGAGGGCAGCAATACGGGTTTTCCCCAGGGTAGGTCGACATCTCATTCTGCCGGTAGAGCCGATGGTGGCGTAGCTTGGACACCCATTTGTCAAACAGTTCGGGTGACTCAATCTAGGGTGGAGGAACAAAACGCCACAATCATCCTACCAAGGAAGCAGAGGGAGCTGATGGAAAAATATGCCGAGGCAACGGCCCACTGATCTGTGGGGAGTGGAGCACTCCCTACTGAGGGCATTCAGGAGATGTGTTTGAGATGAATAATGTATATGTAAGCAGGTTTTCAATCCACAGCCGCGTGGTTTACCTTCAGGTGATAGATGTTCTCCTCTGCGTCCAGATCAATGCACTTGGCTTTCGTCTTTATGGCCATGACTGCCAGACCCACATCAATACAGCCATGGAGTTTCCCCTTGTCAAGCTACAAGTCAACATGGAGGGTGCCTTTACTGGGTCAATGCCATGGTGAGGCGGGTAGTGGCTGAATGGTCCACATAACTAGTAGCTGCAGCACATGCCTTTAACCAATGCATTTTAGTTTGTAAAATAAGAAGGCTGCTGTAGTATGCTGTAATTCATAACATGAGTTTCACAAATAAAATTGACCAAATGACCAAATGATATATTATCCTTGGTGATGAAAGGTTTTTATTGAAAGACAGATCAAACCAACCCATTTTTTGTAAAGGGACATTCTGTTGACAGTGGCAAGCAGGGCTTTGTACTCACATCTGCACTACATTTCCCATATTTCAGAATGCCCTTGTCCAGGAAGAAGTATCTCTGTGAGTGGAGGGAGAGGGAGGGGGTGATATAAAGGGTAAAGGTACATTTAGCAGACCCTTTTGTACAAAGAGACTTACAATCAGTACATTTGTGGGGTTCGACAAGTGGACAGTCGGAGGAGGGGGATCAAGGGGATCGAACCGCCAACCCTACGGTTATTGGACGCTCTGTCCACCCGCTCTACCCACTGAGCTACTGCCGCCCCCATGATATGTTATGAGATGGAGAAAGAGAAAGAAAGAGAGAGTGGATGATGTGTTAGGAGTTGGGGTGTGTAGGACAGCCCTGATCAATATAACCTCTTTTGCTGTGAGCTGCTGTAAGCTGTCAACCCTAGTCCCAGTCTCATGTCTATTCCTGCCCTCATAACGCTTTCTCTCTTCACTCTACTTCTGTTCTATTCTACACTGTTCATCAGGAAGATGTGACCAGCTCTGCCTGTGTGTGTGTCGGCATCAAAGAGCCACAGATCTGTGATGGTTATCTCTGCTGTGGCTGTTTACTTACCAAGCTAAGCCATTAGCTAATGCTTTTCAGCGATACCTTGAGCAATCTAGTCAATGTCATCCCAGCCACAGAGTGGACCTCTGAGAAAACATGAGAGTCCGGTGCGCAAAATCGATTAGAGCAGCCACTCTGAAGTCACTTATCATTCCACTCAATTACAAATCTGCCCTGTCATCACATCTCTAAGTTTGGAAACATGAGCACTCGGAAATGGAAGCCTGTTTTCTTTTTGACTGACTATGGGGTTTGAGGTCAATCCTGTTATGTTTTGGAAGGGGAGGAGATGGATTTTCTACTGGATGAAGGAGTCCCTGAAGGAGTACCTTATGCCAGCCCTTCAACGGCCACTTCCTTTTCTTCAGCATGTAGCTCTCCTGCTTCTGGGGCTCCTGGGTATTGCTGAATCCTCCTCTGCACGTTCCCTCTATGATTTCCCAACTGTCCTGTAGACACATAGAATAAGGAACGTTCAGAACAGACGTAACTATATAATAATCATAATAATCATATATTAAAATCATCATTACCGCCACACAGAGGTAGGGAGTACAAAATGAGCTAGTCGTAAGCCCATGCAAACAGAGTGGTTAAAGTTCCTGGTATTCACCTTGCTAAGGTTTGATAACTTTATCTGAGGATGTCATGCATAGCAGACTCATGGTCAATGCCAAAATCCCTTTTGTAATTCATAATAACTATTTGATGTCGAGGGAATAAAGGCATTTATAATGTGAATGAAGGAAGGAGAGAGAGAACAAGATGTTATTGTTGAGGGAGAAATACAGCCTTGTGACAATGTGCTGTAAGCTCCAGCTAGGTGCTTATAGATGCATTAATGACATGGATAGTGTAAGTCTAATCTTACACTTCAAAATGACCACGTACTGAATGGCGTTAATGCCTCTTTACAACCCCTTATAGCCCCTATACATCCACAGCCACACAATGGAAATACTAGAGAGAAGTTTACTAAAAGGGAAAAAGCAACAGGACATTTCATAAGAACTTAGTTAATAGAGAATACATTTTATGAGCTCTTGCATATACAACATCATTCAATTTAAATCTTAAGAATAACAATATTGTACAGTATGATTTTAACTTTTTACTGTTAGTTTTACCTGGTGACAAGTTCTGCAGTCTATTTAAAGCAATGTGTCCCGAGAGTTCATTGGATTACATCAGATGTGTGTTTCTTCAGGTAGGTAGGCCCTATTAGTCATTAGTCTAAATGCTGGGACAAATTGCACCGGCCAGAGTTTCTCAGAAAGTGGGCAAGATCCCCATCTAAAAAGAGAGACTTCTAATGGGCAAGATGAGGGAGGCAGACAGTGGATGTGGTGTTTGGACTGCTCTTTCTTTCCAGATCAGTGAGAGTCATAACTCTCACACACTGAGTCATCATCACCACCAACTGCTGGTGTGCTTCCACTCTGCAGACAGGAGATCCATTCAGAATAAACAGGACAGTGTCCGTCAGCAGCTTTGTAAGGTATGAGTAGTGAAGCAACCAGCAGCCAGCAGCGAAGCAGTGAACAGCAAAACTACTGTCTTTAAACACAATAAAATCACTGATTTAGAGGGGTTTTTTTGTTTTAAAAAAATAAAAATAATAATAATAATAATAATACAAATCTACTATGGTTTTTTAACATCATATAATCTTATTGCCATGGATAAATATAAAATTAAACAAATATATAAAATATTTACATTATATACATTTTATATACGGTAAGTAGATTTAGATAAGTAGATATAAATATATACATGTGTGTCTCATATAGGTCAATGACAAGCAAAATAATATTAACTTTATTTTGAGAGTTTCATCTTCAAAGTTTAAAAAAATGGTTTCACCAAATCTAATTTCTGAAAGATATGTTGTGCTCATTGGTCTTATAGGACTATGGAGGCAGAGTAGGGCTTCAGCCGGACTGGGAGGAAACATTAGAGCTTATTTTAAGTGGTGAGGCTCTTTTTATGTAATGAAACATTCATTTGTCTGCTGCCTCCAGACGGCTATGTTGGTGGAGTTTAAAATCACCAATCATCAGAGTACTTATTCTCCTACGTTAGTTGGAGTACAAATGTTTCATCATATGTTGCCGTGAATAATATGAACAGAAAAACTATGGCAACTGATATAACGGGCTTATCATCTAAATCTAACCTTAATTCTCCATATAAACATAAACATATCTAAACATTACAGGTATTATATGGCAGACTGTGATTACACTCTATTGTTAAACATTCAGCAGTAGATCATCCTATCAATACATATGTTGAATTCATTCTTTTGATATTGCAATATAAACATTTATAAACAGTTTATTGTTGAGCCTAAATATCCGTGTAAGATGATTTGTTTGTTGTGAGTGTGTGTCATTGTTAATGTCTGTGTGTGTGTGTGTGTGTGTGTGTGTGTGTGTGTGTGTGTGTGTGTGTGTGTGTGTGTGTGTGTGTGTGCGTAAGCTAGATGGTGGAGATTACAATTTCAGTGGTTCACAATTCAATAATAAACAGCATAACAACTGGCTAATCACAAGACCTGAACAGATAAGTCACCTGGGCCTTTGTGACAGTTTGTAGGGCCGGGACTCAAAGTGAAAATCATCTTGTTTTTGTTTCAGTTGTACTGTGAAGGCTCCATGGGCTCTCCCCACTACTCACAACACGGCTCTGTCGAAGACATTTAGCTTCCAGATTCTATTACTGTGTCTTTCAATCATGTCACTCAAACCTAGATTAATCGGAAATTAGGATATGCTCATAATTTATATAGACTATTTCCTGAGCATCATTTGTTAACTCCTTTCATAATCCAAATGTCATGTAAAGGCTATGCATCACATAGGGCTGGTTCTTTACTGTGAACAGTGTGTGATTGAGTGGGAGGACGGCGCATGCAACCTATGAATGTGTGTTACTGTAAGGAGTATGGGAGCTGCTGAATGTGTAACTGAATGTGTTTGATCTATGAATGTGTGTTACTGTAAGGAGTATGGGAGCTGCTATGAATGTGTAACTGTGTTTGATCTATGAATGTGTAACTGAATGTGTTTGATCTATGAATGTGTGTTACTGTAAGGAGTATGGGAGCTGCTATGAATGTGTAACTGAATGTGTTTGATCTATGAATGTGTGTTACTGTAAGGAGTATGGGAGCTGCTATGAATGTGTAAGTGTGTTTGATCTATGAATGTGTAACTGAATGTGTTTGATCTATGAATGTGTGTTACTGTAAGGAGTGTGGGAGCTGCTATGAATGTGTAACTGTGTTTGATCTATGAATGTGTAACTGAATGTGTTTGATCTATGAATGTGTAACTGAATGTGTTTGATCTATGAATGTGTGTTACTGTAAGGAGTATGGGAGCTGCTATGAATGTGTAACTGTGTTTGATCTATGAATGTGTAAGTGTGTTTGATCTATGAATGTGTGTTACTGTAAGGAGTGTGGGAGCTGCTATGAATGTGTAACTGTGTTTGATCTATGAATGTGTAACTGAATGTGTTTGATCTATGAATGTGTGTTACTGTAAGGAGTATGGGAGCTGCTATGAATGTGTAACTGTGTTTGATCTATGAATGTGTAACTGAATGTGTTTGATCTATGAATGTGTGTTACTGTAAGGAGTATGGGAGCTGCTATGAATGTGTAAGTGTGTTTGATCTATGAATGTGTGTTACTGTACCTGCCGGCTGTCATGTTTCGACGAGGAGCTGCTGTTGCTGAGTGATGCAGAGGAGATCTTGTAGGACATGGTAGTGCTCCTCCGAGCCCACCTCTCTGCAGGGGAGAGCACAGGCCAATAAATGGACATGTCATCCATGAACAATGCCAAAAGACAGGGAAAGATAGAAATAGAGAAAGAATGAATGAAATACAAACAAAGAACAGCATAAGAGGGCAGGATGACGTAGTGTCATTCCACTTCCACAAGAAAGGTAAAGGGTTCAATCGTCAATGTCCACACTGCAGCATACCAGGCATTCTTGTGCGAGATGCCTATTACTGCCCCCTGCTCCTTAATGGCCTGTACTGTATCTGAATTCACTGTATGTCACTTTGTGTACTGTATCTGAATTCACTGTATGTCGCTTTGTGTACTGTATCTGAATTCACTGTATGTCACTTTGTGTACTGTATCTGAATTCACTGTATGTCACTTTTTGTACTGTATCTGAATTCACTGTATGTCACTTTTTGTGCTGTATCTGAATTCACTGTATGTCACTTTTTGTGCTGTATCTGAATTCACTGTATGTCACTTTGTGTGCTGTATCTGAATTAACTGTATGGCACTTTACTGTATCTGAATTCACTGTATGTCACTTTGTGTACTGTATCTGAATTCACTGTATGTCACTTTGGGTAATAGTGCCTGACAAAATTTTAAAAAATTAAGAAAATAATGCATTGAAACAAAAAACTATGGAAGGCGGGGAATTTGTCTTTTGTTTGTCTGCATTGGCCCTTGAAATCCTTTTGCTAAGCTGTGCCATGGAAATGTATTAGCGGACAGAGTGCCTTTCCTCCTAGGCCTTTAAGGAAATGCTTCCCAGACAACGTATCAACAATGCTGTGGAAAGAGAAAACGACATGATTTGTATTGATCTGCAATATCCACTAAGTGTCCACTCAAAGCTGTGGACCGGCTCATGACTTCACACCCACCAAGAAATCTGATTTACTGTCTGCATTCGGGAGACATCATGTCTGAATCATCATGACCAAAGAAGGCCTCAAACAGGCACATAATGATCCTAATAATACAATTATAAAAGCATCCCATCTGAGGATAAGTAGATGTGGGGAGTACTGTTCTACATCTAATAGACTAGCCACCATGTAAGAAAATTGGCTCACATTGAATCAAGGAAAGACATTCAGCAACCAAAGAACCAAAGACACCGGTTCTGGTTTAGAAGATATGTAGACTTGCACAGTGATTCGTTGAATAATAACTAAGAATCTCATAAATACACAACATATCTTTCAGACAAAAATAACTAACAAAAATAACTGAAAAGCATTCTTCCCAAGAGGAAACATCCCTGAGTCAGGCAACATGGCAGTAGCAGATCTGTCTGTAAGCTGGAAGAATCAGCACCTGGTGAGTGGCGACGGTGATTGAATAATTGATCTTAGAGTTCTCAGGTGCCATGTGTACCGATATGCACTCCAGAAATGGAAATGTGCTGATTGACGGCCGGTAAAGAAGCTAAATGTTGCTTCTTAGAGCTGGCAGCGTGAACGTGCTTCTTAGAGCTGGCAGTGTGAACGTGTTTCTTAGAGCTGGCAGTGTGAACATGCTTCTTAGAGCTGGCAGCGTGAACATGCTTCTTAGAGCTGGCAGTGTGAACATGCTTCTTAGAGCTGGCAGTGTGAACATGCTTCTTAGAGCTGGCAGTGTGAACATGCTTCTTAGAGCTGGCAGCGTGAACATGCTTCTTAGAGCTAGCAGTGTGAACGTGCTTCTTAGAGCTGGCAGTGTGAACGTGCTTCTTAGAGCTGGCAGTGTGAACATGCTTCTTAGAGCTGGCAGTGTGAACATGCTTCTTAGAGCTGGCAGCGTGAACATGCTTCTTAGAGCTAGCAGTGTGAACGCGCTTCTTAGAGCTGGCAGTGTGAACGTGTTTCTGACTGATGCAGGCATAGGAAGAGTTGAGTGGCTGTGGCTTCGCCTGTGATTATGATAGGACCATTTGTACCTCGTATTGTAGCTTGAATAACAGTCAATAAGATACAATATACTGTATTAATTTTAACGCATTTAATGCCTTAACTCATCCAAGTAAATCTACCGGTACTATCAATCACTTAATCATCGGCTCATCATCCATCCACATATGACCACATGTTACGTGTGCTGCAATTTAGCATGTATTATAACTTTAGTAATATTTTCTTATCCTATCATATTGACTATTATTCAAGCAACAACACATTCAAGGGATACAAATGATCTCCTTCCATCCCCAGCTTCATGGTGAGACGAAAGAGCTGTCAAAATGTGGTTAACTAGACTGTGAGTTTCACAAAGCATGTTGAATTATCTGTAAAGGTAAATTATTTTTGGAGAGTTTGTCTTACAGACCCACTGATGTACAAGAATCATGCTGATTTGCAGATCATTGGATAATTCAGATTTCTGCAAATATGATAGCACAAGAAGGTCTAATTAGATGCAAACAGCAGCGTCTCTAGCTTGCAACTATATTTAATGACTTTTATTCAAACAGATGTACGTAAGATACAATTACTTAATAGAGGTCTTATGGCTTGGCTTCAAAGTGCAGCACTGCCCTGTCTGGCCGCTACTACCTAACCAGTGCAGCTCAGAGGCTCTCGCACTGTTCAATAAAAACACTAAGGACTGTGGACAGAAATGGGAAACTGTCATAAAAAGCTTCAAAGACACGAAAAGAAGATGAACTTAACAGAGGTTATTAGATAATATCAATTAACTTCTATTATTTATAAGCTATTGTATCATGATGCAATATTAGTAGAAATGTCTTAAAGGGATATTCCGCCATTTTTGGAAATAAGCTCATTTTCCACCTTCCCTCGAGCAAAACAATCGATCTTTACCCTTTTCCCGTTCATCCAGCCGTTCTGTGAGTCTGGGGGTACAACTTTTAGCTGTAGCTTAGCATAGATCATTGAATCGGATTAGACCATTAGCATCTCGCCCGCTTAAAAGTGACTACGATTTCCGGAATTTTTCCATTTAAAACTTGTCTCTTCTCAAGTTTGAAAGTGCAATAAGACCAACGGAAAATGAAACGTGGCGATTTTCTAGGCTGATTTTACCCGGAACTATATTCTCTTTCTGGCGTAATAATCAAGGAAAGTTGCAAAGGTACCATGGGCGCAGTGATATGACGCGCCTCAAAGTGTAGTCCCGGTATACCACCGGTAATAGCAGGTTATCACGTTGGTTGTATTGCCGGAAGAAGCCTACAGGGACTATTGAGGCGCTGCGTCATATCACTACGCCCATGGTACCTTTGCAACTTTCCTTGATTATTACGCCAGAAAGAGAATATAGTTCCGGGTAAAATCAGCCTAGAAAATCGCCACGTTTCATTTTCCGTTGGTCTTATTGCACTTTCAAACTTGAGAAGAGACAAGTTTTAAATGGAAAAATTCCGGAAATCGTAGTCACTTTTAAGCGGGCGAGATGCTAATGGTCTAATCCGATTCAATGATCTATGCTAAGCTACAGCTAAAAGTTGTACCCCCAGACTCACAGAACGGCTGGATGAACGGGAAAAAGGTAAAGATCGATTGTTTTGCTCGAGGGAAGGTGGAAAATTAGCTTATTTCCAAAAATGGCGGAATATCCCTTTAAAGCGAGGGCAGGCAACTTGGAGAAACCAGCCACAGTATCACGGCAGAAGGCTCCCGCCCCTCCGTTCAGTCCACCCTCCAATGCCCTCACATGACTATCTGCTCTGCCTTGTGAACACACAGCAGGCTGACAGACAAGTAAGACATCCAATCATGTATTTCATACTGAATTAAATGATTGGGGACAGGCTTAATTCAGGCCTATTAGAGCCATAGATACACAATGGCAGAGCATTTATTTATTTGTTGCTGTCAGGATGTAAAGAAAATATAAAGAAAGTAACAAAAGTTATTTTGAAACAAATGACCATCATATTTATGACCATCATAAATGGAGGGGACACTCTATGAGACACACTATGACATTCTATGAGGCTGTATGTGTCTAAATATATAGAGATTTCACCTGTTAAAGGATTTGGCGAGTTTGCTAAGAACCCAGCAGGGTAATTGTGCACATTTTCACAGTTGAGATGTAAATCCTGATTTTCCGAGGGTCAGGCCTCCATCAGACCTGGGTCAGGCCTCCATCAGACCTGGTCAGGCCTCCAGCAGACCTGGTCAGGCCTCCATCAGACCTGGTCAGGCCTCCATCAGACCTGGGTCAGGCCTCCATCAGACCTGGGTCAGGCCTCCATCAGACCTGGGTCAGGCCTCCATCAGACCTGGTCAGGCCTCCAGCAGACCTGGTCAGGCCTCCATCAGACCTGGTCAGGCCTCCAGCAGACCTGGTCAGGCCTCCATCAGACCTGGGTCAGGCCTCCATCAGACCTGGGTCAGGCCTCCATCAGACCTGGGTCAGGCCTCCATCAGACCTGGCCAAGGTCAGGCCAATCACAACCTTAGATCTATTGACACCATGACTGTACCGCCGTTGAAGGGCCATTGGACAACAACTAAGATGGCTGCCGCCGATCTGTAACAGTCTGTGCAAATAGGATAGTATAGAATACCTTTATTGTCTTGCACTATAGAAACCTTTTGTTGCATTCCTAACTCCTAACTTAACATAAATATAATTATGAATCCATTGAATCTGCTATTTTACCAATAATAAACAACCCAGATGGTATTCCTTTCTCTAAATGACTTAAAGCTTCAGTAGATAACAAATATTTTGTCTGCCATTCTCTTGCTCTGATTGGTTGAAGGTCTATCAATTGCATCTAGAAGTATTTTGGTCTTCACCTGTTGATAAGAAAATCAACTGAGTGGTAAGACTAATACTCATTTGCGAATTGCTCTGCCAATGTCAGACTAACAATATACAGACTATGTCCTGAATAGTTTTTCATCATTTATTTCAGCATTTGTATATAGATACTTCTGTTTCAAAAAGAAAGGCATCTTCTATTGGCTTCCAAGTGCATCCCATTCCATGGATGGAATCCTATTACATTCATTAGTCTGCTTGGCTAATCCCTCTCACACTCAGCTATTGTATTACCCAGTTTGGACAGCATGACCACCAGCCATAGGGAAGGTGGCATACAATTAATGTTTCAGTTCTCAGTACTACCAGCTGTATTGGGCTAGCCGATATCATGATTGTTACTCCTTTGCAATTACATTTGTAAGAGCATTTAATTTAATAGCACTTTTTCTAATTTGTCTTAACTTCTGACCTTGCTGACCAATTGTTAATGATTTTCTTTAGTCATTCTTCAAATAAAACCTAAAATGACCAATAACAAAACATATGGGTACTACTTTGATTGAGGAATAATTAATCACAACGTGTTATTTCTCACAAAATAACTTTAAATAAAAGCTCCTCAGTAAGGAATTTGTTTTTACTTTAGATCTTACCAGTGTTAAATGGGGCCATAACGAAGCTAATGATGAATAATGAATAATGATTGTGTAGTGTGTGGACCACAGCCACAGAGAGGAACTGTTTTCCCCAGGACAAAATGCTTGCTATCTTCCTCAGGCACAGCAACAAAGCTCTCCTTCAACCACTGCCTCAGGCTGTACCCTACCTGGAACTGGGGCAAAGCCACCCCTATAAACTCAGCACCCTATTGCACCTGTGCAAGTTAAGGCCCTATGAAAGGAAAAATCAGCAAGTATTAAACATTGCTGAAAGTGTTAAGGCACATTTATTTATCCATCATTTTTACCTAAAGGAATAATAATAACACGTGGTTGAAGTCCATTTTGGAACAAAAAGTACTTCACAGATACACCACTCATTATGTATAAAACTAGTGAAGAGACCATTGCATATTAGTTATTAAATGTGTGACTCATAGAGACCCAGTGAAGATACAGACCTGCCACAGTAAGGTGCTCACATGCTGGTAATAGTGTAATAATAATAATGTATATTTTTATCCAGTATGTGACAATAAACTTGATTGACTGATTGATTGTGCACTGTGTTTGTGAAGAGAGACATCTTTTCAGAGGGCAACCAACAGATAGGAAGTGTTGTTCAGGCATGTTGGTGAGTGCCAAGGCTACAAGTACTCTAAAAGCAAGCTTGTGTGATGGAGCACAAGCTCCATCACACAAGAGAGAGAGAGAGAGAGAAGAGACGAGAGAGAGAGAGAGAGACGAGAGAGAGAGAGAGAGAGAGAGAGAGAGAGAGAGAGAGACAGAGAGAAGAGAGAGAGAGAGAGAGAGAGAGAGAGAGAGAGACGAGACAGAGATGAGAGAGAGAGAGACTAGAGAGAGAGAAGAGAGAGGGAGAGAGAGAGAAGAGAGAGAGCGAGACACAGAGACACAGAGAGAAGAGAGAGAGAGAGAGAGATGAGAGAGAGAGAGAGAGAGAGAGAGAGAGAGAGAGAGAGAAGAGAGAGAGAGAAGAGAGAGGAGAGAGAGAAGAGAGAGAGATGAGAGAGAGAGAGAGAGAGAAGAGAGAGAGAGAGTAGTAAGAGAGAGAGAGAGAGCCCTTACCCCAAACCTAGAAGAATACACCATACACATTA
>JAXIVH010000002.1:881594-917356 GCA_036785325.1 Urophycis tenuis | reverse complement strand
GCGTTGGTTCTTTTTCTCATCACCCTCCAAGTTTTTATTCTTTCTGCGTGTTGTCTTGTTGAGTGTCCAACCCAGATAGCCACAACTTGTGAGAATTTTTAACAAACACGAAATCCCTGTCCATTTCAAACCCAGCAATACTCTCAGGCAGAAACTGGTACACCCCAAAGACAGAATACCACACTCACAAAAGAGTAACTTGGTTTATGCAGTCCAATGCAGTGAGGAATGTAAGGACTCTTACATTGGTGAAACTAAACAACCTCTAAACAAGCGCATGGCCCAACACAGAAGTGAAAACTCCTCAGGTCCAGTATCAGCTGTCTATTTACACCTAAAGGAAAAGGCTCACTCCTTTGAGGACAGCAATGTCAAAATCCTGGACAGAGAGGACAGATGGTTTGAAAGAGGGGTAAAAGAAGCCATCTATGTCAAAGTGGAAAAGCCATCTCTCAACAGGGGAGGGGGTCTGAGACATCAGTTATCCCCCATCTACAATGCTGCACTTTCAGCCATTCCCAGGAGGGTGAACAACAAAGGCTGCCCAAAACAAACCTCAAGTGGCTCTAACGAACACGACTGTCGTTCACTGGTAACTGCACATCATACCTAACGACTGTCGTTCTCCAGTGGCCCCACCCACCCCTAATGATCATCTTCCACCAAGATGACTCACAGGCCCCAAACGATGGTCAGGTGAAGCTACACTAATGATCTAGTGTTTTAGGAGTTTGGTGGGTGGACACCTCCACTGAGGTTAAATACCTGGGTCTAACTCCACTGTCTGTCAGACTAGTGCGGACTAGTCAGACTGATGTGTTACGAACTGATGAAGCTGCTTGGATAAGAGGCGAAACGTCTTCACAGACAAATCTAAGTCCAGTTGCATTCGATTTAACTGTTGGCCGGATTAAACATGACCTGGATGAATGAGAACATTCATAGACCTACTGTGGTGGTGTATTCAAAGAATCACACATAAGCAGTTTAGGTAGTTTGAAAGATTGGATTTTCAACAGATATTCATGCTCTGAATTGAAGCAATGTGACATAGACTGTATGTATGTAATACAGGTTGAACTGACTTATATACATATGTGTATATTGATGGAAACTAATACTAACAAACTACAGACTTTTGATTAAAAATAATACTAGCATTCGTATTCGTCTATTTGGACCAAATATATGGAAGAAGGGCATTTATTTCCTATCTTTAATTATTCTATGGGAAAATAAGCATTTAAACCACCAAGGCTTGTCTTTGTAGGTAAATTGCCCATTAGACCCACAGCAGCAGCGTAAGCTAGACAATGTCATGCAACAATGACTTCAATCACCAGCAGCTCAGCATTTTAGTTATTTTTTTTGCTTTTGACTATCTCCCCCAACAAAAATTCATGAAAGTATGAATAAATGGATAGTGCCTAGTCTTACTGCCAAACATATTTCCAGGGGACATTTGCTTGGTGATTACAGTGGCCCCTCTCTCAACACCGCTCAGAAAATACATTCCCACCCTCTGTAACTGCCCCCTTTACCCTATTTCCATGTCTCCCAGTAGCTGATGCAAGTGTTTTTTTTGGTTCAGAAAGCATAAACAACAATGATTGTCAAAACCTGTTATGAGCAGTTGTACTACCAAATAAAAATGTGATGAGGGAGGAGGAGAGCAGGGCGGACCAGAGGTGGTTGGATGGACTGTTCATTCAGTACCAGAGACCAGGTTGTGTGGGCTGAGCTGAGCATGGAAAACAGCAAGAAATATCCAAAGTAATGTCATGATTATTAGTGATAGTGATTAGTGGCATTAAACTAGGCATTCCCACACCCACCTGCAGAGGATCAGTGCAGTTTACTAGGGCTGTGGACTCTACGATGTTAGATTCAGCATGTATCTTTCCCAGGCGCTCTCTCAGATCGGAATTCTGGGCTATAGCCTGGAAATATATGTAATATCATATCATAATGGCTTGTAACACACATTCTGAATGCAGTGCCTTTGACATGGCCAAGGAAAGCTACAACTACGTTCAACCCAATCAAGTATGTAATGTTGTGTGTGTAATGTGTCTAAAGTAGCTCAATACATGGTTACTAACATGCCCAGCGGTATGAAGAACAATTACTCTTTTGATCCCGTGAGGGAAATTTGGTCTCCGCATTTAACCCAATCGTGAATTAGTGAAACACTCAGAACACAGTGATGGTGAAGCACACAGTGAGGTGAAGCACACACTTAAACCCGATGCAGTGAGCTGCCTGCAACAGCAGCACTCGGGTAGCAGTGAGGGGTTAGGTGCCTTGCTCAAGGGCACTTCAGCCGTTCGTACTGGTCGGGGTTCGACCCTCCGGTTACAAGTCCGAAGCCCTAACCAGTAGGCCGCGGCTGCCCCCTAAAAGGACTGGGCATCACTGAGGCTGCAACTTCAACATGAAACAAAGAGTTACAATGGTAATCACTGTCTGTAAGACGCTCCAACTCACTGTCTGTAAGACGCTCCACCTCACTGTCTGTAAGACGCTCCACCTCACATGACGCTGTGGGTGAACAGTTCTAAGGAACAGAGGATACATGCCTGTGTGTATGCCCAGTGTGTGTGTGCATGTGTGTGTCATTCCAGGATACATACCGTTGCCAGCGCATTCTTCAAACCCAGGACCTTTGGGGACGTCTGGGGGCCTGGCTCCGGGTCCTTCAGGGGTTTGAATCTCTCTCTCTCTGCTATCAGGGAACTCAGGGCCAATCTCATGGTGCTGTGAACTGCAGCCAATACAAATGATACCATAATACTACTAATAATACTACTATGAGACATAACAACATAACAACCACCACCACCACCACCACCATCATCATCACAATAAAAATACATTTTATTTGGATAGCACCTTCAAAACAATGTTGAAAGTTTCAGTCCTGGTTAAGGTGAACAGTCAATAGCTTATCATAGTTTCATATCTTAATGTTTATACCTGCTACACCTACTAACAACTCTAACATTAATCAAAGACAAGGGATTTCAAACAATTTGCATTGCTTTAGAATAACAAAACTATATAACTTGAACAGGGATCAGGGAACTCAGGGTGGTGGTATGATGGTAGTGTGAACTGCAGCCAATACAAATGATATTATAATACTACTATGACTCAGAATGATGATGATAATGACGACGACAACATGACATAATAATAATAATAATAATAATAATAATAATAATAATAATAATAATAATAATAATAATAATAATAAGTAGAACATTTCTAAAGAAATGTTGAGTGTGCTTGACACTGCTGAGTAGTTAACAGTACCTCTACCATTGCTTAGGTATGTGACAGATCAAGCTTTCAACGTGTGTTCATATGAGAGAACAAATAGGCTGTTAAAAATGTACCATTGCTTGGAAATATTGTGAAAGGGCGTGAGAAATAAACTGCATTTTCTGCAGAAAGTGTGGATGCCCTCTGATGAAATGCCCGATGCAACTGTGGAAATATGTATGAAAAGATAGAATGATGTAATAAAGTGTGAAATGAGCAGGAACATTAGAAGATTGTAACAAAGTGTTTAATATAGTGTTGTAATCGTATAGTTCTGTGATGACAGTTTGAACAATCTCCACTACAGTTCCCATGATGACCAAGCACTTGGCCACGGTGGCATTAAGGAAAAAGTGCCTGTGGCAGAAACCTTGAGCAGAACCCGGATCATGGGGGTGGGCGTCTGGTGCGACCAGTTCTAAATAAAAGAAATGATAATAGCAAAAGTAACTAAATAATTAAGAAATAATATGCAGTCACATGCAGTGTCCTCATGTTCCATTTTGAACAAAAAGGATTTCTGGCCAAACTGTAGTTCCTATCATTGAACCGGCTTCACTTTGAGCATCTTGAGCTCTTTCTGAACGTCTATGTGTTTTGTGAAGAAAAAACTGAAGGAATTGGACTTTTAGAGCGATCGGAAGAAATGTTACCTCTGCTTTCCTCCAGACATTTCCCCGCCTTTTTAACATGGCAGTCTATGAGGCTGCGGGTGCATGTTGGTGGTGCATCTGTGCATCCTATGCCCAGACTATAACTCTGACAGCTTCAGCAGATGAATATGAGTGAGAAGACACATTTTCCTACGTTTCTATGTAGAAATTATTTCTGTAGAGGCATTTACGGCCTTGAGCGCAGTTTCCAAATGTATTTTTTGAAGAATTTTTCTCTCCCTCTCCACTCTAGCTATGATGTCATCCACTCTAGCCTCTCCATAAGGTAAAATTGGGGGGATTTTTTGGCGTGTTTTTGCAGAATAACTCGAAAACTTTTTGCCGAAACCCTTAGAAAAGTCATAGCGCACCGATCCCGGCCAAGCCGCAAATTTTGATACCTTTTTTGTGTATGTGCGACCAAAACTGTGGGAGGAGTAGTCGACCGAAAAAACGTACGGAAGAATAATAAGAATATTAAGTATGGTGGACAGTATATAGTGTGAATAATAAGAATATTAAGTATGGTGGATAGTATATAGAGTGAATAATAAGAATATTAAGTATGGTAGACAGTATATAATGTGAATAATAAGAATATTAAGTATGGTGGATAGTATATAGTGTGCTTTTACAAGCACACTCAATTACTACTAACAACTCTAACATCAATCAAAGACGAGGGATTTCAAACAACTTCCATAGCTTAGGAATAACAAAACTATATAACTTGAAATATAAATGTTATATGTCTATATACAAATGTTTTTAATCATTAAGAATCAGATCATATTCACTATAGATTCTGTTATGAATTGGCCCTATGTAAATAAAATGTAATTGAATTTAATTAAACTAAAGTGGGTGACAGCAAACCACTCAATGATTAAACATCATCTGTGGCGCTGAGCAGTTTTCTGGTGGAGGATTGCAAAGCCCTCTTGTAGTTTATGATAATAAAACATCTCACTTGGCCAAGGAAATATGACACAATAATAATTAACAGTTGCCATGGCTTCAAACTGTCTGTCTAGGGTTTGTTAAGAACAACATCACAAACTCACTACCCAGATTTGGATATTATGTTTTGCAATATGTAAGTAATAAATGTAATAAAGCTAGTAATAAACAAGGGCGTCAGTTTGTTTTTAGAAGTGGTGTGGACAATAACCATAAGCTTGAGTGTGGTTTGAAAAGTGCTGGGTACCCTTATGTAAGCTATTCATCCATTCAACGCTGCATTACAATATGCTCTACAGTGTATTGTCAGGTGTTGAAAATCCTATTTGAACAATAAAAGTTGAAAACCACAGTTTGTGTTTTTGCTTGTTTTGCAAAATGGCATTGGAAACACCAGGGCATTGGCTCGGGATATGTAATACTAATACACATAGGACAAAGAACAGTGTTGGCAATTTAACACTTCTCTTGACATCAACAAAGTTTACCAGACAAACAATGCCAGACTGTAAAGGGGGTACGAAATGAAACGAGGTGCTGAGCATCAGCCTTTGGAAGAAGAGCAAGGGCTGCTGGTAGCATATGTTATGCTGCATTAAAAAAAGAAGAAAAAAACAAGCGCCCAGAGGAGCATCTGCCAAATCCTCACCACCAGTAAACACTCGTGAAGGACCAATGTAGACTTCACTCGTTACAACATCATAAGCAAATTGCCCGCGAATAAAATCCCCTACAGTTTAGGATAATCACACAGGTTATGATAGAACATATTTATGTTAGGATAGGCCTACCAGGCTCCAAGTCTAACGTCACATATCTCAACCAGACAAAACAACTATAACCACATTGGCATAGCAATCGCACCGTGTGTAGCTGCTACTAGCTGCAATCTATATCTACAATGCATACTAGCTGGAGCACCAACCAGAATCAGATCACAATCATAGCTTAGGACCGTGGGTAACCTTTGACCAGGTCATCACGAGCAAACAAAACCAGCAGTAAAGTTTACGTACCTTATATTATATTATGGACCTTACGTGGCCCTCCACATGCAGGCTAGATGATGTACTGTATGTATCCATATCGTTACCCAGTGTCACAAACATGCTTTTTACCAGAAGCAAAAGGACCGGCAATTTTCTGAATAAAAATTTTAATTTTGGCTATCTGTCTTAAAAATGAATTAAGCCACTTCTCCATTATAACGCTATGTACAGACAGCACAAGTTTACCCTCCTCCCCCCTCCCCTCCCCCCCTCCCCCTTGTGATGACATTAAATATAATTTAACAAATTATACAAACAACAAAAAAAGCCTTAAGTCGCAAGGCTATTTAACTGGATCCATAATGTCTAAGAGAAAAGCTGAAACCGATATCAGATCCCTTTTCAGTAGGCAAAAATGTGCTGTAAGTGCAGAGAAAACAACAAATTACCTTGTTTTACGATGTTTGATATTAACTCAGTTAACTGCTAGTTCTCATCTATTGCTAACGTTAACCGTTAGCTAGCAGTAACACTGCAGTTAGCTACATACCGGCTTTAGCTACAGTCTATGCTTTGGCTACTACAAATTTCTGTCTTCCACTTTTATTGGTTGAGTGGAATACTTTTTGTACAGTAGCGATGGTTTCTAGTGTTCCATATACATATACAACTCAAGTTAATTCCATGATATTGCGTTAGCCTTTGCTAGTACTAGAAGTCATGAAAGCTATCCTCCCAAGTTCACCAGTCTCTCACGGTCACAATATTCGATCTGAATGCGCCACTTTTGGAATGCACCGACTCCGCTGTCATTTTACAACGGCATGTTTCAAAAGTGGCTCACAGTCGACAAATCAAACGACTAGATACCAAATTGCATTTTTCACACGTTTGCAACCTGCGGATTTACCACTAGTTGTCCCTATATGATTATCGCCTATCCCATGATTTAGACTCGACGGTTTCGGTTGAGTATATGGGGATTTTTTCGGTCGCAATTGGTTTGCACATTTTTAAAAGTGGTGGGGACAAATTTCAAATTATAAATAGTAGTGGGGACATGTCCTCCCCATCCCCCCCGTAATCTATGCCTATGGTAATAAAGTATGTAATAAAGCTCAACTCAACTCAATTCTCACACTAGCTAGTTTAATGGTATAAATGTGTCATGATATCCATCACTCACAGGTGAAGGCAACATGACAGAAGTCCTTCTGCAGTTTGGCCACGTCTATGGGGGAGCTGGGAGTTTCAGAGTAGGCCTTGTCTTGTCCGAGGGCAGCCGTAGAGAGGTTGGGGTTAGAAGCATGCAGCCTGATTGAACTGCTGGAGGTGGAGGTAGGGACCTTGATAGCACCGCAACATGGGGACCAAAGCAATACATTAGTACGAAAAAGAAAAAAGATTTATCAGGTTAATGTAATAAGCACACAATTCAAAGGTTAATGATCTATGACCACCTGCAGAGTTGCTTTAGTGTCTTTGCTGTCATTCTTCGTGCGCCATTTTCTTGGAAGTCGTTTGTCCTTCTTGGGGATGTGGAAAGCAGACACATTTTATTTTTGAAGAATTTTGAAGAGTTTGATGAAAAAGTTAGAATGCCTTGTATGCAAAAAAGATTTGGGACACAAATGATGATTCAAACATTCTATATTTAGTAGTGCATAGCTGTGCCTGCAAGAGCAAAGAACACAACATATGAAAGGTAAGTAAACTTTAGAAAAGAGAGCAGGGCTGTAGCCAGGGGGGGGGGGGGGGGGGGGCAGCGGGGGCAGGGCCACCATTGGTGGCCTGAACAGAAACGGTCTAAAGAAAGCTGAAATATATGTATGCATTTTTTATCTTATTTTGACTAATAATTTTAATTTTATGTCTTATATTTTCATTTTTCACTTACGCTACTGTCATTTGCACTAAAAACATCCCTGTGTCATGTAAAGGTCCAGAACCCCTGAATGAAGAACTATATTTAAATGTGATGCTTTGATTTTGCTTGTACCTTGACTGTTTGTAATGTCCTCAATATGATCACTTTGAAGTCTTGTTTTACGATAGGCCCTGATTCATTTACCTATGTAAAATTGCCCCTTTTTTGTGGATATATATTGTATGTCTACTCACATTTCACACCAATAATTGAATTATTGGTTGGGACTCCCTATAGTGTGTCCCCTGTTGTATGTCTCTATAATGAAGCTCTCCACCTTCTCCATGGTTACTCTGATGAAGGCCTAGTGCCCAAACGTCAGCACGCAGCACGCCACAAAATAAAGTGGGGACTGTAAAGCAGCAGTGTTGTGCTCTTCCTTTGTACTACTCAAAAGGTCCAGAACCCCCTCATATAATCATGACACATCGCACAACAGCTAAGCACCCATTCCAATAACATGGGATTATCAATTAGACATTATTAGTGTCATGAGCTTTCTCTCTCAGCTCTGTTTGATCAGCCACACCTGTATCTACTCCTGCACTCATTAACCTGCCAGCTGCACTGCATTCCCTGTTCATCTCCCTCTGTATATAAGCCCTGTCTTTCAGTACCTCCTTGTCAGACCGTCTGCAAACCAGTACCTGTTACCCTGCCTGTCTTCATACGCCTCTGACTCTTACCTGTGATATCGGACCTGCTCAACTACGTCTTTGATCTTCTGCCCCGGTAACCGTGACCTGCCTTCTGCCTTATGACTACGAATACTGCCTAGCCCTTGCCTGTACCACTGCTACCATTCCATCTGCCAGCTTTCCTCTCCCTCGGCTGTGTGTCTTTAGCCAGTGACTCCGGACCATCATCGAGCCTGCCCTGGAACCCACCCCGCCATCTCAGTGAGACGCCACTCAGCTCTGGAAACACACCCATACACCCCCTTTCCCCAAATCCTTCAATAAACTGTTTAACGTGACGCTCTTGTGGTCCTCTTCCTGTTTGGTGTCTGACAATTAGTGTCCATAAGAAAGTTTATTCAATCCATTGTTTATGGCCTGGCGGGGCACAGGGAAAACACTGCTCTGACTGAGTGACACAGTGTGTGAGTTTTGAAATATAAATTTTTGACAATCAATTAAAGTATTATGGCAGTTATAAACTAAATATTTAAAAACAGGTGCTGCTTAGTGTTATATTATATATAAAGGGGTCTGGTTCTGCTTAGTGTTATATTATATATATAGGGGGCTGGTGCTGCTTAGTGTTATATTATATATAAAGGGGGCTGGTTCTGCTTAGTGTTATATTATATATATAGGGGGCTGGTTCTGCTTAGTGTTATATTATATATATAGGGGGCTGGTTCTGCTTAGTGTTACATTATATATATAGGGGGCTGGTTCTGCTTAGTGTTATATTATATATAAAGGGGGCTGGTTCTGCTTAGTGTTATATTATATATATAGGGGGGGCTGGTTCTGCTTAGTGTTACATTATATATATAGGGGGCTGGTTCTGCTTAGTGTTATATTATATATAAAGGGGGCTGGTTCTGCTTAGTGTTATATTATATATATAGGGGGGGCTGGTTCTGCTTAGTGTTATATTATATATATAGGGGGCTGGTTCTGCTTAGTGTTATATTATATATATAGGGGGCTGGTTCTGCTTAGTGTTATATTATATATAAAGGGGGCTGGTTCTGCTTAGTGTTATATTATATATATAGGGGGGGCTGGTTCTGCTTAGTGTTACATTATATATATAGGGGGCTGGTTCTGCTTAGTGTTATATTATATATAAAGGGGGCTGGTTCTGCTTAGTGTTATATTATATATATAGGGGGGGCTGGTTCTGCTTAGTGTTATATTATATATATAGGGGGCTGGTTCTGCTTAGTGTTATATTATATATATAGGGGGCTGGTTCTGCTTAGTGTTATATTATATATATAGGGGGCTGGTTCTGCTTAGTGTTATATTATATATATATATAGGGGGCTGGTTCTGCTTAGTGTTATATTATATATATAGGGGGCTGGTTCTGCTTGGTGTTATATTATATATAGGGGGCTGGTTCTGCTTGATGAATGCCTGACCTGCAGTGCTTGGATGGAGGGTGCAGAGTAGGTCCGATGGAGGACCTCCATGCTCTGAAGGAGGTGGTTCAGCTCCAGGAGGTAGGACTCACACACGGACAAGTCTGTGGACACAGGAGACATAACAAGACTATATACTAACTGAGTGATAATGCACACTCGTCTATTTTTTCATTGTATTGGATGGATTCTTCACAAAGTACTATGCTACAGAATAAAGCCTGTTGGGGTTAAAATGAGGACATGTGCTGATATGCATGTGCCTATCTTTCAAAACATGAATAGATTTGGATTTGTGAATGAGAAATACAGAGATAACATTTTACATATTGGCACCGTGTTAAACTTGCATAAAGTTTGACAATGTACTAAACCTAATTCAAATTTTAACAAAAACATTTGCATCCCACAATAAAACATTGGGAAAGGCTGATAGAGAGAAGGCTGATAGCATTGGCAAGTAGTACAAAAAGCGATCCATAAACAAAGAAACACCATGGAGAGCTGTGCAAAGGCGGCCATGTCTGTTATCTCACCATTCAAGCATTTGTCCATGTCAGTGGATGACTGCAGCCAGGCGCTGACCTTGGCCTGGCTGGTACAGCTCACAGGGACGGCCCCAGCCATGTGCAGGGAGGACTGCCTGGCTATAGACATACGCTGGAATAACCACAGTGTTTCAGTGGATTGTCACATTTGAACTGCCTGCATGAGGGCTAGTGTTTTATAGATACCAGTATACCTTTTGCATGGTGGCATTCTCTGGGACTTTAGGTGACCCAGGAGTGGGGTAGTGAGGGCAGCAATACGGGTTTTCCCCAGGGTAGGTCGACATCTCATTCTGCCGGTAGAGCCGATGGTGGCGTAGCTTGGACACCCATTTGTCAAACAGTTCGGGTGACTCAATCTAGGGTGGAGGAACAAAACGCCACAATCATCCTACCAAGGAAGCAGAGGGAGCTGATGGAAAAATAAGCAGAGGCAACGGCCCACTGATCTGTGGGGAGTGGAGCACTCCCTACTGAGGGCATTCAGGAGATGTGTTTGAGATGAATAATGTATATGTAAGCAGGTTTTCAATCCACAGCCGCGTGGTTTACCTTCAGGTGATAGATGTTCTCCTCTGCGTCCAGATCAATGCACTTGGCTTTCGTCTTTATGGCCATGACTGCCAGACCCACATCAATACAGCCATGGAGTTTCCCCTTGTCAAGCTACAAGTCAACATGGAGGGTGCCTTTACTGGGTCAATGCCATGGTGAGGCGGGTAGTGGCTGAATGGTCCACATAACTAGTATGCTGCAGCACATGCCTTTAACCAATGCATTTTAGTTTGTAAAATAAGAAGGCTGCTGTAGTATGCTGTAATTCATAACATGAGTTTCACAAATAAAATTGACCAAATGACCAAATGATATATTATCCTTGGTGATGAAAGGTTTTTATTGAAAGACAGATCAAACCAACCCATTTTTTGTAAAGGGACATTCTGTCGACAGTGGCAAGCAGGGCTTTGTACTCACATCTGCACTACATTTCCCATATTTCAGAATGCCCTTGTCCAGGAAGAAGTATCTCTGTGAGTGGAGGGAGAGGGAGGGGGTGATATAAAGGGTAAAGGTACATTTAGCAGACCCTTTTGTACAAAGAGACTTACAATCAGTACATTTGTGGGGTTCGACAAGTGGACAGTCGGAGGAGGGTGATCAAGGGGATCGAACCGCCAACCCTACGGTTATTGGACGCTCTGTCCACCCGCTCTACCCACTGAGCTACTGCCGCCCCCATGATATGTTATGAGATGGAGAAAGAGAAAGAAAGAGAGAGTGGATGATGTGTTAGGAGTTAGGGTGTGTAGGACAGCCCTGATCAATATAACCTCTTTTGCTGTGAGCTGCTGTGAGCTGTCAACCCTAGTCCCAGTCTCATGTCTATTCCTGCCCTCATAACGCTTTCTCTCTTCACTCTACTTCTGTTCTATTCTACACTGTTCATCAGGAAGATGTGACCAGCTCTGCCTGTGTGTGTGTCGGCATCAAAGAGCCACAGATCTGTGATGGTTATCTCTGTTGTGGCTGTTTACTTACCAAGCTAAGCCATTAGCTAATGCTTTTCAGCGATACCTTGAGCAACCTAGTCAATGTCATCCCAGCCACAGAGTGGACCTCTGAGAACACATGAGAGTCCGGTGCGCAAAATCGATTAGAGCAGCCACTCTGAAGTCACTTATCATTCCACTCAATTACAAATCTGCCCTGTCATCACATCTCTAAGTTTGGAAACATGAGCACTCGGAAATGGAAGCCTGTTTTCTTTTTGACTGACTATGGGGTTTGAGGTCAATCCTGTTATGTTTTGGAAGGGGAGGAGATGGATTTTCTACTGGATGAAGGAGTCCCTGAAGGAGTACCTTATGCCAGCCCTTCAACGGCCACTTCCTTTTCTTCAGCATGTAGCTCTCCTGCTTCTGGGGCTCCTGGGTATTGCTGAAGCCTCCTCTGCACGTTCCCTCTATGATTTCCCAACTGTCCTGTAGACACATAGAATAAGGAACGTTCAGAACAGACGTAACTATATAATAATCATAATAATCATATATTAAAATCATCATTACCGCCACACAGAGGTAGGGAGTACAAAATGAGCTAGTCGTAAGCCCATGCAAACAGAGTGGTTAAAGTTCCTGGTATTCACCTTGCTAAGGTTTGATAACTTTATCTGAGGATGTCATGCATAGCAGACTCATGGTCAATGCCAAAATCCCTTTTGGAATTCATAATAACTATTTGATGTCGAGGGAATAAAGGCATTTATAATGTGAATGAAGGAAGGAGAGAGAGAACAAGATGTTATTGTTGAGGGAGAAATACAGCCTTGTGACAATGTGCTGTAAGCTCCAGCTAGGTGCTTATAGATGCATTAATGACATGGATAGTGTAAGTCTAATCTTACACTTCAAAATGACCACGTACTGAATGGCGTTAATGCCTCTTTACAACCCCTTATAGCCCCTATACATCCACAGCCACACAATGGAAATAGAGAGAAGTTTACTAAAAGGGAAAAAGCAACAGGACATTTCATAAGAACTTAGTTAATAGAGAATACATTTTATGAGCTCTTGCATATACAACATCATTCAATTTAAATCTTAAGAATAACAATATTGTACAGTATGATTTTAACTTTTTACTGTTAGTTTTACCTGGTGACAAGTTCTGCAGTCTATTTAAAGCAATGTGTCCCGAGAGTTCATTGGATTACATCAGATGTGTGTTTCTTCAGGTAGGTAGGCCCTATTAGTCTAAATGCTGGGACAAATTGCACCGGCCAGAGTTTCTCAGAAAGTGGGCAAGATCTCCATCTAAAAAGAGAGACTTCTAATGGGCAAGATGAGGGAGGCAGACAGTGGATGTGGTGTTTGGACTGCTCTTTCTTTCCAGATCAGTGAGAGTCATAACTCTCACACACTGAGTCATCATCACCACCAACTGCTGGTGTGCTTCCACTCTGCAGACAGGAGATCCATTCAGAATAAACAGGACAGTGTCCGTCAGCAGCTTTGTAAGGTATGAGTAGTGAAGCAACCAGCAGCCAGCAGCGAAGCAGTGAACAGCAAAACTACTGTCTTTAAACACAATAAAATCACTGATTTAGAGGGGGGGGGGTTTTGTTTAAAAAAAATTAAAATAATAATAATATTAATAATACAAATCTACTATGGTTTTTTAACATCATATAATCTTATTGCCATGGATAAATATAAAATTCAACAAATATATAAAATATTTACATTATATACATTTTATATATGGTAAGTAGATTTAGATAAGTAGATATAAATATATACATGTGTGTCTCATATAGGTCAATGACAAGCAAAATAATATTAACTTTATTTTGAGAGTTTCATCTTCAAAGTATATTTAAAAAAATGGTTTCACCAAATCTCATTTCTGAAAGATATGTTGTGCTCATTGGTCTTATAGGACTATGGAGGCAGAGTAGGGCTTCAGCCGGACTGGGAGGAAACATTAGAGCTTATTTTAAGTGGTGAGGCTCTTTTTATGTAATGAAACATTCATTTGTCTGCTGCCTCCAGACGGCTATGTTGGTGGAGTTTAAAATCACTAATCATCAGAGTACTTATTCTCCTACGTTAGTTGGAGTACAAATGTGTCATCATATGTTGCCGTGAATAATATGAACAGAAAAACTATGGCAACTGATATAACGGGCTTATCATCTAAATCTAACCTTAATTCTCCGTATAAACATAAACATATCTAAACATTACAGGTATTATATGGCAGACTGTGATTACACTCTATTGTTAAACATTCAGCAGTAGATCATCCTATCAATACATATGTTGAATTCATTCTTTTGATATTGCAATATAAACATTTATAAACAGTTTATTGTTGAGCCTAAATATCCGTGTAAGATGATTTGTTTGTTGTGAGTGTGTGTCATTGTTAATGTCTGTGTGTGTGTGTGTGTGTGTGTGTGTGTGTGCGTAAGCTAGATGGTGGTGATTACAATTTCAGTGGTTCACAATTCAATAATAAACAGCATAACAACTGGCTAATCACAAGACCTGAACAGATAAGTCACCTGGGCCTTTGTGACAGTTTGTAGGGCCGGGACTCAAAGTGAAAATCATCTTGTTTTTGTTTCAGTTGTACTGTGAAGGCTCCATGGGCTCTCCCCACTACTCACAACACGGCTCTGTCGAAGACATTTAGCTTCCAGATTCTATTACTGTGTCTTTCAATCATGTCACTCAAACCTAGATTAATCGGAAATTAGGATATGCTCATAATTTATATAGACTATTTCCTGAGCATCATTTGTTAACTCCTTTCATAATCCAAATGTCATGTAAAGGCTATGCATCACATAGGGCTGGTTCTTTACTGTGAACAGTGTGTGATTGAGTGGGAGGACGGCGCATGCAACCTATGAATGTGTGTTACTGTAAGGAGTATGGGAGCTGCTATGAATGTGTAACTGAATGTGTTTGATCTATGAATGTGTGTTACTGTAAGGAGTATGGGAGCTGCTATGAATGTGTAACTGTGTTTGATCTATGAATGTGTAACTGAATGTGTTTGATCTATGAATGTGTGTTACTGTAAGGAGTATGGGAGCTGCTATGAATGTGTTTGATCTATGAATGTGTAACTGAATGTGTTTGATCTATGAATGTGTGTTACTGTAAGGAGTATGGGAGCTGCTATGAATGTGTAACTGAATGTGTTTGATCTATGAATGTGTGTTACTGTAAGGAGTATGGGAGCTGCTATGAATGTGTAACTGTCTTTGATATGAATGTGTAACTGAATGTGTTTGATCTATGAGAGTGTGTTACTGTAAGGAGTATGGGAGCTGCTATGAATGTGTAACTGTGTTTGATCTATGAATGTGTAACTGAATGTGTTTGATCTATGAATGTGTGTTACTGTAAGGAGTATGGGAGCTGCTATGAATGTGTAAGTGTGTTTGATCTATGAATGTGTGTTACTGTAAGGAGTATGGGAGCTGCTATGAATGTGTAAGTGTGTTTGATCTATGAATGTGTGTTACTGTAAGGAGTATGGGAGCTGCTATGAATGTGTAAGTGTGTTTGATCTATGAATGTGTGTTACTGTACCTGCCGGCTGTCATGTTTCGACGAGGAGCTGCTGTTGCTGAGTGACGCAGAGGAGATCTTGTAGGACATGGTAGTGCTCCTCCGAGCCCACTGCAGGGGAGAGCACAGGCCAATACATGGACATGTCATCCATGAACAATGCCAAAAGACAGGGAAAGATAGAAATAGAGAAAGAATGAATGAAATACAAACAAAGAACAGCATAAGAGGGCAGGATGACGTAGTGTCATTCCACTTCCACAAGAAAGGTAAAGGGTTCGATCGTCAATGTCCACACTGCAGCATACCAGGCATTCTTGTAAGGCCTATTACTGCCCCCTGCTCCTTAATGGCCTGTACTGTATCTGAATTCACTGTATGTCACTTTGTGTACTGTATCTGAATTCACTGTATGTCACTTTGTGTACTGTATCTGAATTCACTGTATGTCACTTTTTGTACTGTATCTGAATTCACTGTATGTCACTTTTTGTGCTGTATCTGAATTCACTGTATGTCACTTTGTGTGCTGTATCTGAATTAACTGTATGTCACTTTGTCTACTGTATCTGAATTCACTGTATGTCACTTTGTGTACTGTATCTGAATTCACTGTATGTCACTTTGGGTAATAGTGTCTGACAAAATTTTAAAAAATTAAGAAAATAATACATTGAAACAAAAAACTATGGAAGGCGGGGAAATTGTCTTTTGTTTGTCTGCATTGGCCCTTGAAATCCTTTTGCTAAGCTGTGCCATGGAAATGTATTAGCGGACAGAGTGCCTTTCCTCCTAGGCCTTTAAGGAAATGCTTCCCAGACAACGTATCAACAATGCTGTGGAAAGAGAAAACGACATGATTTGTATTGATCTGCAGTATCCACTAAGTGTCCACTCAAAGCTGTGGACCGGCTCATGACTTCACACCCACCAAGAAATCTGATTTACTGTCTGCATTCGGGAGACATCATGTCTGAATCATCATGACCAAAGAAGGCCTCAAACAGGCACATAATGATCCTAATAATACAATTATAAAAGCATCCCATCTGAGGATAAGTAGATGTGGGGAGTACTGTTCTACATCTAATAGACTAGCCACCATGTAAGACAATTGGCTCACATTGAATCAAGGAAAGACATTCAGCAACCAAAGAACCAAAGACACCGGTTCTGGTTTAGAAGATATGTAGACTTGCACAGTGATTCGTTGAATAATAACTAAGAATCTCATAAATACACAACATATCTTTCAGACAAAAATAACTAACAAAAATAACTGAAAAGCATTCTTCCCAAGAGGAAACATCCCTGAGTCAGGCAACAATGCAGTAGCAGATCTGTCTGTAAGCTGGAAGAATCAGCACCTGGTGAGTGGCGACGGTGATTGAACAATTGATCTTAGAGTTCTCAGGTGCCATGTGTACCGATATGCACTCCAGAAATGGAAATGTGCTGATTGACGGCCGGTAAAGAAGCTAAATGTTGCTTCTTAGAGCTGGCAGTGTGAACGTGCTTCTTAGAGCTGGCAGTGTGAACATGCTTCTTAGAGCTGGCAGTGTGAACGTGCTTCTTAGAGCTGGCAGCGTGAACATGCTTCTTAGAGCTGGGAGCGTGAACATGCTTCTTAGAGCTGGCAGTGTGAACGTGCTTCTTAGAGCTGGCAGTGTGAACGTGCTTCTTACAGCTGGCAGTGTGAACATGCTTCTTAGAGCTGGCAGCGTGAACATGCTTCTTAGAGCTGGCAGTGTGAACATGCTTCTTAGAGCTGGCAGCGTGAACATGCTTCTTAGAGCTAGCAGTGTGAACGCGCTTCTTAGAGCTGGCAGTGTGAACGTGTTTCTGACTGATGCAGGCATAGGAAGAGTTGAGTGGCTGTGGCTTCGCCTGTGATTATGATAGGACCATTTGTACCTCGTATTGTAGCTTGAATAACAGTCAATAAGATACAATATACTGTATTAATTTTAACGCATTTAATGCCTTAACTCATCCAAGTAAATCTACCGGTACTATCAATCACTTAATCATCGGCTCATCATCCATCCACATATGACCACATGTTACGTGTGCTGCAATTTAGCATGTATTATAACTTTAGTAATATTTTCTTATCCTATCATATTGACTATTATTCAAGCAACAACACATTCAAGGGATACAAATGATCTCCTTCCATCCCCAGCTTCATGGTGAGACGAAAGAGCTGTCAAAATGTGGTTAACTAGACTGTGAGTTTCACAAAGCATGTTGAATTATCTGTAAAGGTAAATTATTTTTGGAGAGTTTGTCTTACAGACCCACTGATGTACAAGAATCATGCTGATTTGCAGATCATTGGATAATTCAGATTTCTGCAAATATGATAGCACAAGAAGGTCTAATTAGATGCCAACAGCAGCGTCTCTAGCTTGCAACTATATTTAATGACTTTTATTCAAACAGATGTACGTAAGATACAATTACTTAATAGAGGTCTTATGGCTTGGCTTCAAAGTGCAGCACTGCCCTGTCTGGCCGCTACTACCTAACCAGTGCAGCTCAGAGGCTCTCGCACTGTTCAATAAAAACACTAAGGACTGTGGACAGAAATGGGAAACTGTCATAAAAAGCTTCAAAGACACGAAAAGAAGATGAACTTAACAGAGGTTATTAGATAATATCAATTAACTTCTATTATTTATAAGCTATTGTATCATGATGCAATATTAGTAGAAATGTCTTAAAGGGATATTCCGCCATTTTTGGAAATAAGCTCATTTTCCACCTTCCCTCGAGCAAAACAATCGATCTTTACCCTTTTCCCGTTCATCCAGCCGTTCTGTGAGTCTGGGGGTACAACTTTTAGCTGTAGCTTAGCATAGATCATTGAATCGGATTAGACCATTAGCATCTCGCCCGCTTAAAAGTGACTACGATTTCCGGAATTTTTCCATTTAAAACTTGTCTCTTCTCAAGTTTGAAAGTGCAATAAGACCAACGGAAAATGAAACGTGGCGATTTTCTAGGCTGATTTTACCCGGAACTATATTCTCTTTCTGGCGTAATAATCAAGGAAAGTTGCAAAGGTACCATGGGCGCAGTGATATGACGCGCCTCAAAGTGTAGTCCCGGTATACCACCGGTAATAGCAGGTTATCACGTTGGTTGTATTGCCGGAAGAAGCCTACAGGGACTATTGAGGCGCTGCGTCATATCACTACGCCCATGGTACCTTTGCAACTTTCCTTGATTATTACGCCAGAAAGAGAATATAGTTCCGGGTAAAATCAGCCTAGAAAATCGCCACGTTTCATTTTCCGTTGGTCTTATTGCACTTTCAAACTTGAGAAGAGACAAGTTTTAAATGGAAAAATTCCGGAAATCGTAGTCACTTTTAAGCGGGCGAGATGCTAATGGTCTAATCCGATTCAATGATCTATGCTAAGCTACAGCTAAAAGTTGTACCCCCAGACTCACAGAACGGCTGGATGAACGGGAAAAAGGTAAAGATCGATTGTTTTGCTCGAGGGAAGGTGGAAAATGAGCTTATTTCCAAAAATGGCGGAATATCCCTTTAAAGCGAGGGCAGGCAACTTGGAGAAACCAGCCACAGTATCACGGCAGAAGGCTCCCGCCCCTCCGTTCAGTCCACCCTCCAATGCTCTCACATGACTATCTGCTCTGCCTTGTGAACACACAGCAGGCTGACAGACAAGTAAGACATCCAATCATGTATTTCATACTGAATTAAATGATTGGGGACAGGCTTAATTCAGGCCTATTAGAGCCATAGATACACAATGGCAGAGCATTTATTTATTTGTTGCTGTCAGGATGTAAAGAAAATATAAAGAAAGTAACAAAAGTTATTTTGAAATAAATGACCATCATATTTATGACCATCATAAATGGAGGGGACACTCTATGAGACACACTATGACATTCTATGAGGCTGTATGTGTCTAAATATATAGAGATTTCACCTGTTAAAGGATTTGGCGAGTTTGCTAAGAACCCAGCAGGGTAATTGTGCACATTTTCACAGTTGAGATGTAAATCCTGATTTTCCGAGGGTCAGGCCTCCATCAGACCTGGGTCAGGCCTCCATCAGACCTGGTCAGGCCTCCAGCAGACCTGGTCAGGCCTCCATCAGACCTGGGTCAGGCCTCCATCAGACCTGGTCAGGCCTCCATCAGACCTGGGTCAGGCCTCCATCAGACCTGGGTCAGGCCTCCATCAGACCTGGGTCAGGCCTCCAGCAGACCTGGGTCAGGCCTCCATCAGACCTGGCCAAGGTCAGGCCTCCATCAGGCCTGGGTCAGGCCTCCAGCAGACCTGGGTCAGGCCTCCATCAGACCTGGCCAAGGTCAGGCCAATCACAACCTTAGATCTATTGACACCATGACTGTACCGCCGTTGAAGGGCCATTGGACAACAACTAAGATGGCTGCCGCCGATCTGTAACAGTCTGTGCAAATAGGATAGTATAGAATACCTTTATTGTCTTGCACTATAGAAACCTTTTGTTGCATTCCTAACTCCTAACTTAACATAAATATAATTATGAATCCATTGAATCTGCTATTTTACCAATAATAAACAACCCAGATGGTATTCCTTTCTCTAAATGACTTAAAGCTTCAGTAGATAACAAGTATTTTGTCTGCCATTCTCTTGCTCTGATTGGTTGAAGGTCTATCAATTGCATCTAGAAGTATTTTGGTCTTCACCTGTTGATAAGAAAATCAACTGAGTGGTAAGACTAATACTCATTTGCGAATTGCTCTGCCAATGTCAGACTAACAATATACAGACTATGTCCTGAATAGTTTTTCATCATTTATTTCAGCATTTGTATATAGATACTTCTGTTTCAAAAAGAAAGGCATCTTCTATTGGCTTCCAAGTGCATCCCATTCCATGGATGGAATCCTATTACATTCATTAGTCTGCTTGGCTAATCCCGCTCACACTCAGCTATTGTATTACCCAGTTTGGACAGCATGACCACCAGCCATAGGGAAGGTGGCATACAATTAATGTTTCAGTTCTCAGTACTACCAGCTGTATTGGGCTAGCCAATATCATGATTGTTACTCCTTTGCAATTACATTTGTAAGAGCATTTAATTTAATAGCACTTTTTCTAATTTGTCTTAACTTCTGACCTTGCTGACCAATTGTTAATGATTTTCTTTAGTCATTCTTCAAATAAAACCTAAAATGACCAATAACAAAACATATGGGTACTACTTTGATTGAGGAATAATTAATCACAACGTGTTATTTCTCACAAAATAACTTTAAATAAAAGCTCCTCAGTAAGGAATTTGTTTTTACTTTAGATCTTACCAGTGTTAAATGGGGCCATAACGAAGCTAATGATGAATAATGAATAATGATTGTGTAGTGTGTGGACCACAGCCACAGAGAGGAACTGTTTTCCCCAGGACAAAATGCTTGCTATCTTCCTCAGGCACAGCAACAAAGCTCTCCTTCAACCACTGCCTCAGGCTGTACCCTACCTGGAACTGGGGCAAAGCCACCCCTATAAACTCAGCACCCTATTGCACCTGTGCAAGTTAAGGCCCTATGAAAGGAAAAATCAGCAAGTATTAAACATTGCTGAAAGTGTTAAGGCACATTTATTTATCCATCATTTTTACCTAAAGGAATAATAATAACACGTGGTTGAAGTCCATTTTGGAACAAAAAGTACTTCACAGATACACCACTCATTATGTATAAAACTAGTGAAGAGACCATTGCATATTAGTTATTAAATGTGTGACTCATAGAGACCCAGTGAAGATACAGACCTGCCACAGTAAGGTGCTCACATGCTGGTAATAATGTAATAATAATAATGTATATTTTTATCCAGTATGTGACAACAAACTTGATTGACTGATTGATTGTGCACTGTGTTTGTGAAGAGAGACATCTTTTCAGAGGGCAACCAACAGATAGGAAGTGTTGTTCAGGCATGTTGGTGAGTGCCAAGGCTACAAGTACTCTAAAAGCAAGCTTGTGTGATGGAGCACAAGCTCCATCACACAAGAGAGAGAGAGAGAGAGAGAGAGAGAGAGAGAGAGAGAGAGAGAGAGAGAGAGAGAGAGAGAGAGAGAGAGAGAGAGAGAGAGACAGAGAGAGAGAGAGAGAGAGACAGAGAGAGAGAGACAGAGAGAGAGAGAGAGACAGAGAGAGAGAGAGAGAGAGAGAGAGAGAGAAAGAGAGAGAGCGAGACACAGAGAGAGAGAGAGAGAGAGAGAGAGAGAGAGAGAGAGAGAGAGAGAGAGAGAGAGAGAGAGAGAGAGAGAGAGAGAGAGAGAGCCCTTACCCCAAACCTAGAGAATACACATACACATTATACTGGACTGCCTCATGAACATTTTGGACTATTACGTATAATGGTGTACAATATAGTTTCAATATTGTAGCATGTAGAGAACCTTATTCACGTTGACACGTATGTATAACAGTCCAAACTGATCTGACAGGAATCCATGAAATAGCCACGGACGCTTAACTTAACAAAATCTGTGGTGGGCCCACGGAATCACTGAAGTTTCCGTGGTGTATTGGTGAATGATGTATTGGTGAATTGTAAGAAACAAAGCAAAGCAAACTGCCTTTTTTTCTCAAGTCATGTGGGCTATCTTTAGTTCATATAGCATAAAAACGACCCAGTTTCCGATGTAAGACTCGACACACATCCTCTTACAAACAAGAGCCTCTCTGTTGGTTTTGCCTTTTTAACTTCACACAAGTGTAGGACTACTGTCTTCATTCAAAGTCCTGTCACAAAAAGGCTCGCTACAACCCTACCCCTATAAACAGGCCTTGTGTGTATGTAGACATAATGGGAACCCAAAGGTGAATTCAAATGGCAGAACGGTCTAATTTATTTTATTAATTACATTTGCTCATTGACTGGGCTCTGTGTACTTTCCTGAGGTGAACCCTGAAGGTACAAAGACAAATAACTCAAATACAATTTGAGGTTGATGCATTTAGGTGACCTTAAAAAAGCGTCAGTATGGGGGCTTATCAATACAAATAGGCTAGATGTGTGGCTACAGGTTTGCTAGAGCCTATAGATATGTCATAGAGAAGAGAGAGTTGTTGATCAACAAGTTCCACTGTAAGGTCTTTTAAAACTGGATTAGTCATTTGCTGTATACCTAATGTTTAAAGTAAACAGTTCTCTCTCACCCCAGTGTCCCATGGATTCAGGTAACTGTTGTTTAATATACTAATCCAAACTGGAAGACTAATAGGAAACACAGGCACAAGAATGGAGGATATGATAGGTGCACATTTACTCCAATCAAATCTCAGAACTCAGAACTCAGAAATATGTTTATTGCCAAGTAGGTTTGCACCTATGAAGAATTTGCCTTGGTTTCTGCGCACCAGTAAACAATCAACAAACAACAACAAACAACAATAACAATAGACAGTACCAACAATCAACAAGATGGCAGGTATCGAGTATTGTTTAAATAGTAAATAGTAAAGTCGAGTTGAAATTCACAGTTTAGATCAAGATCCAGAGTATAGTGAATGGCCCCATTTGATTCTGTTTCAACACACCCAAACATGCCCGTGTGAGCTCATGCAGCAAAACAGCCTACTTGTGTTACTATTGACTTACAATCAGATCACGTGATGAGGGTGACATTGGAAACACTTGACCCTTGTTTTAAATAAAAAGCCTAGCTGTGTTAAAAAATGTAATGTAGAAAGTGTAAATAGATCTGACACCAACGAATCGGTTTTTGCGTCACACATTCACCGGGTATGCCAGGGTGCGAGAGAAAGACCGTGAATAATAATAATAATAATAATAATAATAATAATAATAATAATAATAATAATAATAATAATAAGAAGAAGAAGAAGAAGAAGAAGAAGAAGAAGAAGAAGAAGAAGAGGGAGAAGAAGAGGGAGAAGAAGAATTGTACATTTAGTTGATGAATTTGAAGTGAGTCATGGTTGATACATTAATTATAATGCCATTAATCAAAAGCTTATTAAAATAAACATAGGCCTACATGTGTAACCTATAGTGCCTACTGCGATTAAGGGATGGATATTGTTGTTTTGCTTCGTGATATTCTCAATGTACAAACTGCTTAACAACAACGAAACACTGTAACGCATTTCATGCATCAGCCATAATATACAAACATGTAGTAGGCTACCATGTGTTCAAATCATCCAATGAGATGTGCAATTTCCTACTTACTTTAGACGAGTTCGTGTTGGAAAACATCGCCTAACAGGCTACAAATTATACCGAAGTAAACCAAGGACAGAACAACTCACCTTCAGTTTCCACAGTGAATTCCAGTTATTAGAGCAATAGGATATATATATATATAATACCCATTTGAGAAGGCTATATCTAACTTGGATATAATAGCCTATCAATCACACGAGAACAAATCAAAGTGATGATATATTACACTGTTGTTTACGTTGACCAGATAGGATGTGCCATCTACTGTAACATACTACGAGGACCACCAACTCCTCCTGTGCCACAGAGTGCGGAGCGGTCATGCGCAGTGCGTTCCCACACAGTCCCTGAGGGAGACGCAACTTCAGACCATGCTTTAGAAGGAGCGCAATTATTTCCTGTTTCACATTAACAATTGGCATTTAAGATACTAGACAAATTACTGTCCCCATTTTGTATGTTGCCCCTCCAATGTAACCGCATTTGTGGTAACTTTACCTTCAACAATAGGCTATTGGCCTAATTATGTACATCGAGAGATTATTAGCACAGCATCATAATAAATTATTTTCATCATCACAATACAATTACTTGTCATGATAATTATGTTGCTATCTACACTATCTGCAGGCAAAAAACATGCCCATGGGCTACATATTTTGTGTTATACATGAGGATATTCTGCCATCTACTGGAGATGGCAGAATATCCTCATGTATATATATATATATATAATTCTCAGTCATCCATGAAAGTAGTAACAGTTTATGCCAAGGAATTTGTGTTTTTTGCCCACATGTGTGCTGTCCCTCAGGTTCACTGGAGCAAGAGTATTGCAGGCATTGAACCCACGGCGCGCCTCTGACTTACTGAAGGACTCTTGCTGTTCCAGGAGGGAAGGGAGGCGCTGGGAGAAAGGTCTTTTTTCATGAACCACTTGCTGCGTGTTGAATGGCTTTTGAGAACATGTTTGGATGTTCCCTGGGGGGTGTTGCTGTTGAGCTGAATGTGCCCTGGACCATTCCCTGTGAGGCTTTGATGCATCAGACACCAGCTTTTTGTCAAATGCCGACTGCTTTTGGATATTCTTATGGTTTTCCAAATTATAGTCATACTTTTTTCTGCTCTGTTCGAGTACATCATTCACAGTTTCCTCATGACTAAATCCTGGCTCTTCTTGTGAAAGCAGTGTGCGGTTCCACAAGACCTTGGAGTGCACTTTGTCTGTGTTCTCTGCCTGTGTCACATGAACTGTGCTCCTCCCTTGCATGTTTGCTTCAGTATGACTTTCATCATACATGAAGGTGTGCGTTTCCTTCTTCCCACTCTCAGATTGTAAGTCTTTGTGTTCAGGCTGACTCACAGGCATCCTCTCACTTTGTCTGTGGAACAGCTCTTGGGAGAGTAGAGCCGGCCTGGTCTTTGTGGAGATCCATTGTGTTTGATCACGGCCACAGGCGGTGACATGGGGTGTCACAGTTTCCTGTGGTTCACTGTCATACATGGAGGGTGTTGTATCTCTGTTAGGGCGGCAGGCCCCTGCTGCCATGAGAGACCTGGACTGATTTAGTTGTTCAGATTCAACAGCAAGTGGCCCAGTTGTAGAAGGAGTTAAGGTGGTCTTTGGGCCAAGAGAAGCACGTCGTCTACTCGCCATGCGGCCCTCCATCGGTCTGGAGGGAGCAGACGTAGGATGGGACCTCTCTCTCTGTTGCAAACACAGGTTTGTTAGAAAGAGATTGGTTTTCTGCATCACAGTTTGAAACGCTGGACACTGTTGCAAAAAAGTTGAGGTGTTGTGAATGCAAGTATACTGCTTTCACAACTGCATTCATATATGCAGTGTCTGAAATTCGGCCAAAATAGGAGCTAGACCACAGGTCTAGAAACTTTTGAAAGTTACTAGCCCTGGTTTAAAGTTACACGTTTTCACATCACACACTTTTAGTGACATCGTATGCCTTATTCACTTCCTTAATTTCCATTTTCTTTGTCTTTTCATCTGGTTGATTTGTCATGAGACCACACCATTGACGGAGCAGGATTTTGCTTGTAAACCTGTTGTTGTAACCCTCTCTTGGACGGCATCTTTAAGTTTGATATAAAGGGTCGTTTTTGTGATTAAAATAAAGTTAAAATAGGACGTGAGTGTGTGATGAAATGTGTTTATGTAGTCAACGCAAATGGTGCATAAATGAGCCTAGTCCATGTGTGCAGAGCAGATGATAGGAGACGTAGCCATGTGGCATCAGGAGGTTATTAACCAGGGAACACGAAGGGACGTCTACTCTGGAAGTATTTCTACTAAGTAGTCAAGGCGCATGTGAACCTGTTAATGTCCAATGTAAGGGTTGTGGATATTCATTTTGTTCGATTGAAGGAGAGGATTTCATTGAGTTGGCCCAGAACTTATTAAAGGCCATAGTGCAGGTTAAACACCACTGTCGATTAATGGTTACATAAAGCACTCAAGATATGTATATAAAGTTAGAAATGTCCAAAATGGTGTTACAGTCCAGTTTTTTGTAGTTTTTGGTAGTAAGGGTTATTTTTAATGCAATTTGGCGATGACGTGCAATATGCAATATGTCAGGATTCAAAGTGCATACATTTGGATTTATGTGGTTAGTTATGTGGAGTGGATTTATTCACATGAAGGTACAAAGCTTTGGAGTGTCTGACCCAGCCGTGTAGTGATCACTACGTGATCACGTAATGGCCACGCAGTTGCTTGGACGCAGTCATGAGACCGTGATGGTTCTGCGTGGGGTTTACGTGTCGAAATGCAATTCATTGCCAGACCGGCAGAGGGCGGCAAGAATGACGATTCTGGTCATTACATACGGATTACTAGCGAGTAAAAAAAAGTTTACAGACATGAAGGTAAAAGTTATGTATATGTTGTTGCCAATCAGTCGAAGCATTTATTACACCGTGGCGGTGTTTATGAGTGGAAACCGGAAAAGCGATCTCCAGCGGATGTAGTTAGCGGACCAATCACAGCCAAAGCTGCGTTGGTGTTGCCTTGCCTCGATGCGCGTCTAGGATTTTTGGGAGGTGCACGTCAGGCCCTTGCGATGGACGCAAGGGGGGTCCGCAAGGACGTAATGGGTCCGTAAGCCCCCTAGCGTTGTGTCAACATGGAAGCATAACTTACACTTTATGCTGTGCAAGAGAGGTTTACAATAGCAAAAAATAGGTTTGCGATGATGGCCGCTTGTAAAAGACGCTCCGTGCAAAGGGGTTGTAAAGTTACCAGACACATGGGCTGACAAGTGCACAGTTACAGTTACTAGCCCAATATAGGAAAGTTACTAGACCTGGGCATGCGGGCGTGTCGCCATTTTGAACCCTGATATATGTATTACATGATATTGCAAACTATACAATCCAGCATAGTATTCCTCATTTCTGATTGTTATTAACATTCAATAGGAGTAGAAAACATGGTGCTACCAAAAAAAGATGTTCTGAGCTACAAGCCCCCTGGTGCATCCTTTATCACTCCATTTCAACATCTTTTTGGGTCCAGTCAAAACGTTTTGGGTGTCTAAAATGTCATCATATCATAAGCACACGTACACACGTCTCAGTATCTTCACTGAGAAGGTTTTAATATTCTTTTTTTTTTTTTTTACCAGTGGTGCATTGTGTGAAGTTACTCCTCTAGTGGTGCAGCCAACTATTTTTTCATTGAAGTCATCCATCTTTAAAGGATTTGCTGCTCCAGATCCTCAAGAAATGAAACACACGTTAGGTATGCTGTATTATACTATTAATAAAAATAGCTAACTAAAATCAAAATACACTTCATTTATATGATTCTTTGAATCCAACAGTCCATGTGATCCTTTTGTGTAGAAACCTATTGGGAGTACAGATTTCCAGATGGTACGTTGACAGAGGGTAAGAGTGCAGATATACATTATAATATTTACACTTCTCTCAGGATCCTGGCTGAAATACACTGAATATAAAAAGCCATTTGGATGCTACTATTTGGGAGTTCAATTAAGCGTGTGTTTGACTGACTGAGGTGGAGACTGCCATGTCTTGGACATTCATACATGTGATAGATAGATAGGGAGATAGCTGAACCTGTCTATGGTCAATACAATGATTGGTGATATAGTTGGGTGTTATCTGCAATGACTATCAAATGATGAACCCATACTTACCAGAGATATCATTCTACTTTAGAAGTTGTATTATCTATATCAATACATGCATGTATGAAACTAGACGTACCTGGGGTTTTGATTATCCTAATAAAAGGATATAGCATTGCAGTGTTACCTTTGTCTAAATTACTTTGTGTGTTAAAGGCAGAGCTAAAACCGCAATACAGTATGTATATAGTCAGTATATAGCATAGTTTATATACAAAGAAGAAGTCATAAACGTGAAAAGCGCTCCTACCTGTGTAGTGCAGTTGGTAAGAGCTTATCCATCGTGAGTGCTCCGTGTTTCTGAGCAGGTTAGCTGTTGGCTCGGACAGTGAGGCCTCCCAGTCACAGAGCGTGGACTCAGGTAACACACTCTTTGGTAACACACTCTTTGGTAACACACTCTTTGGTAACACACTCTTTGGTGGAGTGAGGTACAACACTTGGCCCCCTGCTGGCTTGGTGTGCTGAAAGCAGATTAATTCTTGCTATATTGTAATAACAACATTGACTTGAGGAAGGTTCCAGAACAAAGATTCTCACATCCAAGAAGCCATGTTCCCCAGGGGGCACAACACCGTTGTTTCCACGTGTCTTTTGGAAATCTAGGATTTCTCGTCTGTATGGAGCACCTGTAAAATGTAAAGATGTAAAGATGTAAAACTCTGCTGATCCAGCTTGAAACCAATGTTAGGGTCCAACTTTATGGTTGAACAAATCTTAACCAGGCATTCTGCCATGGTCAGGGAACTGCTTGATCTTCTGTTTGCAAGACCAGGAGATGTGATCAGGAGAGAAAAAAAACATTGGTTCTGTGGTTGGGTTAGGGTGTTTAACCTCTAGCCTGTTCTGCCGTTGTACCTCAATGTGCACAAGTTACCTGTCGGCATCATTTAGCAATGTGTCTAAACCCTACCTGATCCATAACTGCATCTAAAAAGAACATTCCAGTCAGTCATCTTAATAGCATGATATGTGTTCACTCTTACCCATTGTTTTACTGGATACCTTGACCTGCAAAGCGCTGGCAGGGATGAGGGGATCGAGGCTGGCTTGGCTGGCTCCTTGAACTCTAGTGTGAAGGTCATCCTGGGAGCGGAATGACGGGAAGACGGCAAAGCAGGAGATGTGGGAGAAATAGGGATGCTGCTTAGGGATGGCAACCGGGATCATCCTTACACTGGTAGATGGATGTGGAGCAAAGGTGGAGAAGAGAAATACACGTTGAATGTTAAAGTGTAAATGTTCAAGCAAATAACAATGTTATGGACATTTTGGAATTTGTACAAAACTAATTATAAAGTGAAAAAGAAAGACCAAAATCTTAGCTATGCACCCCATGTTAACATCAGTTGGTTTGGGAATTCTGAAACAAAATGTTTTCAAACAGAAAACGATTACAATGGATAACACATCGTAACCATTCTTTTGTTTCGTTACAAATGCTGTTAAACTTACCGCTGATCATTCAGACGGAGGTTACTCTTCATGGTGGTGGAGGTGATGTTATAATGTTGTCGTATGGTCAGTCCTATGTCGTAATAACATCATGTGCTTGACTATTCTACAGAGAATATCTCTATTCACTCTGGTTCCTGTTCATGGGAAACACATGTAGGTTGAGATGTATTGTGTGAGGCTGAATACCATAGTCAAGTCTCAAACTCATTGTTCTATCATACAGATTATTTATCAAACATTTTTTTATTTCAATCATTTTTTAATACCTTTTGATAAATGTTGATAATAACTGCTTGATGAAGCTGTGTACTGATACAAATACTGTTATTATTCTAGCAACACAATACATGATGAGAGGAGTTGCAAAAGCACTGTAGGGTGATACATTACCTCGGAATGCTTTTCAAAGTATTCTCTATCTTTGGACAACTTTGCTCTTCAGCTTTTCAAGGAAGCCTGGATGTTGTTGAAATGCTCCAGAAAGTCTCTGTTGTATCCGAGAAGCGTAGTGTGATGTGGGCTTTGGGTTCTTCCTTGGATGGCCATTGAGACGATGCCACAACACAATAAGAAATAGGATCAGGCCTTGTGACACCCTATCCAGTGCACCCCATGAGAGAGAGAGAGAGCAGCACTCCCTATGTAAGGATAAGAAGGGAGCCAGGCTGGTGATACCACGCAACAACAAAGACATGGATGAAGCTGATGGAAGAGCACAACAGAAAGAAAGAAAGAAACTAAACTTTTGTCTTTTTTTGTCTGATCTTGTTTTACAGCCTTGCTGTAACCATTTCAACTGTTTAATGTGTTGTAGCTTAATTGGATTGATTCATATAAACCATTTATCAAAACCATTTTTCAGAATGTGACCACTGTTCAGATTGCACATTCAAGCACATGTGGATGTGTCAGAGTACTGTGACTGGTCACAAGAGGACACACTGAGGATGACCAGAGCTCTGGTGACACAGGCCACCAGCTGGCCTGTATGCTGCATCTCATTACAGCTCTCAGGTAGCCCTTCTCTGCTTCCCTATGAATGCATGGCACTGAGTGTGTCTTACACATTCTATAACACAGCATATCATCAAATAATATACCATACTATAACATAATGTATGATATAATATAATATAATGATATATAATATATGATATAATTTAATGTAATATTTCTACACTGGCCTTCTGTTCATAATCAGCTCCTGTGGCCCACTTGATCAATTCAAGCTGCTGAAATCCAGCATGCTGAAATCCATGCGGAGTAGAAAAGCATAAACCAACAGCAGCTTTTCACACTAAGTGTACTTTACTCAACATGTGGAAGGTACAAAGTAATCAGTACTCAGATAGATATATCCAAATCTTGGATATAGTGATTTTAGTTATGTAATGGTATATCTATGGTATGTTTCTTGCTGTGAGAGTCAGATTCTCTTAGGAAGACACTCATGTTGGTCTTTTCATCCAAGCACACAATGAACCACCTGAGCTGAATAGAGAAGCAGAAAAAACTGCCTTGAATCATTGAGCCCAAATGTATGTGTGTGTGTGTGTGTGTGTGTGTATGAGAGTGTGTGTGTGTGTGTGTCTGTGTGTGTGTGTGTGTGTGTGTGTGTGTGTGGATATGTGTGTGTGTGTGTGTGTTTGTGTGTGTGTATGAGAGTGTGTGTGTGTGTGTGTGGATATGTGTGTTTGTGTATGTAATTGTGTGTGTGTGTGTGTGTGTGTGTGTGTGTGTGTGTACATGTGTTTGTGTGTGTGTCAGTAAGGGACAATGAGAGAGTGGCGGAGGAAGAGAGAAGGAAGGAGAGAAAGGGAGATAGGAACAGATTAAAATAAGTGTTTTGCAGCTTATGTGGACAATGTTGCTTCTTGAGCTCAAGTCCACTTGACTCTAGAGTAACTGGTCTGGTGTTGAAAGTGTCTTAAAATTCCATGAGTGCAAACATTCTTGCTAGGAGGGTCCCCAGTGGGATTCAAACCCCTCAAGGCTGAGTTATGCTTAAGTTATGCTTCCGCGTTGACACAACGCTGGGGGGCTTACGGACCCATTACGTCCTTGCGGACCCCCCTTGCGTCCACCGCAAGGGCCTGACGTGCACCTCCCAGCGGTGTTGGTTGTGTGGTCCGCTAACTAAATCCGCTGGAGATCGCTTTTCCGTTTTCCACTCATAAACACCGCCACAGTGTGATATATGCTTCGACCGATTGGCAACAACATATAGGCCTACATACAACTTTTGCCTTCATGTCTGTAAACTTTTTTTTTTACTCGCTAGTAATCCGTATAATGATCATTTGTATATATTAGCGACCCCCTTTTTATTTAGTTTTTTTGTACTCTTATCTTTATGTATATTTATATTTTGCATGCGTGTCTCGCACCAGGGATTGAGGGAAACAGCATTTCGGTTTTTGTGTATGTCCTGTACATTCATGAAAACTGACAATAAAGTTTACTTGACTTGACTTGACTTGAGAATGGTCATTCTGGTCCCTCTACCGGTGTGGCATGGAATTGCATTTGGACACATAAACCCCACGCAGAACCATCACGGTCTCATGACTGCGTCCAAGCAACTGCGTGGCCATTGTGTGACCACGTAGTGATCGCAACGTGGAACCATAACCGATGCTTAACTCCGGTAGTGTGAATGCTAAGCTGCAGCAGTTGTGCTTTAGCATCCAAATAGTTGAATTGAAGTTGGGGTGGACAAAGAAACATACAATATACAATTTCAAGAAGACATTGCAGTATTGTGTTGAATATTGTGTTGCCTGCTTGATTGTCACAGTGCCCGCACTTTGCCGTTGGTGCAGTCAATTATGTGAATGTTACCATGGAGACAAGTGGCCTTGGGTCTATTCAAAGTTGTTCACAAAAACAAGACAGCTGAAGCATATTTCATACAAGTCTGCCTGTCTGCGTGTCCATCTGTGTGCTTCCCTTCACCACTCCTGGTAAGCTTGCCTGTCTTCCTGACTCTTCTGGGTTTGCAAAATTGCCTGTTTGTGTATACCTGCCTGCTGCCGTGTAACAGGACCGTAAGCAGGATGATCAAGATGGACCCATCCCCCTATAGGCTACAACGCGTAATGACGCAACGTCCACCAATAGCCTACCATAGGCCATTAGGTCATATAGGCCTACAGCATAATAGAAATGAGACCACTTGCAAAAGTACCCGCACCACAACAAATAAAATAAACGTTGACGGTGCACAATAGATGAAAAAAACACTGGTGACGGCGCACCAAAAGGAACCAACTCTGAACTGCAAACCAAAGACACAATAAACCCAAAAGCAGTGCCCGATCATTAAAATACATAAAAAGGTGCTGACCTACATCATAGCTGCATTTTCCGGGCTTTCCTCTGTGCAAAGTTGTTAATTAAATCCGTAATGTCCAGGTGACGCACATTGGCATTCTCAATCGACATTATGGCAAGTCCAGACAGACGAGACTGTCCCATTGAGCTCCTCAGGTAGCTTTTTATGAGTTTCAGTTTTGAAAATGAGCGCTCTGATGCCACTGTGACTGGAATAGTCAGGAACAGCACGAGAACAGTGCAAACTCCCCCGAAACTCGCAGTGGTGCATCTATTCTCAATGATGAGCATCTTCATCAGCTCTTGCACTGTCTTCAATTGGGAAATGCGGTCTTTCAAACACGCACGGAATGACAACAATTGCACCGGAAATTCCTCTTTTCGTTTTTGCTTTTGAAAGCCACTTTTATGTTTGTACTCCTCCATTTCTATCGCAATCGCTTACTCAAGTTCAACGCGAAATGGCTGCCAACTGAGAGACGTAACGCACATGCACGTTCACTACAATATCCCATAATCCCCAGTCGCAATGTAAAACAAAATACACCAAAATACATTGTTGTTAGCTTCTAAAATGATTTAATGATCACTAAAATATGTTGTCAATATAAATTCAAATGTGTTTGTGTAATTACTTTTTGAAATTACAGCCTATATGGTATGTTAGTGATGATTCACACCATCTATCAGCATCGTGCTTAAGAAGCAATTCAGACTGCTGAATTCTACTTCTACTGACAGGCACGAAAATCAAGCCCATTCAGCGCCGGCGCTCCGCACACGCAGAACACGCACTGCACGTAGGGCACCAAGTGCCTGAGGGGGGGGGGGGGGGGGGGGCACCAAAAAAATCTGTCTCGTAAAAAAATCATCATCATAATAATAATCATAATAACGCAATATATTTAAAATCAACATATTAACACATTCAAATGTGTTAATAAACAATACAAAAGTATTGTCTCTCTCTCCCCTTGGTGCCCCCCTCCCCCACATCCCAGTGGTATGTTCCATTAGATCATTCTAAAGTAGGCAGACCCCTGTGTTTAAACATGGCCTCGAAAAGGCATCAAGAATCAGGATGGATATGCGAAAAAAGAAGAGACAGCGAGATGATGCACGTACGTCGATGGCAGGTAAGACAATGTTTTAAATAAAAATGGCTAATTCTGTAACATTTAGTCCTTGTATGAATGTCTATGCTCATGCCAGGTAATGTTAACGTTAACGTCAACAAACTAACGTTAGCTCTATAGCCATGTTCTGTCAGTATTAGCCAAGTTTACTTATATAGGCCTACTGCATTTCAGGATGTTTATTTGGAATTTGTTATGTAGCCTACATTATGCATGTGAACTGTGAACCAACGAGTATGCATTGTGTACTGTAGTGGAAAAAGTAATGCTACAGAATATGATACTTTAAAGTAATGTGTTGATGAATGGAGAATTGCTCCTGGTAACATGAACTCTGAAAAACCTTGCAACTGAAAAAGATGTGTTAAGCCAAATTATACAGGGGTTCATCAACTGTAGTCGTCATTCTATGCCGACATTTTCGAGAGGTTCATAGGCCAAGGGGCCAAGGGCGACATCTGCAGGTGAAACTACAACTTGAAAGAAAAGAAAGAAATCTTAGTTATGTAGATCCCCCTCCCTTCACATTTATAGTTTTCAAATTATGTAGATTTTTTTATATATATTGTGAGCCATCAATCATTGTTTAAGGTAAAATAGTAAAATAGTTTTAAATGTTGTCATGCACCAGTGATTAGCACATAGGCTTATATAAACCTGTAATTAATATGTAATATTGTTTTTGAATCAAGGTGCAAAACTGTATTTCAGTATACAATCCCTGAGCATTTTTTCTTGTATTTCTGAATGCAGGGTCAATGCTTAGATGTGTGGAAGGAGTTCCTTGAGACCAGGAGGAAGATTTAAATTATCAATCTCTGCAGACTCTGCAACAGTACCCAGCCCTGACCAACAACCATCAACTACTAGTTCTGGTACAGATACAACCCAGCCCACAACCACCACTTCTGGCAGAGTGACTCCTGTCACTGAGAGGCCATCAGCAAGTGACTTTGTAGAGACTTCATACTGCGTTTACAATGTTCAGTTCTTTTACATTCATTTCACATATATTTTTAAAAAAATAATGGTGGTTGTATTTATTATGTTAAAGAATTTTATTTTTATTTATTTTAATGTTTGGTGCTATTGTTAATGCAGAATTAGTGTAGTCTTTTATCAGGAGTAATTTTGGAAATAAAGAGAAACGTACTGACAATTACTGAATTGATGTCCATTTTTGGGGGGCACCACAATGCATTTGTGCTTAGGGCACCCAAATGGCTAGCGCCGGCCCTGAGGCTATTGCTTGGCCGGGGCCGTAAGCACTTAGCTGCTTACTAATAGTTACGCCTCAGCCTGCCTGCGTTCTCTCTGCTTGCCTGTCTCTCTGCCTGCTTCTGGTGAATTGAAGCTATGTAGACATGCTGTGAGCCAATTGACACAATCAATCTGCATCAATCCAAACCTGATTAGAATACTCAGCAGACTGTGTCTTTCATGGTTTGAAACATAATGGAACATAAAATCTCTCTGCGCTTTTGATTTGAGCCCAGAGTGTGTCTGTGGTGGAAACCTATAAATGAGCCAGTGAACAGCCCGTCCTGCAGTTCTTCGACCTAGCAGGATATAGGGTTGTGTCTCAGTATTACAACATACTACTGGACAAACAATCGCCAGTGATTGACAGCTGTGACGACAAGTATCCAAGTACAAACTCGGATAAAACTCGAATATATGTTATTAATATATTCGTTTTATATAGACGGATAACGATGGATTGGCTAAAGTGGAGAGCAATTGCATGAATTAGTTCCGGATTAGGTACAGTCCGTCTTTGAGATCCTCGCCACAGCGCATAGGCGACAACACGTCGTGTTTCTTCTGCTTTACTGGATCTGCCTGGCGGTCATC
>JAXIVH010000002.1:841975-881394 GCA_036785325.1 Urophycis tenuis | reverse complement strand
CAAAGTCCTGTCACAAAAAGGCTCGCTACAACCCTACCCCTATAAACAGGCCTTGTGTGTATGTAGACATAATGGGAACCCAAAGGTGAATTCAAATGGCAGAACGGTCTAATTTATTTTATTAATTACATTTGCTCATTGACTGGGCTCTGTGTACTTTCCTGAGGTGAACCCTGAAGGTACAAAGACAAATAACTCAAATACAATTTGAGGTTGATGCATTTAGGTGACCTTAAAAAAGCGTCAGTATGGGGGCTTATCAATACAAATAGGCTAGATGTGTGGCTACAGGTTTGCTAGAGCCTATAGATATGTCATAGAGAAGAGAGAGTTGTTGATCAACAAGTTCCACTGTAAGGTCTTTTAAAACTGGATTAGTCATTTGCTGTATACCTAATGTTTAAATTGAACAGTTCTCTCTCACCCCAGTGTCCCATGGATTCAGGTAACTGTTGTTTAATATACTAATCCAAACTGGAAGACTAATAGGAAACACAGGCACAAGAATGGAGGATATGATAGGTGCACATTTACTCCAATCAAATCTCAGAACTCAGAACTCAGAAATATGTTTATTGCCAAGTAGGTTTGCACCTATGAGGAATTTGCCTTGGTTTCTGCGCACCAGTAAACAATCAACAAACAACAACAAACAACAATAACAATAGACAGTACCAACAATCAACAAGATGGCAGGTATCGAGTATTGTTTAAATAGTAAATAGTAAAGTCGAGTTGAAATTCACAGTTTAGATCAAGATCCAGAGTATAGTGAATGGCCCCATTTGATTCTGTTTCAACACACCCAAACATGCCCGTGTGAGCTCATGCAGCAAAACAGCCTACTTGTGTTACTATTGACTTACAATCAGATCACGTGATGAGGGTGACATTGGAAACACTTGACCCTTGTTTTAAATAAAAAGCCTAGCTGTGTTAAAAAATGTAATGTAGAAAGTGTAAATAGATCTGACACCAACGAATCGGTTTTTGCGTCACACATTCACCGGGTATGCCAGGGTGCGAGAGAAAGACCGTGAATAATAATAATAATAATAATAATAAAATAATAATAATAATAATAAGAAGAAGAAGAAGAAGAAGAAGAAGAAGAAGAAGAAGAAGGAGAGGGAGAAGAAGAATTGTACATTTAGTTGATGAATTTGAAGTGAATCATGGTTGATACATTAATTATAATGCCATTAATCAAAAGCTTATTAAAATAAACATAGGCCTACATGTGTAACCTATAGTGCCTACTGCGATTAAGGGATGGATATTGTTGTTTTGCTTCGTGATATTCTCAATGTACAAACTGCTTAACAACAACGAAACACTGTAACGCATTTCATGCATCAGCCATAATATACAAACATGTAGTAGGCTACCATGTGTTCAAATCATCCAATGAGATGTGCAATTTCCTACTTACTTTAGACGAGTTCGTGTTGGAAAACATCGCCTAACAGGCTACAAATTATACCGAAGTAAACCAAGGACAGAACAACTCACCTTCAGTTTCCACAGTGAATTCCAGTTATTAGAGCAATAGGATATATATATATATAATACCCATTTGAGAAGGCTATATCTAACTTGGATATAATAGCCTATCAATCACACGAGAACAAATCAAAGTGATGATATATTACACTGTTGTTTACGTTGACCAGATAGGATGTGCCATCTACTGTAACATACTACGAGGACCACCAACTCCTCCTGTGCCACAGAGAGCGGAGCGGTCATGCGCAGTGCGTTCCCACACAGTCCCTGAGGGAGACGCAACTTCAGACCATGCTTTAGAAGGAGCGCAATTATTTCCTGTTTCACATTAACAATTGGCATTTAAGATACTAGACAAATTACTGTCCCCATTTTGTATGTTGCCCCTCCAATGTAACCGCATTTGTGGTAACTTTACCTTCAACAATAGGCTATTGGCCTAATTATGTACATCGAGAGATTATTAGCACAGCATCATAATAAATTATTTTCATCATCACAATACAATTACTTGTCATGATAATTATGTTGCTATCTACACTATCTGCAGGCAAAAAACATGCCCATGGGCTACATATTTTGTGTTATACATGAGGATATTCTGCCATCTACTGGAGATGGCAGAATATCCTCATGTATATATATATATATATATATAATTCTCAGTCATCCATGAAAGTAGTAACAGTTTATGCCAAGGAATTTGTGTTTTTTGCCCACATGTGTGCTGTCCCTCAGGTTCACTGGAGCAAGAGTATTGCAGGCATTGAACCCACGGCGCGCCTCTGACTTACTGAAGGACTCTTGCTGTTCCAGGAGGGAAGGGAGGCGCTGGGAGAAAGGTCTTTTTTCATGAACCACTTGCTGCGTGTTGAATGGCTTTTGAGAACATGTTTGGATGTTCTCTGGGGGGTGTTGCTGTTGAGCTGAATGTGCCCTGGACCATTCCCTGTGAGGCTTTGATGCATCAGACACCAGCTTTTTGTCAAATGCCGACTGCTTTTGGATATGCTTATGGTTTTCCAAATTATAGTCATACTTTTTTCTGCTCTGTTCGAGTACATCATTCACAGTTTCCTCATGACTAAATCCTGGCTCTTCTTGTGAAAGCAGTGTGCGGTTCCACAAGACCTTGGAGTGCACTTTGTCTGTGTTCTCTGCCTGTGTCACATGAACTGTGCTCCTCCCTTGCATGTTTGCTTCGGTATGACTTTCATCATACATGAAGGTGTGCGTTTCCTTCTTCCCACTCTCAGATTGTAAGTCTTTGTGTTCAGGCTGACTCACAGGCATCCTCTCACTTTGTCTGTGGAACAGCTCTTGGGAGAGTAGAGCCGGCCTGGTCTTTGTGGAGATCCATTGTGTTTGATCACGGCCACAGGCGGTGACATGGGGTGTCACAGTTTCCTGTGGTTCACTGTCATACATGGAGGGTGTTGTATCTCTGTTAGGGCGGCAGGCCCCTGCTGCCATGAGAGACCTGGACTGATTTAGTTGTTCAGATTCAACAGCAAGTGGCCCAGTTGTAGAAGGAGTTAAGGTGGTCTTTGGGCCAAGAGAAGCACGTCGTCTACTCGCCATGCGGCCCTCCATCGGTCTGGAGGGAGCAGACGTAGGATGGGACCTCTCTCTCTGTTGCAAACACAGGTTTGTTAGAAAGAGATTGGTTTTCTGCATCACAGTTTGAAACGCTGGACACTGTTGCAAAAAAGTTGAGGTGTTGTGAATGCAAGTATACTGCTTTCACAACTGCATTCATATATGCAGTGTCTGAAATTCGGCCAAAATAGGAGCTAGACCACAGGTCTAGAAACTTTTGAAAGTTACTAGCCCTGGTTTAAAGTTACACGTTTTCACATCACACACTTTTAGTGACATCGTATGCCTTATTCACTTCCTTAATTTCCATTTTCTTTGTCTTTTCATCTGGTTGATTTGTCATGAGACCACACCATTGACGGAGCAGGATTTTGCTTGTAAACCTGTTGTTGTAACCCTCTCTTGGACGGCATCTTTAAGTTTGATATAAAGGGTCGTTTTTGTGATTAAAATAAAGTTAAAATAGGACGTGAGTGTGTGATGAAATGTGTTTATGTAGTCAACGCAAATGGTGCATAAATGAGCCTAGTCCATGTGTGCAGAGCAGATGATAGGAGACGTAGCCATGTGGCATCAGGAGGTTATTAACCAGGGAACACGAAGGGACGTCTACTCTGGAAGTATTTCTACTAAGTAGTCAAGGCGCATGTGAACCTGTTAATGTCCAATGTAAGGGTTGTGGATATTCATTTTGTTCGATTGAAGGAGAGGATTTCATTGAGTTGGCCCAGGACTTATTAAAGGCCATAGTGCAGGTTAAACACCACTGTCGATTAATGGTTACATAAAGCACTCAAGATATGTATATAAAGTTAGAAATGTCCAAAATGGTGTTACAGTCCAGTTTTTTGTAGTTTTTGGTAGTAAGGGTTATTTTTAATGCAATTTGGCGATGACGTGCAATATTCAATATGTCAGGATTCAAAGTGCATACATTTGGATTTATGTGGTTAGTTATGTGGAGTGGATTTATTCACATGAAGGTACAAAGCTTTGGAGTGTCTGACCCAGCCGTGTAGTGATCACTACGTGATCACGTAATGGCCACGCAGTTGCTTGGACGCAGTCATGAGACCGTGATGGTTCTGCGTGGGGTTTACGTGTCGAAATGCAATTCATTGCCAGACCGGCAGAGGGCGACCAGAATGACCATTCTGGTCATTACATACGGATTACTAGCGAGTAAAAAAAAAGTTTACAGACATGAAGGCAAAAGTTATGTATATGTTGTTGCCAATCAGTCGAAGCATTTATCACACCGTGGCGGTGTTTATGAGTGGAAACCGGAAAAGCGATCTCCAGCGGATGTAGTTAGCGGACCAATCACAGCCAAAGCCGCTGCGTTGGTGTTGCTTGCCTCGATGCGCGTCTAGGATTTTTGGGAGGTGCACGTCAGGCCCTTGCGGTGGACGCAAGGGGGGTCCGCAAGGACGTAAAGGGTCCGTAAGCCCCCTAGCGTTGTGTCAACTTGGAAGCATAACTTACACTTTATGCTGTGCAAGAGAGGTTTACAATAGCAAAAAATAGGTTTGCGATGATGGCCGCTTGTAAAAGACGCTCCGTGCAAAGGGGTTGTAAAGTTACCAGACACATGGGCTGACAAGTGCACAGAGTTACTAGCCCAATACAGTATAGGAAAGTTACTAGACCTGGGCATGCGGGTGTGTCGCCATTTTGAACCCTGATATATGTATTACATGATATTGCAAACTATACAATCCAGCATAGTATTCCTCATTTCTGATTGTTATTAACATTCAATAGGAGTAGAAAACATGGTGCTACCAAAAAAAGATGTTCTGAGCTACAAGCCCCCTGGTACATCCTTTATCACTCCATTTCAACATCTTTTTGGGTCCAGTCAAAACGTTTTGGGTGTCTAAAATGTCATCATATCATAAGCACACGTACACACGTCTCAGTATCTTCACTGAGAAGGTTTTAATATTCTTTTTTTTTTTTTTTACCAGTGGTGCATTGTGTGAAGTTACTCCTCTAGTGGTGCAGCCAACTATTTTTTCATTGAAGTCATCCATCTTTAAAGGATTTGCTGCTCCAGATCCTCAAGAAATGAAACACACGTTAGGTATGCTGTATTATACTATTAATAAAAATAGCTAACTAAAATCAAAATACACTTCATTTATATGATTCTTTGAATCCAACAGTCCATGTGATCCTTTTGTGTAAAAACCTATTGGGAGTACAGATTTCCAGATGGTACGTTGACAGAGGGTAAGAGTGCAGATATACATTATAATATTTACACTTCTCTCAGGATCCTGGCTGAAATACACTGAATATAAAAAGCCATTTGGATGCTTCTATTTGGGAGTTCAATTAAGCGTGTGTTTGACTGACTGAGGTGGAGACTGCCATGTCTTGGACATTCATACATGTGATAGATAGATAGGGAGATAGCTGAACCTGTCTATGGTCAATACAATGATTGGTGATATAGTTGGGTGTTATATGCAATGACTATCAAATGATGAACCCATACTTACCAGAGATATCATTCTACTTTAGAAGTTGTATTATCTATATCAATACATGCATGTATGAAACTAGACGTACCTGGGGTTTTGATTATCCTAATAAAAGGATATAGCATTGCAGTGTTACCTTTGTCTAAATTACTTTGTGTGTTAAAGGCAGAGCTAAAACTGCAATACAGTATGTATATAGTCAGTATAGCATAGTTTATATACAAAGAAGAAGTCATAAACGTGAAAAGCGCTCCTACCTGTGTAGTGCAGTTGGTAAGAGCTTATCCATCGTGAGTGCTCCGTGTTTCTGAGCAGGTTAGCTGTTGGCTCGGACAGTGAGGCCTCCCAGTCACAGAGCGTGGGGTCAGGTAACACACTCTTTGGTAACACACTCTTTGGTAACACACTCTTTGGTAACACACTCTTTGGTGGAGTGAGGTACAACACTTGGCCCCCTGCTGGCTTGGTGTGCTGAAAGCAGATTAATTCTTGCTATATTGTAATAACAACATTGACTTGAGGAAGGTTCCAGAACAAAGATTCTCACATCCAAGAAGCCATGTTCCACAGGGGGCACAACACCGTTGTTTCCACGTGTCTTTCGGAAATCTAGGATTTCTCGTCTGTATGGAGCACCTGTAAAATGTAAAGAAGGCGTCATGAATGTAGTTGAAACGTGCTAGGATGTAACAGCGAAGAGGAACTAAAAGTGAGGATGTGTTCGGTACCAAAAGTGAACAAGAAAAGTTAAGTTGCGAGTAAGCAATCCACCATTCCTTCTTGAAATGTAAAACTCTGCTGATCCAGCTTGAAACCAATGTTAGGGTCCAACTTTATGGTTGAACAAATCTTAACCAGGCATTCTGCCATGGTCAGGGAACTGCTTGATCTTCTGTTTGCAAGACCAGGAGATGTGATCAGGAGAGAAAAAAACATTGGTTCTGTGGTTGGCAATAAGGAAACAAGATAGAATGATCGTCCCTGGGGGACAGGAGAGTCTAGTGGGTTAGGGTGTTTAACCTCTAGCCTGTTCTGCCGTTGTACCTCAATGTGCACAAGTTACCTGTCGGCATCATTTAGCAAGGTGTCTAAACCCTACCTGATCCATAACTGCATCTAAAAAGAACATTCCAGTCAGTCATCTCAATAGCATGTGTTCACTCTTACCCATTGCTTTACTGGATACCTTGACCTGCACAGTGCTGGCAGGGATGAGGGGATCGAGGCTGGCTTGGCTGGCTCCTTTAACTCTAGTGTGAAGGTCATCCTGGGAGCGGAATGACGGGAAGACGGCAAAGCAGGAGATGTGGGAGAAATAGGGATGCTGCTTAGGGATGGCAACCGGGATCATCCTTACACTGGTAGATGGATGTGGAGCAAAGGTGGAGAAGAGAAATACATGTTGAATGTTAAAGTGTAAATGTTCAAGCAAATAACAATGTTATGGACATTTTGGAATTTGTACAAAACTAATTATAAAGTGAAAAAGAAAGACCAAAATCTTAGCTATGCACCCCATGTTAACATCAGTTGGTTTGGGAATTCTGAAACAAAATGTTTTCAAACAAAAAACGATTACAATGGATAACACATCGTAACCATTATTTTTGTTTCGTTACAAATGCTGTTAAACTTACCGCTGATCATTCAGACGGAGGTTACTCTTCATGGTGGTGGAGGTGATGTTATAATGTTGTCGTATGGTCAGTCCTATGTCGTAATAACATCATGTGCTTGACTATTCTACAGAGAATATCTCTATTCACTCTGGTTCCTGTTCATGGGAAACACATGTAGGTTGTTGAGATGTATTGTGTGAGGCTGAATACCATAGGCAAGTCTCAAACTCATTGCTCTATCATACAGATTATTTATCAAACATTTTTTTATTTCAATCATTTTTTAATACCTTTTGATAAATGTTGATAATAACTGCTTGATGAAGCTGTGTACTGATAAAAATACTGTTATTATTCTAGCAACACAATACATGATGAGAGGAGTTGCAAAAGCACTGTAGGGTGATACATTACCTCGGAATGCTTTTCAAAGTATTCTCTATCTTTGGACAACTTTGCTCTTCAGCTTTTCAAGGAAGCCTGGATGTTGTTGAAATGCTCCAGAAAGTCTCTGTTGTATCCGAGAAGCGTAGTGTGATGTGGGCTTTGGGTTCTTCCTTGGATGGCCATTGAGACGATGCCACAACACAATAAGAAATAGGATCAGGCCTTGTGACACCCTATCCAGTGCACCCCATGAGAGAGAGAGAGAGCAGCACTCCCTATGTAAGGATAAGAAGGGAGCCAGGCTGGTGATACCACGCAACAACAAACACATGGATGAAGCTGATGGAAGAGCACAACAGAAAGAAAGAAAGAAACTAAACTTTTGTCTTTTTTTGTCTGATCTTGTTTTACAGCCTTGCTGTAACCATTTCAACTGTTTAATGTGTTGTAGCTTAATTGGATTGATTCATATAAACCATTTATCAAAACCATTTTTCAGAATGTAACCACTGTTCAGATTGCACATTCAAGCACATGTGGATGTGTCAGAGTACTGTGACTGGTCACAAGAGGACACACTGAGGATGACCAGAGCTCTGGTGACACAGGCCACCAGCTGGCCTCTTCAGCTGCATCTCATTACAGCTCTCAGGTAGCCCTTCTCTGCTTCCCTATGAATGCATGGCACTGAGTGTGTCTTACACATTCTATAACACAGCATATCATCAAATAATATACCATATATATATATAATAACATAATGTATGATATAATATAATATAATGATATATAATATATGATATAAAATATAATATAAGTAATATATAATATAATATATAATGTAATATTTCTACACTGGCCTTCTGTTCATAATCAGCTCCTGTGGCCCACTTGATCAATTCAAGGGTGCTGAAATCCATGCGGAGTAGCAAACAGATTAAAATAAGTGTTTTGCAGCTTATGTGGACAATGTTGCTTCTTGAGCTCAAGTCCACTTGACTCTAGAGTAACTGGTCTGGTGTTGAAAGTGTCTTAAAATTCCATGAGTGCAAACATTCTTGCTAGGAGGCTCCCCAGTGGGATTCAAACCCCTCAAGGCTGAGTTATGCTTAAGTTATGCTTCCGCGTTGACACAACGCTAGGGGTCTTACGGACCCTTTACGTCCTTGCGGACCCCCCTTGCGTCCACCGCAAGGGCCTGACGTGCACCTCCCAAAAATCCTAGACGTGTGTCGAGGCGACGCAACACCAACCCAGCGGTGCTGGTTGTGTGGTCCGCTAACTACATCCGCTGGAGATCGCTTTTCCGTTTTCCACTCGTAAACACCGCCACGGTGTAATAAATGCTTCGACCGATTGGCAACAACATATACATACATACAACGTTTGCCTTCATGTCTGTAAACTTTTTTTTTACTCGCTAGTAATCCGTATGTAATGATCATTTGTATATATTAGCGACCCCCTTTTTTATTTAGTTTTTTTGTACTCTTATCTTTATGTATATTTATATTTTGCATGCGTGTCTCGCACCAGGGATTGAGGGAAACAGCATTTCGGTTTTTGTGTATGTCCTGTACATTCATGAAAACTGACAATAAAGTTTACTTGACTTGACTTGACTTGAGAATGGTCATTCTGGTCGCCCTCTACCGGTGTGGCATGGAATTGCATTTGGACACATAAACCCAACGCAGAACCATCACGGTCTCATGACTGCGTCCAAGCAACTGCGTGGCCATTGTGTGACCACGTAGTGATCGCGACGTGGAACCATAACCGACGCTTAACTCCGGTAGTGTGAATGCTAAGCTGCAGCAGTTGTGCTTTAGCATCCAAATAGTTGAATTGAAGTTGGGGTGGACAAAGAAACATACAATATACAATTTCAAGAAGACATTGCAGTATTGTGTTGAATATTGTGTTGCCTGCTTGATTGTCACAGTGCCCGCACTTTGCCGTTGGTGCAGTCAATTATGTGAATGTTACCATGGAGACAAGTGGCCTTGGGTCTATTCAAAGTTGTTCACAAAAACAAGACAGCTGAAGCATATTTCATACAAGTCTGCCTGTCTGCCTGACTGCGTGTCCATCTGTGTGCTTCCCTTCACCACTCCTGGTAAGCTTGCCTGTCTTCCTGACTCTTCTGGGTTTGCAAAATTGCCTGTTTGTGTATACCTGCCTGCTGCCGTGTAATAGTGATGTGTCGGACGTGAACGATTCGTTCTATATCAACGAATCTTTTAGATGACTCGGGAGTAATGAGTCATCTCAGTGAGTGATTCGTTCATGCAGTACCTTCCCTGGCCACATGGCAGCTGCATAAACCCACAGTCAGCAGGACAGGAAACAGAAATGATTCGTTCACGACTCACTCAACTGTGCGTCCGTCAGGTTCTCGTTCATTTGTCACGTGACAGCCAGGCCACTCAGGCTATGTGGCCAGCAGTAAGCACAACAGTTCGTTCACCGAATCGTTCATAGTACGGATCGGTCTCTCGTTCATTTCTCACGTGACACCCAGTAGCTCAGCTACGTATGGGGCTGTGGACACTAACAAGGAAATGAATGATGTCTGATTTGTGATGTTATAATTGATTAGTGGTCTTCTTAGATGTATATAGTGTTGTGTACATAATGTAAAGTGTGTTATTAAAAAAAGAAAATGATATTAACATGTTGATCTTATGCCACAAAATAATAAAATATCATAATACATTATTCATTCATGAAATCATAATTAATCAGTGGTCTTCGGTTTTTGTAATCTTTCTTTTGAATTATATCATTTTAATTCAGTTAAACTCCTCAACTTTAATAGCTGTACATCCTCCTGTACATCATCTCTGTTTTTAGACACATAACCGTTTAGGTCTATGCATGTTCTCATTCATCCAGGTCATGTTTAATCCGGCCAACAGTTAAATCGAACGCAACTGGACATTAGATTTGTGAAGACGTTTCGCCTCTTATCCAAGCGGCTTCATCAGTTCGTAACGCATCAGTCTGACTAGTCCGCTGTCTGTGAAGACGTTTCGCCTCTTATCCAAGCGGCTTCATCAGTTCGTAACGCATCAGTCTGACTAGTACGCAATAGTGCGGACTAGTCAGACTGATGCGTTACGAACTGATGAACTGGTTCATAGTACGAGAGACCGATCCGTACTACGAACTGATGAAGCCGCTTGGATAAGAGGCGAAACGTCTTCACAGACAGCGGACTAGTCAGACTGATGCGTTACGAACTGATGAAGCCGCTTGGATAAGAGGCGAAACGTCTTCACAGACAAATCTAATGTCCAGTTGCGTTCGATTTAACTGTTTGGCCGGAATAACCGTTTAGGATTGGATGAGAAAGGGAGATAGTAATGCACCACAAATCCTCACTAAATGTTCATTCCAGAGCCTCTGATAAAGTGCAGCTCACACAGACCAAGTTTGCATCTCGGTTTAAATACCCCTCTGTCACACACAGTACAGTAACGGCATACCGGTGTCGCATCAGCTGTGCGCATCTGATTCACGTCGCAAGTTGACATTATTATTTATACATTTGTTTTCCACTGCCTGAGGTAATTGATGTTTTGCATGAAAGGGTAAATGCACCATGTAAACATTTTAAGGAACTTATTCATTGTTACTATTTGTCTTACTAATTGCCAAAATGAGTGAGTTTTACATTCACTTGTTTTCTACCAGCTGTCACGTCGGATCGGTCTCTCGGTCATTTGTCACGTGACAGGCAGGCTGAACGGGTCGTTCTCGACTCGTTCATTCGTTCATCAAGTCGTTCATTTGTCACGTGACAGGCAGGCTGAACGGATCGGTCTCGTTCATTTGTCATGTGACAGCTACCAAGTCACTGTCATGTCGTGCTGTCAAACAACAGTGGCAGGGAGGATACAGGACACAAGTCACTTTATAGTGGTGTGTTTTTGCTTTCCTAGGTTTTTAAATGGTTTGAATTGCTTGTGGCATTTTGTATACACTTTGTCAGCTGAAGTAAACCATGTTGCCTTCATTGTTAAGTGTTTGAGAACCGCGATCTTTTTTACAACGCTCACAAGAGGGCTACAGCGCCACCTGCTGTAAAAAAAATACGAAATGAACGAAATGACTCGTTCAAAGATTCGTTCAATTTACTGTCCGAGAGTAAATTGAACGAAACAGTAAAGATTCGAACCTCCCAACACTACCGTGTAACAGGACCGTAAGCAGGATGATCAAGATGGACCCATCCCCCTATAGGCTACAACGTGTAATGACGCAACGTCCACCAATAGCCTACCATAGGCCATTAGGTCATATAGGCCTACAGCATAATAGAAATGAGACCACTTGCAAAAGTACCCGCACCACAACAAATAAAATAAACGTTGACGGTGCACAATAGATGAAAAAAACACTGGTGACGGCGCACCAAAAGGAACCAACTCTGAACTGCAAACCAAAGACACAATAAACCCAAAAGCCATACCCGATCATTAAAATACATGAAAAGGTGCTGACTTACATCATAGCTGCATTTTCCGGGCTTTCCTCTGTGCAAAGTTGTTAATTAAATCCGTAATGTCCAGGTGACGCACATTGGCATTCTCAATCGACAGTATGGCAAGTCCAGAGAGACGAGACTGTCCCATTGAGCTCCTCAGGTAGCTTTTTATGAGTTTCAGTTTTGAAAATGAGCGCTCTGCAGATGCCACTGTGACTGGAATAGTCAGGAACAGCACGAGAACAGTGCAAACTCCCCCGAAACTCGCAGTGGTGCATCTATTCTCAATGATGAGCATCTTCATCAGCTCTTGCACTGTCTTCAATTGGGAAATGTGGTCTTTCAAACACGCACGGAATGACAACAATTGCAGCGGAAATTCCTCTTTTCGTTTTTGCTTTTGAAAGCCACTTTTATGTTTGTACTCCTCCATTTCTATCGCAATCGCTTACTCAAGTTCAACGCGAAATGGCTGCCAACTGAGAGACGTAACGCACATGCACGTTCACTACAATATCCCATAATCCCCAGTCGCAATGTAAAACAAAATACACCAAAATACATTGTTGTTAGCTTCTAAAATGATTTAATCATTAATAATGATCACTAAAATATGTTGTCAATATTAATTCAAATATGTTTGTGTAATTACTTATACAGCCTATGTGGTATGTTAGTGATGATTCACACCATCTATCAGCATCGTGCTTAAGGAGCAATTCAGACTGCTGAATTCTACTTCTACTGACAGGCACGAAAATCAAGCCCATTCAGCGCCGGCGCTCCGCACACGCAGAACACGCACTGCACGTAGGGCACCAAGTGCAGTGTGCCTTCTTGTAAGTGCCTGAGGGGGGGGGGGGGGGGCACCAAAAAAATCTGTCTCGTAAAAAATTATCATCATAAAAATAATCATAATAACGCAATATATTTCAAATCAACATATTAACACATTCAAATGTGTTAATAAACAATACAAAAGTATTGTCTCTCTCTCCCCTTGGTGCCCCCCTCCCCCACATCCCAGTGGTATGTTCCATTAGATCATTCTCAGGTGGCAGAGCCCTGTGTTTACACATGGCCTCAGACCCCTGTGTTTAGACATGGCCTCGAAAAGGCATCAAGAGTCGGGGATGGATATGCGAAAAAAGAAGAGACAGCGAGATGATGCACGTACGTCGATGGCAGGTAAGACAATGTTTTAAATAAAAATGGCTAATTCTGTAACATTTAGTCCTTGTATGAATGTCTATGCTCATGCCAGGTAATGTTAACGTTAACGTCAACAAACTAACGTTAGCTCTATAGCCATGTTCTGTCAGTATTAGCCAAGTCTACTTATATAGGCCTACTGCATTTCAGGATCTTTTTTTGGAATTTGTTATGTAGCCTACATTATGCATGTGAACTGTGAACCAACGAGTATGCATTGTGTACTGTAGTAGAAAAAGTAATGCTACAGAATATGATACTTTAAAGTAATGTGTTGATGAATGGAGAATGGCTCCTGGTAACATGAACTCTGAGAAACCTTGCAACTGAACAAGATGTGTTAAGCCAAATTATACAGGCGTTCATCAACTGTAGTCGTCATTCTATGCCGACATTTTCGAGAGGTTCATAGGCCAAGGGGCCAAGGGCGACATCTGCAGGTGAAACTACAACTTGAAAGAAAAGAAAGAAATCTTAGTTATGTAGATCCCCCTCCCTTCACATTTATAGTTTTCAAATTATGTAGATTTTTTTTATATATTGTTAGCCATCAATCATTGTTTAAGGTAAAATAGTAAAATAGTTTTAAATGTTGTCATGCACCAGTGATTAGCACATAGGCTTATATAAACCTGTAATTAATATGTAATATTGTTTTTGAATCAAGGGGCAAAACTGTATTTCAGTATACAATCCCTGAGCATTTTTTCTTGTATTTCTGAATGCAGGGTCAATGCTTAGATGTGTGGAAGGAGTTCCTTGAGACCAGGAGGAAGATTTAAATTATCAATCTCTGCAGACTCTGCAACAGCACTCAGCCCTGACCAACAACATGAACTATTAGTTCTGGTACAGATACAACCCAGCCCACAACCACCACTTCTGGCAGAGTGACTCCTGTCACTGAGAGGCCTTCAGCAAGTGACTTTGTAGAGACTTCATACTGCGTTTACAATGTTCAGTTCTTTTACATTCATTTCACATATATTTTTTTAAAATAATGGTGGTTGTATTTATTATGTTAAAAATTTTTATTTTTTATTTATTTTAATGTTTGGTGCTATTGTTAATGCAGAATTAGTGTAGTCTTTTATCGGGAGTTATTTTGGAAATAAAGAGAAACGTACTGACAATTACTGAATTGATGTCCATTTTTGGGGGGCACCACAATGCATTTGTGCTTAGGGCACCCAAATGGCTTAGCCTGGCTGACGCGTCCACATCTCGATGAGATGGTGGTCTGGGAACTAGGTGTGCATTTTCTCGTATTTGAGGCGTGGTTTACGAATGCCTAGAGCCGTTTATTGGGCGCTACGAATGTCTATCAAATGGCGTCTGGTTCTTCACATGCTGCTTTGCGCGCGATTCATAGCCAATTGCTACTAAAAATTAGCTACTAAAATTACATTAATTGCTACAAAAGCTACTTAATACACTTTCTAAAGCTGCATCGAACGGTAACGTTGTGTCCGCTGCCATGTTGGATTAACACGCTACAAGCTTCGGTGTCGTGCATAGACGTCGTCATCGTATTTGCTGCCCCCCCCCCCCCCCCCGTTCTGTGATTGGTTCCCTAACTCAGGGGAAAATAAGGGCGGTGGTTTCCAGGCTGTCTTTGCAGTGAGAATGAAATCGCGCGCAAAGCAGCATGGGAATTCCCAGGCTACAAATGGCTAGCGCCGGCCCTGAGGCTATTGATTGGCCGGGGCCCGTAAGCGACTGGTGTAGCTGCTTACTAATAGTTTCGCCGCAGCCTGCCTGCGTTCTCTCTGCTTGCCTGTCTCTCTGTGAGCCAATTGACACAATCAATCTGCATCAATCCAAACCTGATTAGAATACTCAGCAGACTGTGTCTTTCATGGTTTGAAACATAATGGAACATAAAATCTCTCTGCGCTTTTGATTTGAGCCCAGAGTGTGTCTGTGGTGGAAACCTATAAATGAGCCAGTGAACAGCCCGTCCTGCAGTTCTTCGACCTAGCAGGATATAGGGTTGTGTCTCAGTATTACAACATACTACTGGACAAACAATCGTCAGTTATTGACAGCTGTGACGACAAGTATCCAAGTACAAACTCGGATAAAACTCGAATATATGTTATTAATATATTCGTTTTATATAGACGGATAACGATGGATTGGCTAAAGTGGAGAGCAATTGCATGAATTAGTTCCGGATTCGGTACAGTCCGTCTTTGAGATCCTCGCCACAGCGCATAGGCGACAACACGTCGTGTTTCTTCTGCTTTACTGGATCTGCCTGGCGGTCATCTCTATTTTTTACAACATGACAACATTTGACGTTTCGGATGTGGAGGCTTGGACTGCCACCCGGATCTCTTTAAGGAGCATCTTCTCCGAAAAGGTCAAAGTGATGCCGTCGGCAGGTGGTTAAAGGAGCATCGGCCGAGGAGAAGGACGGCGTTCCAAGGGACCCCTTCTGGCCAATCAACCCAGACGGATTCTGTCGTAGATCATCTCGCATGGAACTGCGACGGAGCTTTGCTCGCTCCAAAGCCACCACTGCTCACAGTCAGAACCTACGACGAACACGTTACTCTCAGCGAACGCCCAGTCCCAGTCCAGCATGAGACGACGTGCGCTCTTGCGCAAAGCCAGTTCCTTACCTCCGACCACAGCGCGTATCCTGAGCGCCCTGCTCGAGTCACGGGCCAACGTGCCCCAGTACGCATCAAGTGCAATCGGCTGCAAATACAGATTGAAGGAGACAAATGAGAGGGATTTTTACCTGGAGTTAGTGAAAGATATTTCAAACGATTTGGACCTGACAAATCTTAGTTACAAAATACTAATCAACGTATGCATCCTAGTGGATGCAGACAGGTGTTCGCTGTTTCTGGTTGAGGGGCTTGCGCACAAGCGGACATTGGTGTCAAAGCTCTTCGACGTCAATTCGGGCACTACTCTGCGCCCGTCCTCCAGTACCATCAATTCAAATGAAGTGGTTCCATTGGGAAAGGGCATCATCAGATACGTCGCCGAGCATGGAGAGACCGTTAATATCCCCAATGCCTATGAGGTAAATGTGTGTGTGTGTGTGTGTGTGTGTGTGTGTGTGTGTGTGTGTGTGTGTGTGTGTGTGTGTGTGTGTGTGTGTGTGTGTGTGTGTGTGTGTGTGTGTGATAATGATATTTAATCCAAGACAGTGTGTGTGTGTGTGCGTGCGTGCGTGTGTGTGTTCACATGCACGTCTCCATTTTATCCTTATTTTCTCCACTGTTGATTATGTTTGATTATGTATACCTGTTGAGTTCTCAGTATAGTTGATATTCTAGTTTGACTTCCCAGAAGAGGGACTAAACAAGGCTGAGCAACAGCACAAACAGATTGCTGATGTGCAAATGATATGTTTGCTTTCTTACAAAACATATATGTTCCACTATAATGGATTAAAAGTTCTCAGCCCTGGCTATATGTGCATTGAATAAAGCAAGTGAGAAAGCACTGAATTCTCTATCACACTTGTCACCTTTATTCATGGTAACGTTAATACCGATATGACCACAAGGTGGCAGTACAAAGTTGCTGAAATAATTGATTCCGTTGGTTAACTTACCAAAATACTACTTCACAATGCACAGAATACACCCACACAAATGTTATTACTTGCTCTTAAAAATCTACCATTTGTCTCATATTGACCTGACAGTCAATGCAAGTCAAACAAAACAACTGAAAACATAATTACATCCAGCTTGCTTGAAATCAAAAGAGACCTGAAAAACAAATCAAGTAAAAGTGACTCATTGAACTTTATGGTTGATAGCTCATCTCTTGCTGTTCTTGTGGTTCCTGTCTCCAGGTCCTTCAGATGTACCTCCTCTTCTGTGGAACATCGATCTCCAATGCCAAGCTGTTCTCAGAGTCCCGCAAGAAGTATGAAAGAAGCAGGGTGAGAAATCTGAGACTATGACATAAAAACAATATCTGGATTCTAAAATAATAACAATATCAGGTTTATCATCCGTCAAATGCAGATACTGCCTACATAAAGTCTTCTCTCAGAAATCACTTGAGAAAGTTTATTCAATGTTCCAATCAGTCTGTCTGCCCTCTGTGAACATGACAGTGTTGCACCGATATTTCAACACAGGCTTTGTCTTGTCAGGTCCATAGCAGGTTAATATTGGCCTTTTTGTCTCCACCCTACCCATAAGGCTTTGCTAGAAGTGGTGAACGACCTGTTTGAGGAGCACACGGACCTGGAGAAGATAGTGAGGAAGATCATGCAGCGCGCTCTGACTCTTCTGCAGTGTGAGTGCTGCTCTGTGCTCCTTCTGGAGGACATCCACTCCCCTGTAAGACCTTTGAGATTCATTCACCAAACCAAAAAGCTAAACAGTTTAGGATCAATGCTATGCCACCTCCCTTATACATTCACATTGAGATTTGTCAATTGGCAAATTCGTCGACTAACCGTAGGGTCAGCGGTTCGATCCTCTCTATCCCCTTGATCCTCCTCCTCCAACTGTCTACATGTTGAACCCCACAAATGTACTGATTGTAAGTCGCTTTGGACAAAAGCATCGGCTATATAAATGCGCCTTCACCTTTACATGTATTTTGTGTAATATTTATAGTTTTTCTCGGTTGCTTTGATGCAGCAGTCAACTTAAACTCCACATTTTTAAAACAGTCAACACACAGGCCGAAACAGTGGCACTCATGGTCAAAAGGACACATTTTGTTTGCAAAAGGCTGTAACCGTGCCAAAACATTTAAAATATGCAACAAAAGCTAATTTCGCCTTCAAACACCACAACTTGCAAACAGGTGTATGAGCTCTTCCAATCCACCATTACACAGTGGACAAAAAAATACAAAATACAGCACTCGAATCAGTGCACCTTTGCTTGTCATTGTAGCCTATACGTAGCTTTCATGCCAGTGCCATTTGTTGTCAAATTTGCCTTCTTGCAAAGAATTGGATCCAGAATCAGAAATGCTTTGAAGCAAATTTTATTGATTCCATTGATTTTTTTTTTTTTCAAACTGTGGCTGAAACTGAAATACTATAGTTTTTCTCGATTGCTTTGACCTGCTTAAAGAAACTGGGATCCACACGGTTTTCATCATCACTGTCTCAGCAGAGCACAAGACACCTCTTGTGCATGATAAAGGAAATTAAGATCAGTCTTTTACCACATGCATCCTTCGCAGGCGTAGCTCAAATCCTCAACTGCCTGTACAGGAAGACCTTTAATGATGCTGACCAGTGACTCTTTGAGCTGAGACGACATGCATCTATTCTACACATGCTAAACCAAATGTATAGTATTGGCTCCAATTATCTCTATCTTTTATCTTTCTTTCATCTAATCAACAAGGCATTTGTGATCTTCTGTGGGCTTGGAATCAACAACACTATGATGTACAATCAAGTCAAGAAGACGTGGGCCAAGCAGTCTGTAGCTTTGGACGTGAGCCTTTTACGACAAACAAAAAACTTGTCACCCAAGAGCATTTGACATATTTACAACATTCATTAGTGCCTTCGCCTCCGCCTCGCTTCACTGGCCCACGCCTAACCCTGGCACTCATTACCTCAGACAAACAGTGGTTGGCCTCACTGCCATAAATATTTCAGCCATTCTTAATAATTCATTTTAACAACATGTGCACAATCTACTCCTCTCAAGTTTCAGCCAAGTCAGACTCTTCAGCCACACTGTGAATTCTCACACCAACTTATAACAGATTTTGTTCTCTTAAACCTGAAACAATTTCACTCAAACATTCTTTTTGTCAAGAAGTGTGGAACAAGGGCATTGTCAACAATACATAAACACAAATAATGCAAGATAACTATTAATTTGCCATTATAAAGGAATTCACAGATGTTAAACACCATCATAGCACAGCAACTTGCTACGTTATCCACTTTGTCCATATCTGATCAAAGTATCCAAGTCTGTTTCTGTGCCACTTTGTTGCTTATCTCTGTGGAGCTTTGATGAGCAGCTGTCTTTCTGTTCTTAGATGCTGTCCTACCATGCTACCTGCTCCAAGGTGGGAGTACTCAAGGGAATATTGTTGTGTGCATTACATCCTGAGAACACAGAATACCAAGTCTGAGTGTTGGGAGCATGAACTTGTTTCATGCTTCAGGCGTGTGTTCCTCTCCTCCCCTAAGGCAGCTTAGATCCCTGTGGGTGCTGAGATGAGTTTCACTTCAACGACTTCTCTTTGGATAATGACGCCATGATCACAGCCTCACCTTCTAGAACTTGGTGTTGTCCAAAAGTCCAAAATTGACTATTAGGTGGGACACCCGGTGGAATGTCATAATGTTGGTGTATTTAGGATGGCAGGATAGTGTCATGCCAATGATGTTCTCCAGATGAAAGGTACTGGGTTTGATCCCCCATGCCCGCAGCCCAACATGTAGATATCCTCGAGCAGGTTATATACCCTGACATAATGACCTGAAAGTATTAAAGAACTTGAACATATTATACTTGATATAGTTGTAATGCATTCATTGTGTCTACACTTGAAATCAATATTTATACTTGATATACTTGACTTTGCTATACTCTATCTTTGTATATGATACAGGATGTTTTCTCTGTGTCCCTGGCCTGGCAGGTCTTGTGAGGAAGACTGTGAGGAAGGACCGCCGGGGCACCAACAAGGCCTCCAGGCCCAGTAGGCCCCACAGCCCTCAGCCCACATGGGTGTTATGATGGCATACTTCATCATGATTTTTCCATCTGTTTTGATTGATATATTTTTTGACTTCAGGAGCGGTTCTGCTCTTGCTCTGCTCTATGGAACATGGGCCACCCTGGAGCATCACCACTTCAACCATGCAGTCATGATTCTGACTGCCCTCACAGGGACCTACTTCTCTCGGTCGAGAGCATTACAGTATGTCCTTCACCAACTGCGAGGAACCTTGCCGTAATACTCAACAACCAACTGTCCTGCGCTGCAAACATCACTGCAGTGACCCGATCCTGTAGATTTGCTCTCTACATCATCCGCAGGATCCGGCCATTCCTCACGAGGGAAGCAACACAGCTCCTGACCCAAGCACTTGTCACCTCCCGCCTTGACTACTGCAACTCACCGGACTCCTGGCAACAGCGATAAAACCTTTGCAGCAGATCCAGAACCCTGCAGCACGCCTCGTCTTCAACCTACCCAAATTCTCCCACGTGAGCCCATGACCCCATGACCTCCACTGGCTCCCTGTAGTGGCTCGCATCAGATTCAAGACGATGCTACTGACCTCCACACCCCCGGGCCACAACCACCCCTGCACCCCAGTAGGGTCATCAACCCCCCTGCTACTCCTCCCCCGCCCCCTCCCCTCACTCCCCTCTCTCCCTCCTCCTCACCCCCCCTCTCTGTCACAGAGAGGGAGGTGAAAAAACTGTTCAAGACTCAGAATCCCCGGAAGGCGGCCGGTCCGGATTCCGTCTCTCCCTCAGCCCTGAAGCATTGTGCCGACCAGCTGGCCCCGGTGTTTACCAACATCTTCAACGCCTCACTGGAGCTGTGTTACATCCCAGCATGCTTCAAGGCCTCAACCATCATCCCCATACCCAAGAACGCCAAGGTCACAGGCCTAAATGACTACAGACCGGTCGCCCTGACCTCTGTTGTCATGAAGGTGCTGGAGCGCCTTGTCCTGGCCCACCTGAAGTCCATTACGGATCCTGTACTGGACCCCCTGCAGTTCGCATACAGAGCAAAACAGATCCACGGACGACGCGGTAAACATGGCTCTGCACTACGTACTGGAACACCTGGACACTGCAGGGAACTACGTCAGGATTCTATTCGTGGACTTCAGCTCGGCCTTCAACACCATCATTCCTCACACCCTGGAGCGCCAGCTATCCCTGCTGCAGGTGCCGGTCTCTACCTGCAAGTGGATTACCGACTTCCTGACCAACAGGTCTCAGCGGGTGAAGCTGGGGAAGCTCCAGGTCCACCAGCACTGGCTCTCCGCAGGGCTGCGTCCTGTCTCCCGCCCTGTTTTCCCTGTACACCAACAGCTGCACCTCCCTCCAACCGTCGGTCAAGCTCCTGAAGTTTGCAGACGACACCACCCTGGTGGGCCTTATCTCCAAGGGGGACGAGTCTGCATACAGGAGGGAGATCGAGCGGCTACAGAGCTGGTGTAGCTGCAACAACCTGGAGCTCAACGCGCAGAAGACAGTGGAGATGGTGGTGGACTTTAGGAGGAACGCAGCCCCGCTCATTCCCATCATGCTGGGTGAAACCCCGGCTACCTCCGTGGAGTCTTGCCGCTTCCTAGGCCTGACTCTCTCCCGGGACTTGAAGTGGGGGCCGAACATCACGGCCCTTTTGAAAAAGGCCCACACGAGGATGTTCTTCCTTCGGCAGCTTAAAAAATGTAGGCTGCCGAGGAGGATGATGACTCAGTTCTACACCGCCATCATTGAGTCCATCCTCACCCACTCCATCCTCACCTGGTTCCCTGCTGCGGTGGTCAAGGACAAGGCCAGGCTGCAGCGGGTGATTCGATCAGCGGAGAAGGTGATCGGCGTTCCCTTGCCCTCCCTCAAGTCCCTACATGACACCAGGGCTCTGAGAAGGGCAAAAAAGATCATGGCCGACCCCTCGCACCCAGGTCACAACCTCTTCACCCCGCTTCCTTCTGGGAGAAGGTTGCGGCTGCCTGGAACTGCAAGGACCCGTCATAGACTTAGTTTTTTCCCCTCAGCCATCAGGCTGGTAAACGACTCTGGCTACCAACCCCCCCCCCCCCCTCCTTCCCTCCTCCCTGTGATACTGGTCCAGGACTAGTAATCACACTGGACTTAATTCTGCACTTGCACTTTACTCTGTATCCTATACCTCATCACCCATTGCCATGTTCTGTCTAATTGTCCTGTTACTGTCCTGTTTGCACTGTCCTGTCCTGCTGCACTGTATTCGTTGATGCACACATTGGAACGCTGAGTCAAATTCCTAATTTGTTAGCAAAATATGGCAATAAATTATTCTGATTCTGATTCTGATTCTGATTCTACAAAGTTGTTAATGGAACTGCCCCTTCCAAGTGAAACACCACACCCCTGCTGGAGCACTCAGCTGAACTACCTCAGCTCAAAAGGTCAGACAGAGAAATCACAACTCTGGCACCGCAGTGGTGGAACGAGCTCCCTGTCATGTCAGGACTGTGGAGTCACTCCTCATCTTCTGGAAGAGACTCCAGACTCACTTGCTCAGTGCTCCCCCCCCCCCCCCCCCTCAAAAAAAAGAAAAACCCTTCCCTCATGCACTTGTATGTTGTTCGTCTTGGCACTTTATAATATATATATATATATATATATATATATATATATATATATATATATATATATATATATATACACAATATGTCCTTTGTAACTTAGCACTTATTAGGCAAGGCAATATTAGGCAAGTGATGTTGTAAACTAGCAATGGTTAACCTAGCAATTGGAATCCTTGAAACTTGTTCTGGTGACTTTCTTACTTTATTATATAACAGCAATTAAGTGTTTCACCTCCTTCTGACAAATGTACTTATTGTTAGTTGCTTTGGACAAAAGTGTCTGCTAAGTTCCCTAAATGTAAATGTAATGAGGCTGGATTGTTGCTGGTGCAGTCCAGACCTTGATCACCAGGCGCTGGGTTTGATATGGATCTTCTTCCGCTGGAGGCAGATAATCTATACTGTTGGCACTCTTAACATTACTAATGGAAGTCCCACTGACAGTGAACAATTAATCTTCCCATGCGATAGTGCAAGAAATGCATTGTGGGCATTGTTATGCCTCTGCCATATGTGCCTTAGTTCTATGTCCATATATGTGTGTGTGTGTGTGTGTGTGTATGGCTATTTGTATGTGTGTATTTGTGTGTGTGTGTGTGTGTGTGTGTTTGTGTGTGTGTGTGTGTGTGTGTGTGTGTGTGTGTGTGCATGCGTGCGTGCGTGTGTGTGTATCCATGAATCTCTGTGTATATGTGCTTTAAAACAGGGCCACAATATATTTGCTAACCTCAGTTCCAAAGAGTATAGCAACATGATGCAACTATGGAAGCCGGCCATCCTCTCCACTGATCTCACTCTGCACTTTCAGTACGTTGGCTTCAAAACCAGCTGTGAACACAGATAATGCATGAAGAGTACATTCATTAAGCGTAAGTATTCTATATAATTCTGTATATTTATTTTACTTGTGCTTCTGTGTTTAAAAAGGCGAAGGAGCCAATTCTTTGATAGTGTACTATCTGGAGAATTCGGTTGGACAGACGAAGTGCACCGAGAAGTGCTTTCTATGAACACATTTATTTGCAAATAAGTTTGTGAATTAACTTTTGATATGTGAATAGGTCAATGTTGATGACTGCCTGTTATTTGGGTGCAATCACACCACCATGGGCAATATCCAAACAGGTTAGTCATGCCAGTCTGAAATGTAACAGTATACACTGTTTGTTAATCCTGTTCAATTTCTGTTAAGTACATGTGTGTGTGTGTGTGTGAGGGGGGGTTCTCAGAAATATCTGGGAAAACCTATTTGCGTGAGGCTGTTCAGGGATTTGTGTTAGCCTCAGGACCCTGGAGCACTGCCTCAGGACCCTGGAGCACTGCCTCAGGACCCTGGAACACTGCCTCAGGACCCTGGAGCACTGCCTCAGGACCCTGGAACACTGCCTCAGGACCCTGGAGCACTGCCTCAGGACCCTGGAGCACTGCCTCAGGACCCTGGAACACTGCCTCAGGACCCTGGAGCACTGCCTCAGGACCGTAGAACACTGCCTCAGGACCCTAGAGCACTGCCTCAGGACCCTGGAGCACTGCCTCAGGACCCTGGAACACTGCCTCAGGACCCTGGAGCACTGCCTCAGGACCCTGGAACACTGCCTCAGGACCCTGGAGCACTGCCTCAGGACCCTGGAGCACTGCCTCAGGACCCTGGAACACTGCCTCAGGACCCTGGAGCACTGCCTCAGGACCCTGGAGCACTGCCTCAGGACCATGGAGCACTGCCTCAGGACCCTGGAGCACTGCCTCAGGACCCTGGAACACTCCATTCTCCTCGTTCAGTTTGCATGCATTCCCAGAAGTTTTGTTTTCCAAGACAAAAAAAGTGACATTTTGTCACTACTTTATAGGCCTTAATGAGAGGACCTAGCTTGGCCTCTACAAGAACGTCACACTGTGAAGTGGTTCACTGCTCACGATTCTATTCAAAAGAAACTTAATGAAAAAAGTAGAAATATTTTTGGCACTTGTGAATAGTAATTGGATTGTTTTACAATGCAAATAAGGTTGCATGCTATATGCTTTGTAATGAAATGCATATAATGTTGGTTTAAATGGGATCTTATTGCCTTTGATTGCCCTGAGAGTTTTGCAAAACATCTATACATTTCAATTGTAGACATCATAACTAAATGAATACATTTGCAATTTTTCTTACATTAGGCTGTATATTTATGAAACATAGATTGCCATTGACCTTGCTATTTATACATTCATCTCTTAAGACTCATGATGAGTTCACATTTCTGAACAAAAACAAAGTCTCTTACTGGTTTTGTGAATAACATTTTGTAAAAAACTGATGATTCATCTGGTTTGCTTTTAATACAGATACGAATTGAAGGGAAACAATCACCATGGATTTTTAAAAAGTATGTACCCAACTGTAAATACTCTGCATCCATGTAGTATGTAAGAGATAATCAAACAATACACATGTATATACTGTATGTAAATATATATATATACAGATGTTGTTATATTATTTTGCATTATGGTATATATAGATAGATAGATAGATAGATAGATAGATAGATTATGAATATGAATGAATATGAATATTGAATACTGCACAGGCAAGCCAGTAGCCGAGCAGCAGCTATGCCAGACGATGACGGTGATTATATTGTCTAATTGCTGATGGGATTCACAGTTTCATGGAGAGGGTGAGAGGCTTTCTACAGGACAACAGTTTGGACATCTTCCTCCTCAATGGGCTCTAGAGAGCACCTCAGGACAGAACTCCTCGTCCCTCCCTCCTCACCAGTTTGTCCAACCTATTCTTATATCGAGACTCCCCCACAGCAGCAAACCACTGCCCGGACCTGGGCTGATGCCACCACTGTATCATAGAAGCTCTTTAATACTGTAGTACACACCAAAGAACATCAGCCTCCTCAGCAGGTGGAGATGACTTTGGCCCTTCTTGTACAGTTTGTTGTTGAGGTGAACCCCCTGGTGTCTGTAGGAACTGATGGTCTCAACGTTCATGTCCTGGTTGTTTACCAGCAAGATCCGGGGTTTTCTCCTGTAGAAGTCAACCACCATCTCTTCGGTCTTGCCGGCATACAGGTGAAGGCAGTTCAGTGTCGTCCAGTTAACAAAGTCCCCAATGAGTCACCTATATTCACCTTCATTCCCTTCTGATGATACAATGACTGTATCATCTGAAGGTCCCACCTGCTGGTGTTATGGTTGAAGTCTGATGTGGTGAACTGGAAGGGGGACAGGACTGTTCCCTGGGGCTCCGTGCTGCACACCACCTTCACTATCAGCAGTCATGGAGCCTCACATACTGGGTGAGGTACTATCTGTTGGTGAGGTGGTCTGTCGTCCACCAGTTTAGAGTCCATTCCCGTGCCCTCCATCTTAACCCTGGTCCAGCACAATCCTCTCCCCCGGTCCCCAGTGGTGAGGGTCCCGGGGATCACACAGGTCTTCCACAGGACTGGACATCTCTCCAGATCAATGGGAAGACTCCGTTTGAAGATGTACAACATCACCTCATGTAGCTGGTCAGCACACGTCTTTAGTATTCTAGGGGGGGCAGAGTCAAATCTGTTGAAAAACACAAGTTGAGCTCATTTGCCCTCTTCTGTTCTCCAACAACTGGGCCCCCCGGGTGTTTGACCAGCTCCAAAGATGGTTTTGATTATGTTACTCTGTGATATGTAATGATACATTATATCATATTCAACTATATTACGGTATATGATAGGATATTATGGTACAAGATGATTCTATAATATGATGCTATGGTAGATTGTAATGAAGTCCAGGGGGCACAAGGCAGTGGTGTAACAAAGACAGGCAGCCACCACAGTGCAGAGAGCTGCAATGTGGACAGTACTTACATGTTCAGTTCTTTCACCTCTGCTATTCATCCATGTGAGTGTTGGTGGTGTTAAGGTGAGGCAGCAGCAACACACACACACACACACACACACACACACACACACACACATAGACACGCCTTAATCAATAATTTGGTTTAATTTTCTGCGGGGTCAACAGTCTGGGGTGAACACAGCAGAGAAAGGGTGGGGGACTAGTCTTTGATCTCCCTATACCCTCCATTCCCTTCATATCTCTCTCTCTCTCTCTCTCTCTCTCTCTCTCTCTCTCTCTCTCTCTCTCTCTCTCTCTCTCTCTCTCTCTCTCTCTCTCTCTCTCTCTCTCTCTCTCTCTCTCTCTCTCTCTCTCTGTCTCACTGTGTTTAATTTACTATAGTCCATCCCTCTCTCTGTTTATCTTTATCACTATCCCATCCTAGCTCCATATGCCATACTGACAGCTCTCCTAATCATCTCCACATGGACAAACATATTGCATCCTAACTAATGCTCCACTCTGTACAGCACATCACCCCCAGTGATTCTGATGCTATATGTATGATGCAGGAAGGATTACATGTTGAATAATGTTGTGTTTATAATGCAGGCAGAGAACCTAGTATGCCTATATAATATATTAAACATTACATATAAAAGGTCCAATGAATGAATGAATGTGACCAATGAACCATTGATATAAACACATAAAACATTGAGAGCAATGGGAGAGTATAGCTTTGTTCCATTATTATTTATTACAATATTGTGGGAATGTTTTTTTTAATGAGTGCAATGCATATGCATGATGGTTTAAATAATCACTATTGTTGACAGCACCAAGACACCATGCATACACACCCACACACCCACACCCACACCACACACACACACACACACACACACACACACACACACACACACACACACACACACATATTTTTTTGTTTTGCCCCCTCCAGTGGTGACAAAGGGAATGAGGAATAAATTAGGTCTGTAATTGTCAAAAGAGGAAGGAAGAAGAAGTATTAGAAGCGAGAGAGAAAGCGGGAGATGGCAGAATGACGGAAGGAGGGGCAAACTATTGACCATTGCAGTGGAGTTGTCCTGATTGGACTATCAGAAGGGGAGCCCTGTCCGGTTGACAGTGTGGACCGCCCCTCCGTGGTGACAGGGCTGCATTCCTCCAGTGAAAAGCTATTTGATTGTTGCCAGGAGCTGCTTTGGTTTGGGCTGCATGGCTCCCAGGGTTGTGGGCGGGACGTTCCCCACTGACACAAACAAGGAGCCGTAAGTCAACCACCACCGCTCAGAGAGTAGGAACTCTGCCAGTCAACTTCTAACCTCCACTCAAACTCATGGACACACGCATACACACGCTTGTACACTCAAACAAACCACTATCTATTGAGTTGTAATTGTTTATGTTGAATGATGAATAAATGCCAACAGCTAGACTGTATCTCTGGGGAGGCTGGTGTTTAACCTGGTGTATGTAGGCTACTGTATATACTGTACATGTGTATCTTTGACCTCTACCCACCAACTGTTGGCTGTCCATCACACAGACTGCAGTACAGTTTACATTGTAACCATTACAGTAATAATTGAGTATGTAAGTACATTCGACATATGGTCACCTTTACAAGTTTTGAGTGAAATCATCTCTGGTGAATAAATATACGATGCTCATAAACCAAAAATGTGTATTTTTCAGCATCCTCACTAGATGGTAATATATCAAAAATAAATATGCTTAAACATCTGATAGCTCATTTACCTCAATCCAGTATCCTATTAAATATTATTTCAGCGAGCTGTAGTTCCACACATCCTATGCTTGCCTCGATGCAGTAGGTCACTCATTCCAACGATGCCTTGGCCTTCTTTCTTGTAGGAAGAGCAGCTTTGGTCCACTACTGGTAAGCATAGCAGCAGGCATAATGCATGTGATTCATGACTCATGAAGGGTCATCTTAAATTCTGCCCTCAGATCCCCACATTCCCGGCATGCCAGAGCCAAGGTTGGATTTCACAACACAGTGTGATGATTGTTATCTGATGGATTTAGTGTGACAGCAGCGCTCATTCTGGGGTATTTCATGTGTAGGCATACAATAGAGGTGCCATGTTCTGTAAATCAATCTGGTTCACAGGCACTCATCATGACATGCAAACATACTCCACAATACGTTCAAATTCATCTCATCTCCTTGGAGGCAGTGGCGGTGGGAAGAAAAAAATGGGCTATGCATAATAACCCATGTTGAACATAACGCTGTTGTCTGCGCCATGTGTTTTGTTTGTTCTTTGGGGAGGTTCGGGGGTAAACAGTTTCCCTTTTTTAGAACAAAAGAGGAGGGAGGGGGAGGTGGATGAGGAGGAGGTGGAGAGGGGGGGAGGGGGAGGAGGAGGTGGAGTAGGAGGGGGGGATAGAGGAGGGCCAGAGGGAGGAGGAGGAGTCTGAGAGACTCAAGACCTCATGGTCACAGTGGCTTTCACAGCCCTCTCATCCACTCAGGTCCTTCTAAACATGTCACAGTGTTGTTCACCATCAGCCTAATTCAACAGCAATATGTCTCCCAGTCCCCGTTAACAAGTCCCAGCTGAGGGCTTGGTAGAGAAACATAAGCAGCAGGGCCTGCGCTCATTGCTTAATTTCCTGGCTGGTAAGAACCTGTTTCCTGTGCATCCGCCGCAATATGGCCTTTAGCTGGTGGGAGGTAGGGACTGGACACTGTTTCACCCCCACAGCTTCCCATTACTTCGCTGAGTTGACTTTCACTAAACTCCACGACCCTCAGGCAGCTGCTTACTATTGCTTCTCTGGTCCCACTGGGTAACTGTTTCCAGATTGGCCATCTACTTGGGTTATTAAGAAGCACACTTTGGTGAGTGTAAATCTTCAAAAGTGTAATGTAAATCTTTGTCACATTTTGTCAGGTTCAGACAATTAATATTTGAAAAAACAACAATTGAATTTAGTCAATCGTTGTTGTTGTTTGTGTGAAACACCAATGGCTTGGAAGGTGTAGTGCATGGCCTACTCCTAGCACTTCTTTTACTCAGTGCAGTGGCTTTGAGTGGCACTCCTCAGTCAGGCCGTGGCCCCGGGTCCTCAAGAGCTATCTGTATGAATAGTGTACATAGTGTACATATCACTATTCCATTCTCTGTATGAATAGTGTACATATCACTATTCCATTCTCTGCACTGCATTGTTTATCATAGGATACACTGGATGTTGTGATTGTAGTTGCTTGCCACTGGAATAAAAGCATTCTTTATAAAACAGAACAAGCAGGTCCCTCTGTATATGTTTCTAAACAAAAAACAGACTGGTTTACAGACGGGGCTTTTACTGCCAAAAGCTTTAACTGCCGAGGGTTGAGGGCTGATTGCTGCAGGACAGATTCAAAGCTCAAAGTCTCCCAGCTGTGAGCAAAAGAGAATGAGAGGAAATGGTGAGAGATCCCCAGTCTGAGTTTATTTGTTGGTTGTCATGCTAAGTGCAATGTGGTTAGACCGTTAGTAGCTGCACAGCGACAAGGCTTTTCCAATGCTTTTCCTATTCTACAAAAATAAAATGCCATGATGTCTCCAGGCAACTTTGATTATTTTACTTTTGACTCGTATGAATAAATACAGTATGCCATTATTACCATGACACTCATTCAAACAGTTTGTCCTCTGATCATACACAATTGGATCTGTGTGGCCTCTGATGTGCTGATAGCCATTTTAATGGTATGGTTGCTAACAAAACTCAAATCTCATGTCAAATCTCATCATCATGTCAAAACAGCCTTCACTAAATCGGTTCAGAGAATAATGAGTAGCAACATGTCATACATTCTTCTGTGCCCAACACTGCCCATGCAGGCGGGAGGAAACATTGTCTGGAACAATCCATTCAAATTGAATTTTAAGACTTAGAGAAGGAGAAGAAAGGGAAAATATTATTTTGGATTCAAATGCCTTTCTTTCTCAACCCTCTGCTTTTGTCTCTTCACTCCCAAATTCCATTGCTCCTTGGGGGCAAGATCATAGTGGTGCCATTCTCCAGGCCATCAAACAGAGGATCTGATGGCTCACAATGGTACTATATTACTTCTAGCATTAAACCAAGAGGCCATGGGAATCAAATCCTTCTGACTTATGTAGATCATTCATTGGTGTACACTGGTGAAAAATAACATTGACATTCTTTAACTTAAGACCCTCCCACAATCTATTTTAGGTGAATATCTTTGCCTTGTGATTTCTCTAGCTGATCTTTTTTACCTGTGCTTTTAGAGCCAGGTCATGGTGGAAGATACACATGAACTGATTGTGCTGATTTGGTGACAATAATATTTGCATGTATTACTACTGCCTTGTGCCCGGGAACCAGATACATCTGCAAGGTCATGTTGTATTTGCTCTGGCATGTGTCTGGCCCCTCCCACTCCCACAGATTTCCAGCAGACCTGGCTGGAGTCGGGCCAAATACAATGTTGATCTAATATGCTGCAAGTATACTACAATGATTGTACAGAGAGGTTCAAGTTTCAAGTTTCTAGTTTCAAGTTTCAAGAAGTCATTTATTATTAAATGTGCAGCATCACTTCCAGTCATACTGTTAAAATGCTAGTTCCAGCATGGAAAGAATAAGTATGATTAAGTAAGTTTTTTAAGTAAGTAATTAAGTAAGAACAGAAATGGAGAATGAGATAAAAGCAGAAATGGAGAATGAAATAAATGTGCATTGGAGAACATGTAAAGTGCATGCCATGGAAGTATTATACATTACACATGATACAGGTGGAGAGTTATATATAAGGTAGTATATGTAATGGTAGCAATGATAATCAAAAGATATGGACACAGATACAGGCATAAAGTGCATGTTGTGCATATAAGTATTATACAGTATTATACATACAGTGTCAAATATAAAGTGTCAACATTTATGATACAGTGATGATACAAATGATACAGTTGTATATGTTTCCATTACATGATGACAGCAAGTATTATACGTCACTGTGGAATTGTATATGAGTGACAATGGGTTTGAGGTGTAGTTTAATGGTTCAGACACCTGATGACCGACTGTCCTTCAGTGGGGAAGTGCGTGACTCAGAGCTCCTGTCTTGTCTTCCAGAGGGAAGCAGGATGAACAGTGAGTGTGCTGGGTGTCTGGGGTCCCTGGTGATTTGATGTGCCTTCCTCAGGCATCAGGTGAGGTACATGTTGTCTAGGGTGGGCAGCACCCTGCCTGTGATGGTCTGGGCGGTTTTCACCACCCTTTGTAGGGCCTTGTGGTCCTGGGCGGAGCAGCTGCCATACCAAGAAGTGATGCAGCCAGAGAGAATGCTCTGGATGGTGCATCTGTAGAAGTCTATGAGGAGGTCAGGGGACACGCCCACCTGTTTCAGCCTCCTCAGGAAGAGGAGGAGGCGTTGGCGGGCCGTCCTCACTGTGGTGTCTGTGTGGTGAGTCCAGGTGAGGTCGTCAGGTATATGAACACCAAGGAACTTAAGGTGAGGTCGTTAGATATATGAACACCAAGGAACTTAAGGTGAGGTCGTCAGGTATATGAACACCAAGGAACTTAAAGTGGGAGACTCTCTGGTTACATTGGCCAGGAAATGCTAAAGGCCTTCCAATGAAGAGTTCAATTATATCAACATTATGCCTTTTCACTCATGTCCAGGCCAGGATCCCAACCATAAACTTCATCTTGGACAATGAAACATATCTGGAATGGATCAAGTACTGTAAAAAAACAGGCTTACCCTTCTGTGGCCTTCATGTATTTATGTTCATTGGTTAAAATGGAACATTAGAATAAAAGGTTTTGAATATTGTAATTCTCTGAAAATACTGTGAGTGAAATAAATACTGATACATCTTTTTCTACCATTACAGAAACGAGTAGTCTTTGCCACACAAAGCAAACCCCTCGCCGAAACAGTCTAGGTGCAAGGATAAGTATTGGATAGCAACGTGAAAATGAAGGTAACAGGAGATCTGGAAGAAAAGAAGAAACTGAAGGTAGTCTGTCACTCCCTTGCTCCGAGAGTGAACGGCTGGGGGTATATGCAACACACATACAGTATATATGCAACACACATACAGTATATATGCAACACACATACAGTATATATGCAACACACATACAGTATATCTGCAACACACATACAGTATATATGCAACACACATACAGTATATATGCAACACACATACAGTATATCTGCAACACACATACAGTATATATGCAACACACATACAGTATATATGCAACACACATACAGTATATCTGCAACATACTTCATGGTGCTGGAGGAAGATTGATTCAAAGTATGACCTCGGAAGACATTGAAAGGCTATGGCAAATATTTAAATCTTTGAAAGTTTTTTCCAATCAAAATCTTGGTTTGTTTAAGTGTTTCTTGTAGGTACCCAAAAGTAAGTACAGGCCTAATAAAAAAAATACTGCTTCTCACGGTGGCATGTAGTTACCCACCTACCTTGGCCTGGCTGGCATCAGCACATTTCATGGTCAAAGCCTTTAATGTGCTCTTTGCACCCAGCTACTGCTCTGGCTGAATGAGGGGCCTTAAAGGAGGCAGGCCAGCCTGTGACCTGAGAGCTGCTGGGGGACACTGAATGCATGGGGGTTGGGTTGCTTAAGGCGAGGTAGAGTACTAAGAGATGCAATCCATTATGGTTTTTTGGCATTGTGTTTCAAATTGTTTAAGATAAGATATTCCTTTATTAATCCCCCTTAGGAGAAATTCACAATGACCAGCAGTACAAGGGTATAGAGGAGTGTGAGGTAATTTCCACCAATAACCCAGCCAAATACCCCCTCAGATGCATTTTTAGCGACGGTCAATATTTATCAAGTTTAGGGGTATAAGCCGAATGGCTTAGTATTGGAGTGTCCGGTACAATGTGTATATCTCGTAAATTACCCCACTAATAATGCATGGATTGTTACCCAACTTCTGTAGTAGTACATATATGGTCTGTACTCACAAAACGAGGCATTTTAAAGTTTGGAAGTACACCAGGAGTTTATTTAGAAGAGCACTTTTCTGATAACTTCAACTAGCTGTTGCTAAGGCTACCGCTGCGTCGACGTCTCTTCCGTCTTTCCGGATAAGTTCGTAAAAGTCCTCTTCAAAACTCACAAGTGTAAGGAAAAAGTTAGTGAATTCAACACTACAACAATATTGACCGTCGCTAAAATGCATCTGAGGGGGTATTTGGCTGGATTATTTGTGGAAATTACCTCAGGGTGAATTTTACTCCGAACCATCACTTTAAATTATATGCGAGCTCTAATTTGTGTAATTTGGGGTGGAGAACTGGATAAGAATATGGATATATGGATATATGTAATATATAGGGAGGTTACTGGCATACTGGCAGTCAGGCAAGCCGAGACAGAACCTCTAAGCATTCGTATCCCTGGATGCCTGGATCTGTCAGACCCATCTCAGACCGACAGCTCCACCCATTCGTGGCGAGGTTATGGTAACTATTTGTAACACCACCGAAGGCAACTAGGGGTTAAAGGGAAACGTGGTCCTATGGGGAATATGACCATGGCCCACTGGATGGACGCTCTTATTTGCCCATAATCTCAGCCATTTTTGTGGAAAGGAGGTGGTATTTGATTTCTGTTAAATGTATAAATAATAAAAAGTTGCTATTAAATAAAAATAATTTACATTAATTCTAAAATATCTTAACATCTCTGAAAAACGTAATTGGTAATAGATAAAGACCAAAAAAACTAACATCTTTTTGCAGAATAGCATTGGTATGGGCTTTTTACTTATGGTTGGAATTGTATTTTATTGTTTATTATATTTGATGTGGCTATTGTGATCCATTCCAAACCCTGCCCCAAGAGGACATTATGTATCTTTGGCTTTAATTCCCAAGTTTGTTTGAACAATCTAGGTCTTGGCATGAAAGCTGACAAATGCAATCTTTGTAAGTCGCTTTGGATAAAAGCGTCTGCTAAATGCCCTCAATGTAAATGTAAATGTAAGCTTGAATACAGCAGATGGGAACAAACAGACAGCGTCACCAGTGGGGCCAGTGCATTCAGAGCCATTTAGAGCAGAACAGATAAAGTGGGCAATGGTTTATATTTTCTCTGCAATGCAGTTGGCTGTAGCAAATAAATCTGAGCATCTGAAAGTTTGACAAATCACCCGCCCTGCCTCTTCTCATTGGCTACTTGGCTAACAGGAGTCAATAAACGAGTTCAGGGTTTCTGTGGATGTCTAGGGTGTTGTGGTGAGGCTTTCTCCTTGCAATAACATAGTCCCTCAAAAAGGATTTAGCAGTACATGATCCTAAAGTAGTACATACAAACAACTCAATAAGCACATTACTATGTAAATAAATAGACAATTATTATTGGTAATGTTATAATATTGTTTTTATTATATTTTTTATTTAAAAAAGTTATTATTACTGTTATTATAATTATTATTGTTACATGCCAATACTATTAGGTCATTTTTACAAATATGTTTATTCTATCTTCATCTATTACTTTTTTTATATAACTATTATAATATATCATATATAATGAAACATATAATGAGTAAATGAGTAATGAGTATTACACATTATATGTAGACAGTTTTTGTAACATTTTATAACATTTCACTACTCCCACAATCTTTTGTACTTTCACATCAAGGACTAGCATTTGACCTTATATTATTTAGACCTGTTGAAACAGAACTAACCTATTTGTGTCTGTACGTGTATAGCATAGACTGTGTATAGCACCTTAAATATGACGTCGTTACATGATTTGGAACAACCCAGAATGTTTGCGGTATGGGCTGAACCGCTGCAGCCGTCCCTCCCACATGTCCCTCCTCTATGGCTGTGTGGCCTTTGGGGGGCTCTGCTTGCTCAGGGGCTCCGCCGGAGCGACAGACATGCGGGTTGCGTCTTGATTGGTCACCGCGCGTGCTGTAGTTTCCTCGCGGCTCTCCTCGCGTGACCTTTTCCCTTGGCAACCACTTCCTCCCATCTCCGTCCACGGCCATCTTTAAATTTAACTCATTCATGGAAAGTAGTTTTTCTTATGTAAATACGCCGATTTTTACAATTGTGCATACATAGGCGAATCGAGAGCGGTGTATGCATTGCAGCCTCTTTATTTTCTCCACCCAAGAGCGCCAAAAGATTACGCTGTTGGCGTTTCTCCGAGATTAAGTCAACAACGACAGCGTACGTGCATGTTGTTGTGCATAGTAGGCCTTCTCCGTACCTAGATCTGTATCTTATATCTTATATCTGTATCTATATCTATATCATATTGATAGGTTTACTCTCAACTTAAATGTGAACGCGCATGGCTTGGCACGCTAACCAGATATACTGCCCAACATTTGTGTAATATGTGTTATTTGCCAGTGGATAAGATGAGTGGATTGCTACACGTTGTGTGGGTCTTTGCCTGTAAGGCAGAGCGCCCCTTTCTATCTTGCCATGTTCTTCACAATCGTCCGGAGATTTGAGTTTTACTTTGTAAGTACATGACTTTACTGTCAAAATGTAATTAGGAGCAAACTTTAAATACCGTATTCGGTGTTGTGCTGTAGGATGAGGAAGAAACAGACCGTCAAACAGAGAAAGCCAGAAGAGACTGCAATTGTCCAGGAATTTCTAGTGGAAAAAATCATTCGTCGCCGAGTGTTCAACGGAAGAGTGGAATACTTCCTCAAGTGGAAAGGTTTTACAGAGTAAGTACTACACGTTATGTTTGTATCCATTTACTCCCAACAAACTGCGTTGCACCCAGCACAATGTATCGTTCAGCTAGTTACTACATCAAAAATGTCTGAAGGAGAAGATTTCTCGAGAATGAAAAGCTCCACTCACGAGTTAATGCACCCCATGCATCTTTCAATATCAATCGTTCCCCCCCCCCCCCCCCCCCTAAAACACACACACACACACACACACACACACACACACACACAATCCTGAGAAAATTAAATAGCTATGACTGTAGTTACAACTCAAGCCACTAGGTTGCCTATGGCAAAACGTACGTTACTTCACAAATATATTTATATGTTCAAATATGTACTTTATTTTAAAGTCTGACCAATATATGTTATATGTCCTGTAGTGCTGACAATACTTGGGAACCACAGGATAATTTGGACTGTCCAGAACTGATTGAAGAGTTTCTTAGAAACATGCACCTCTCTGACAACGAAGAAGAACAACCTCAAGAATTCACACTCAAAGAGGAGTTGTCTGAGCGGGAGGCAGAAATTGTGAGTGTCCATGAACATGTGATTAAATGAACTTCCCCAAAGTGAGCATTTTTTAAATAATGTGAAAATGTTGTAGTTACCAGTTTAGGCCAACATCACCCCCCATGTGATGCTGTTCCTGGTATTCGTCATTTATTTAAAAATGAAGCGCTTTCAGGTCTGTAAATCTTTAAAAGATATCAAACATGATGACTTGAATAGGAATTAATTCATGAATTTGAATGAATTAGTTAATTAGATAATACGAATGTAACAAATGTATCAGAAGCAGCGGCAGCAGTAGTGAAATATAGTCTGCATGGAAACACTCAGTGACATTATGTCTGACATGAGTCTTGTTGATCTCTTTGATGTTTGTCTGAGGTTGTGTTGCTGTTGTGTTGCTGTTGTGTTGACCCTGTGCAGTGCCAGCAGCATGTGTACAGGGAGCAGAGTGACGCTGTGGACCTCCAGAACCCGGCCCGGCCCCCGGCCAGCCTGGACCGCTACCCGGAGTGCATCATCGGCTCCACAGACCAGCACGGAGAACTCATGTTCCTTGTGAAATGGTACAGTTCCTCTTCTCTCTGGAATGAGGTGCAGCAGGAAGTCCATATTAAAGAACCTAAAGACTGACAAAACTGAAACCATGAAACAATGGAAGGGTGTTTATTTATAAGAATAGTTTTTTACTGCTTAATTTTCCTTGAGCTCTCGAGGGTCACCATGGAACATGTTTTCTGGTGGTCACCATTGGACATGTTGTCAGTGAGGCTTTACGTGTGACCAGAGTCCTTAACCATAACCTGAGCCCACCATGTGTGCTGCTGTGTGCTGCAGGAAAGACTCTGGTGACGTGGCTCTGCTGCCGGCCCAGGAGGCCAGTGCCCGGTGTCCGCAGGCCGTCGTCGACTTCTACGAACGGAAGCTCACCTGGCACTGTGGAGACGAGGAGCAGTGAGTGGTGTGTTGTCAGGAGACACACAACAGTGACACAAAGCTCAGCGGCCTTATGAAGGGCTGTGGGGGGACTTGATAGACAGACCTTAGTGTTGAGAAAGTTGATGTACAAACTTTCCTGTAGCAGCTCTTTATCCTGTGTTCTTTAGCAGACACAATCACTGTGGACATATATTGTATATGTGTATTTTTTGTTTTCTGTTCTCTAGTTACCACAAATGTAGTTCTATTTAGGTGTATGTTTAGCCTCGTTTGGAGGAAGAGAACGTATTCTTACTAATTTATAAGGGCGGCACGAATAAGAGATGATCTAATATCATCATTATTATCATTATTTTTTTGCAACAGGCCTTTATTCTACAAGCAAGGGCAATATCAGTTGCTACCAACATTGGCACCAACTTTGGTACAAGCAGGCATTGGCAACTTGTTGGTAAATCTTCTCCCTGACACGGGGTAATGAAAGAAAGATTGTCAAAGGCAGTCAGTGATTCTCCCAACCAGTGTGGCCCTAATAGGAGTATGTTGTAAGTCTAACTACTGTCATAACCTCACCGTAAACAAGCTCCTCATAGCTTAAGCAGCTGCTTGTCCAGAAACGTGGTTGAACATGTGCATTGGTTGAGGTGGACGTGTGCTTTTTTTAACGTTTAACTTTTTACATTTACTGTCATTGTAAATCCCCACTGGTTGAAGATATACGGGAGAATATTGAGTTCCTTACCACCTGTTTGTGTTTGCTGGTTCGTAATGATATGATATATGATATGCTATTTACCAAATCATATTTGCACCTTTTATGTTTTTGATGGAAACCACCAAATTTGTTGTTTTTTAAGATGATTTGGTCCAATATTTTCTCCAAAACGTATGCCTTGTTAGGTAGCTTTTCATGGCATCATACCAACCATGGATGTGTGTTATGTTATGTTGTTGGAAACATGGAAAAACAACTCATGGTCCTGGAACAAAATGTACATTCTGTCCACCTAAACTGGCTGGCTAGATTGTTGTAGCACTTTAGAAGAAACCTGCCTGACTATCAAAGGACATGGTCTTCCAATAGTTGACCTCCATATTAAAAAAAGGACCTGAAAACCTCTCTTGTTGGAGGTGTCTGGGCCTCTTATGGGACAGTTGGATGAAGCTTGTGAACACACTACTGAGCTATTTTAACCATTGAGCAAGTGGAAGCCCTGAATAAAAGACACTTTTAATGACCCTTTATTCTTCCGTATATTGTTTTGTTTTTCTTCTTACTGTCGTCCATATTTAACACAAATATACATTGTGATCTGGAGCCTGGGACTAAGTTACAGAGATGGGTTTGAATAGTAAAAGAAAGCTATATCACATGTACTTCCATGTGATATAAATGGCTGAACGTCCCCATATGTAAACACATGTCTTCTACTGTAAATCAGTTGTTCAACGAGGCAGCAGTGCAGGTGGGAGGGCACTTTCAGTCAGGTGACTTAATGAGGAAACCTTTGCCCTTGTATTGCACCATAAACTATCCAGGGATTCAAAGCAAAGCGGTAGCCCACTCAGAGAACTAGATATATGTTGTACTGTACGCACCAGGGCTTGGCTCACTGGAGGATTTATTGAGAGGATGGTTGCTGAGGTGGGTCTTACACCTTACTATTCATCTATTGAATCAGCTAGTGGAAGCTTTTTGTATAGTTGTTTTACAGTTGAAATTAGGAAGTTTAAAAGCCTGTTGCAATACATTTACAAA
>JAXIVH010000002.1:766975-834475 GCA_036785325.1 Urophycis tenuis | reverse complement strand
GCGTAAGCTCATTACAACCAACCCAAGGGTGCTCTAATTCTCTATATGTGTGTCTGTGTCTCAGGTTAGCGTTAGGTTAGGGTTAGGGTTAGGGTTAGGTTAGGGTTAGGGTTAGGGTTAGGTTAGCGTTAGGTTAGGGTTAGGTTAGGGTTAGGGTTAGGGTTAGGGTTAGGGTTAGGTTAGGGTTAGGTTAGCGTTAGGTTAGGGTTAGGTTAGGGTTAGGGTTACTCTGTGATGGGACCACAGAGTACAGAGAGAACACAGATGATGAGAGGAGTGAAAGAGAATGAAGAGCAGAGCTCAAAGAGGACTGGCAGGTGTTACAGGGTGGAGGTACTGTAACCACTGTACTGTAACCACTGTATTATAACCACTGTAATGTTACCACTGTACTGTAACCAATGTATTATAACCACTGTACTGTAACCACTGTATTATAACCACTGTAATGTTACCACTGTACTGTAACCACTGTATTATAACCACTGTACTGTAACCACTGTATTATAACCACTGTACTGTAACCACTGTATTATAACCACTGTAATGTTACCACTGTATTATAACCACTGTACTGTAACCACTGTATTATAACCACTGTAATGTTACCACTGTACTGTAACCACTGTATTATAACCACTGTACTGTAACCACTGTATTATAACCACTGTACTGTAACCACTGTATTATAACCACTGTAATGTTACCACTGTATTATAACCACTGTACTGTAACCACTGTATTATAACCACGGTACTGTAACCACTGTATTATAACCACTGTACTGTAACCACTGTACTGTAACCACTGTATTATAACCACTGTACTGTAACCACTGTATTATAACCACTGTACTGTAACCACTGTATTATAACCACTGTACTGTAACCACTGTATTATAACCACTGTAATGTTACCACTGTACTGTAACCACTGTATTATAACCACTGTACTGTAACCACTGTATTATAACCACTGTAATGTTACCACTGTACTGTAACCACTGTATTATAACCACTGTACTGTAACCACTGTATTATAACCACTGTACTGTAACCACTGTATTATAACCACTGTAATGTTACCACTGTACTGTAACCACTGTATTATAACCACTGTACTGTAACCACTGTATTATAACCACTGTAATGTTACCAATGTATTATAACCACTGTAATGTTACCACTGTACTGTAACCACTGTATTATAACCACTGTATTATAACCACTGTATTGTTACCACTGTACTGTAACCACTGTATTATAACCACTGTACTGTTACCACTGTACTGTAACCAATGTATTGTAACCACTGTACTGTAACCACTGTACTATAACCACTGTAATGTTACCACTGTGTTATAACCACTGTATTGTTACCACTGTACTGTAACCACTGTATTGTACCCACTGTACTGTAACCACTGTACTGTAACCACTGTACTGTAACCACTGCGTTGTAACCACTGTCACGCCATCTCTCTCACGTCCACTGATCACTCTGAAACCTCTCTCAGACCATCAGGACTCATTACTCAACACCCAAACTAGGACCGTCCATGGCAGGCAGCTGACCCCCCTCTGGGTATGGAGCAGGAAGAAAACAAGGGCCAACGTCGGAACGTCACACCTTCCGCCGCCCATAGTAAATAATGTCAGAGCATAGTGGCATGTAGGCGAAGGCGTGGGAGCTATGTTTATAGCAGGTGGACAAACAAACCTGTCTTTGTGATGAGACTGATTTATCCAGAGAGGTGTGTCAGCACATACCTCTCTCTCCTGAATGACAGTCTGGACAGTGAGCACCACCACCCACCCCGCCCCCTCTTCCACATGACAGTCTGGACAGTGAGCACCACCACCCCACCCTTTGCCATCCTCATCCATGGGAGCTGCTCTGCAGTAGAGAGACAGAACATCAGTGAACATTACTCCCTGTTGCAAGAGGCAGTAAAACAAATTGTTGGCAAATATAGGCTGGACTTGACTATAAACGAAGTGACTAGCAGCTAATGAGATGATTAACTGCAATCAGGGGAAATACGCAGAAGAGTTCAAAATAGTGTCCAGGTGTTGGTTGCTATTTGCTGGGGGTGTTGTGATATAGTGCTATCTGTGTGTCAGGCTCTCCGTCCTGGAGGTTTTGAGATGAACTGGTTCTATCTGAACGTTCCTGCCTGAAGCAGGTTTAGTGACACGATATGAAAAAAATTTGCCTGCAGCTTTTTGCAAGTCATCACAGTCTGGTCCTGGGGAGAGAAAGAGACAATTCATCATCCTGCCATTAAAGCCAAAGTGTGGCTCATAAAATACATTACTGTAATTATCGCTATTATTAGTATTGCTATTGAGTAGTAAATATTACTATAAAATATTAACACGATGATACTTAGATTGATTGTAAAGTGTGTCATCTGCATTACGTTTCATTAAACGTTGCTAGAAACAAAAAAACAACAACAACTGAACACTACTATCCCAGTCCAATGTGCCAGGGTGAATTGTGTCCATTATGGCCCTAAAAACTTGCTGTCATCATAATTAGCTTGCACTGTAAATAAGATGCATCTTCTGCAATGTCATAAGCCAACCAAGGAACTCTCAATTTGTCAGCCACATGAGTTGCATCAACAGAAACTGACCTCAATTAAAAGAGACTTCCATTTAAAGAGCGTCTATTTCAGATTTAAGGATTTAGACGTGGCGAGAACCTTTAATGGAATGCTGAAAGAGGGCCAGTTGGAGAGGTAATACATTCCCGTCCTGAATGCCCGGGGAGAGCACATAAATAAGCCTGTGTTATTCCCGACAGAAACTCTCTATGATGTCGGCTGGTGATCTATGGCTGAATAACCTGGTTAAAGAGCAACAGAAGAACCGACAGCTTGATCAAAACTACTGCTCTAAAGCACCGTAGATCAAATCTTAGGCTATTGAGTAAAAGTAAGGTGGGAATGTATGCTATGACACGGTAGAACTGCACACATTGCAACGGGTGAGTGAGTACATTTGTGTACTGGGATTTAAAATGTTCATAGGTCTGTGGTTTAGCCATGCAATACACTATCAAATAATATGCCTATTAATAATAAGCGGCATATAAACTTGATGAAATGTGTCTGAATCAACAATATTTTTTTATTGAGTTTCTACGATCAGCTTGACATGCATACATTAAACTGGCAGGAAGCTTCATTGTGATATAGGAAATGGTGTTGGAAAGAGAAATTGGTTTTATATTTCCATCAATTCTTTCAGCAACTCTTTCTCCATCTATCATTACAAAGAAACTCAATGGATATATTTTGCTGGTAAAAGTGTATCTTTATGGTTGCAAGTATTAATTAGTGATATTCTGGTATCATTAGTGAAATTTAGTGCCTAGCAGATTAATTGCATGATGGCATTTATCTATGAAACATTATATCTTGATGTTAAATTGCAATAAAAGGCCTTGTATATTCTGAGGAGATGACTGTCCAAAGACGAGGGGGGATGGGGTGAAGTTGACACCCATTAAGGAAATCTTTTATTGGCAACATAAAAATGAGAGGCAATATTTAGCCTAGCTTGCTTTGGCAACCTAACCCATAGCCTGACATTAAGGAGACCCTCCGTGGAAAACAGCTAACTCTGCTAACCACAGGTTATAAAATGTCCTTACACATCCCACATCACAAAAGCAGTACACAGCTGTTTCCAAACAGACTCAATTAGTTATGCAATCTTATCAAGCACTTGGCATTGTGCTACGCAGACTTTACAATCCCCTTCCATCACAGATCACGGTTCTCTAAATCCATCGTCCCAGAGACAAAGGCCTTCTTCTCTCTACATTCAATATAATGTATTCAATAACTAATTATGGTAATTCATTACATCTTCAATTAGCAGATAGGCTTTATTGCTGCTGCGCACCATAAAGGGGGATTTATGTTGCCTTTGAATGTCACCCAGAGGACGGAGGAGTAGCTCTGCATCATTCAGCAGAACAAAACTGAGACAAGAGAAATGGCGAGGAGCTGTTGGCGGAGTATAGTGTTTTTTGTGTTTGCAAAAGAGTGATTAAAGGGAAATTCAATTGACCAGCAATATTGGTTTTATGGTAAGGACGCACATGGAACGATAGGAATGAGCAACATTCCTATCATCCCTGGCAGCGTCCGAGGCTGAGAGCTCATCCGTCCGGCTGTCAAACAGCCCCACAGAGGGGGATTAGCACGCCTGCTAGCCGTGCAGGTTGAGGTCTTATTAGTGTGACTCTCCATTGGAGGTTGAGCAGCCGGCCATCTGCTGCAGCGTGCTCCCTGAGCAGGCGGCTCCCTCAGGCATCATCACAATATGGTGTTCCAGTGTGCTGACAAGGAAATCAATACCACCTCTTCAAAAATATTAAATCAGACCAAAGGGTTTGTTTTGTTGTTTAACAAACATTGCCTGTACACGTTATGTTTGAGGAGTTATGCATCTCATAGTTTTGTCTTAAGAACTTTTTCAAATTGCATTTGTTTCCATGGGAAATTAGTATAATATTGATCATGGCATTCAAGTTAACATTTTGGACTCGACTCTCAATACACTAGTCTAACATTATGGTCCTAACAAAGGCTTCCTGGCTCCAGGAGATTTTTTTATTTTATTTTTTTTTTTGCAATAATGTCTGCAGAAACTCTGCTGCCATCTGGTGGCCTATCATATATTGGATGATGTGCACGTTGCATACAACAGGTATGTAGGTTGTTTTTCTTTAATACAAAAACACAAAAGCATATGATAATATCCGTTTTGACAAGTCACAGTTTGCATGGAAAAAAGAACACAAATAGGGCAATATGAAATGGAATAAAAGGCAAAAAAAAAGGTTTCACTTCATCAGCCTCACCAACTGAAAGAATGCTGAATTTGAATGAGCCATTAAAGTACATTTTTCCAATAACTTCCTTCCGTCCACTCGTGCTGCCCGTGGTGTTAAACTGCATACAGCTGCATGAGGAAGTCCTTGGGTACGATACCAATGCTGCCTTTAAACTCCCCGACCCACCAACCAAAGTGCTGGTATTCCTGGAGAGTGGGAAGAAAAGATGATATAAAAAAAAGATATAAACTTCATTTGATGCATTGGAAGCGATAGAGGTACATCAAATGAGGACGACAAAACAACTGAACAATTATGGAAAAAAATAAAACATCTACAGAATGAACATTTGTTCAGATTTTATTCTTAGGTGACTGACGTTATTTTCCTTCTTCTCGTTATTTGAATTAACGGCATACATATTACAAATATGTATTACAAACCTCAACTCTGACATCCCTCATCTTTCTTTTCTACCTCTCCGTCTCTCTCTCTCACACACACACACGCACACGCACACACACACACACACACACACACACACACACACACACGAGGATAGAAGCCATCAGGCATAAATCTGTCTTAGTGTGACAGGTAATAGCTCCAAATGGCTGCCACCATGGCAAGATGTAAGGAGGGCACAGTGGGAAGGAGCCCAGAGTACCAGAGGATACGGCCCATTCCCTCTGGTCAAGAGCCTAACCTCACATCAAAGTCCCTCCAGGACATGAATCACTCTGAACATCACGTGGTACATCAAGGCCAAGGGAAGGGCCCTCGTGTCCCGGGGCTTAGAAAGGGAACCCTAGACGTGCTGCCATCCTCCCCCAGCACAGGAGGGCCCACAGCATTTGTTCTTGCAGAGAGGGGGAGAGTTTAGCGGGACTACCTTGCCAAGCGACCCATGGCCTTCATTATCTCAGGGAGATGTTTAGAGCACTCACTGAAGCTTACTAGATACTAGGTTGACAGTGTTATGGGATAGGGATTGTCACAGTGTCTAAATAATTCACATAATTTAGCAGTGTACATTAATTACTCAAGACCCCAGCCAGAAAATACCACCTCATATCATCAAGGTGCCATGCCATTCACCTAGCCCCTGGAGGCTGTTAAATGAATCAACATGAGCTCTGTCTGTGTGTCTGTGTGTGTGTGTGTGTGTGTGTGTCTGTGTGTGTGTATATTGTGCGTACATGCATGTGTCCATGTAGCATTTCTTTGTCGATGGCATTTGGAAATGGCAATAACATTGTGTCCTGCAGCCTGACCATGCTTGTGCATGTAACGGTACAACAAGGAAACGCACACACAGCAGCACACGGGGCTAATGAGAGCCCACCAACAGAGTGGGGGGAGAGTAGACCGCATAGTGTGGACACACACACTAAGGGAGAGAGAGACAGACAGACAGACAGACAGACAGACAGACAGACAGACAGACAGACAGACAGAGAGACAGAGAGACAGACAGACAGACAGACAGACAGACAGACAGACAGACAGACAGACAGACAGACAGACAGACAGACAGACAGACAGACAGACAGACAGACAGACAGACAGACAGACAGACAGACAGACAGACAGACAGACAGACAGAGAGAGAGAGAGAGAGAGAGCTTCCAAGCTGGTTGCACAGTGCAGCCTCCAACTCCTTTGTTCCCTGACAGCTGTTGCACCCCTCACCCACTCCCCGCCTGTCCTGAACACAGCCAGATTAAAGGTCCAAAGCTGCGCTGACGGCACTGAGTGTTCACGACAACGTGTTGACACTGCATCAACCCTGCAGCGATGAGCAAGACATCACATCTCCACATGAGTTTTATGTGCTGTGAAGTGCAGCAGTGAGATGGGTGGGGTTGAGGGGAGGGAAGGGGTGCTGCTTATTTCCTGCCTGCCCCATACCCCGACCCCCCTGACTAGAAGGTCTCAGGGCTGCATTGCTAAGGAAACACGGCAGCTATTTCTGGCCTGAGGAATGGAGGAGGGATACAGGAGAGGGGAGGACAAGGAGGATGGAGGAGGGATACAGGAGAGGGGAGGACAAGGAGGATGGAGGAGGGATACAGGAGAGGGGAGGACAAGGAGAATGGAGGAGGGATACAGGAGAGGGGAGGACAAGGAGAATGGAGGAGGGATACAGGAGAGGGGAGGACAAGGAGGATGGAGGAGGGATACAGGAGAGGGGAGGACAAGGAGGATGGAGGAGGGATACAGGAGAGGGGAGGACAAGGAGAATGGAGGAGGGATACAGGAGAGGGGAGGACAAGGAGGATGGAGGAGGGATACAGGAGAGGGGAGGACAAGGAGAATGGAGGAGGGATACAGGAGAGGGGAGGACAAGGAGGATGGAGGAGGGATACAGGAGAGGGGAGGACAAGGAGAATGGAGGAGGGATACAGGAGAGGGGAGGACAAGGAGAATGGAGGAGGGATACAGGAGAGGGGAGGACAAGGAGAATGGAGGAGGGGGGACCTGGGCTGGGCCATCTGACCCTTGTGCTGCAGTCCAGACAGCTTTTATGGCTGTTGCCCCCCACGCAGGTCACAACCCCCAACACCAAGGTTTCAGCTAATGGCACTTCCAGTGTAAAGGGCAACATGCTTTCTGGGCTCTTTTCTACACACACAAAAACAGCAACAAAAATGCACAATTGGTCAAAACTTATTGATTGTTCGGAATGTACCCACTGTCCACTGTCATCCAATATGTAAACATGAAAACTTTTGCAAAAAAAAGGAGAAAAAAAAAGATATAGATAAAAAGCGAGTACATTTTTTTTGCACAGATCTTCGAGACCACTAGGTGGCATAGTGGATTGTAAAAAGAACAGGAAACAAAAACTGAAGTGACCAAGAGCACCACATGGAGCCTGCTGGAGGACTGCAACGGGCTGAGAACCTGGACCCAGGTGAAAAACACGCCTGTGGTCCGTGCATGCCCGGCCAGCACTGCTGCAACACAAGTGATCCTGTCCCACCATGCAGAAGAGGTGGGGGTCCTTCTCCTTCCCTGCCTGTCCCTATCATCACTCCATGCCTCGCTGCAAGTAAAAGACGTCACTGATCGCCAGCAAACAGTCACGTTGAAACAACTCCTTTCTTTGGGGTGGTCAAGAGACCGGCAGCACCCCAATGAATGTACAACATCTGACACTTGAAATAAGTGGACATGGCGGACATTGTCACACTGGCTTCACTACCACATGACAGGGCAAATAGAATCACAGAGAGTGTGAGATGATGAATTTTCCACCAACCTTACCTTACTCAGGATATAAATGGCATCACCACGCTTGAAGGACAGCTCGTCAGCCTGGTCTCCGGAGCAGTCCCACATACCCTGGTAGTAGTTTGGGTAGTCTGTGCTCCTATCAACTGGACGCGGTGTGGAGAACACAACATTTTAAATAGCTTTTTTTTGTTTGGACTTAAATTACTTCCCCAAGGGTTACTCTTCTGCTAAATCAACAGGAGGCACTAAAGGAATGAAATCGGAATGAATATAAAGAATGCAACAGACTCGCCATGAAACAAGAAGTTTCAAAAGACTTTCAGAGACTATTACCAATGTTTCAACTTTTCATAATGACCTCATCCCACCTGTGAATGTTATCATTTTGAATATGTTTACCATATTCTGGAAATCCCCAATCATCTTTCAATTGTACTTTTATCTGGATTACGTAGACAACGCACTGAAAATGGACCCTTTTACCAGCAAAAACTACAATTTGTATTTAAACCAAGAGAGAAAGATGCTGTCATTGTAAGACCAAAAAAGGAAGTAGTCATTTCCTCAAACTAACTTTCCGTTTGAGTGTTCACAGCAATATCCTTGTTGTGAATGCTTGTTTCTCTCTTTGAGTATCATATTTTTAAGAGATGTACGTGAAAAGGGATGGATATAGTAGGTGAACACATTGGAAAGGGTCCATATCCTATTATAGTACATTCACTCCACATTAATTACATACATTCACTTCTTGGTACAGTACAGCTTCAAAAATGCAAAATATTTTATAGCTACAAAACTAAGGCAAGCTGATTTTGCTATTTTGCTGTGTCACTGACTACAAATCGCCATGTGGAGTACCTGAAACAGGAGGAGCAGCCTTGCTTGTTGTTTCCAACTTTGGAGGAGGCTTTGGGGGAGAAGGACTTTCCTCCCCTAGAGATCACAATGTTGCTCCAATAAGTTCACATTCACTTAGATGGATACCTTTAACTTAATGCACTTGAAATGCATTTTCATTTACACGTAATGCATTAGGTATTCATACTTTCATTATTTAATTTTAAGTAACCGTCCCTAAAGATACCTCTGGGAGTATTCTCGGAAATGTAACTGATATTTTGCTTAACAAAACAAACTACCGGTAATAAATAATCAGAATAGTTAATCACAAGTCCTTTCTTGGTCCACCTCTGACCTGGAATTTCTTCGTAGATTTCCTCATCAGTGGGCGGAGGTACTGAGACAACGTCGTCATACGTGTCCAGCTCTTCATCCTCGTCTTCAGGTATAATGCCCGACATGTCTACATGCATTACATAGTCTTTGAAATTTAACCTTCAAAACAGGCATCACCTTATGTATACACAGCATGGAACATTCAATAAAGTGTGGATTTGGCAAATAGAATGTTGTACACACCTCTCAAAACAAAGTCGATCTCTTTCACCCATTCCTCTGCCTCTTTCAGAGATGATGCGCAAAACTGTGACAAGCAGATATCAACATCATAGGGTTATGTATGTATTAACGTAAACAAACAACCCCACATGTATGCATTGTACAATATTCCACAGGGAAAAGCCTACATTGTAATGTAGTGCTCATGCTAATGTAAATGTAGGTTAGGTGGTGTAGAGGTTTTTATCATCCCTTATGTTTTAGTGACGGCACACTCATTGTCTAAACAAGTTTTAAACTAAAGTGCATTAAAGTGTTTTATTTAATTCATTAACATATATTGATTTGTTGATAAAGTTAAATTTAGCATGGCAGGCCTGAGAATAAAGGACATGGCTTACCTGATACACACGCTTGTCAGTAGAGGAAATTTCAAAGCAATATTCCTTTTTTGAATCTTTCCTTAAGGTGTTGTTCAGTTTGACAATATAGCCATCAATGGAGAATTCACCCTTCTGCTGTTTGTCTGTTGAGAAATATGTTGGAAATCACTTCAAGCATGTCGAAAAGATATAACTTTTTATCAAGCATTGCTGTCCAATTTAAACAATCTCCAATGAACTTCAAATACTGACAACAGCAAATTATCTGCAATTACGGTAAAGCTAAAGTAAAAAAAAAACATCACAAAACATGGAGGTGATACCTTTTTCAGTTCCGTAATAGTAGAATGTATTGCCGCTTAGGGCACACCATCTCTTCTGCCATTCTGTTCCAAAGAAGCTGTGCTCTACAGAAAAATAAATAAATAAACACACACACACACACACACACACACACACACACACACACACACACACACACACACACACACACACACACACACACACACACACACACACACACACACACACACACACACACACACACACACACACACACACACACACACACACACACACACACACACCTTTCCGACGTTTCTCCAGGTATCCAGCCTTGAAGACATTGAGCAGATCCTGAACTGCTATAGGTGGAGCCTGCTGGACACCTACATTGGGTTGAAACATATTTTTATAGAATTATCATTGCTTCAGTTTTATACTAGCCTCCAACATTTGATCCCAATATTACAATAGCTAACTAAGTAAAAACCAGCCAAATGTTCATATCAAATTCTCAAAAAGATGTGATAAAGACAATGAGTGTGTTTACAACAAGCTTTACTTGTCGGGGTCAGACTACAATGTCTCTCCACCGATTCCCTGGGCCAAAGAGGAACTTGGGTGCAGAGTTCCAACCACTATGTCAGAGTAGCTCTGCGTGAAAGGGTGGCCATAAAAGAGGCAGCTGCTTACTGGCAGCCTGTAGACCACTAATCGCCATTTGACTTTTGACAAGGACTGTTTTCCTGATAATACATTTGAGAAGGTAAATATAAAGAAATCTTTGTATTGACTATGGTGGCTCATGCATGGTTTGAAAAACACTGTCTATAGAGTAGTCAAGTGTATTTTTTCTAATGTGAAGCACAGTGGCTGTAACTCTTTCTCTGTGGATTGGGGGAGGGGTAATAAAGCATGCTCTTGTTGCCAAAGGAATGGGGGGAAAGCAGCAGTTGTGCCCCAAATTGCTTCCCAGTGTGTTCCCAGGCTGCAGACAGAATGTATTCCTCACTGTGTCCTGTCCATGAAGATATAGTTAACCCTGATGGAAAGATTCTTAAAATGGATTATATCGATGTTTCCCTGGATTACCTGTTGGACTCATCTGTTACCATAGTGTTTTACATTGCTTTCTGTAGCTTGGTGTACACTGTGTGTACACTGTGGTACGCATACATCTAGAGGGGGGCATCCACAGCTGATGACATACTTGTTGATTACAGTACCTTCATTGGCCTCTTCATCCTTGTCTGTGCGCTCTGAATGCATGGACCCTCCGTCATTGTGGCTGTCAACCTCATCCTCATCCCCTGAATCTTCTCTGCCTATTGGATTTTAAAAAAGGTACATGGGGCTACAGTTTATGGAACAGTATGCAATAAGAACAAAAATATGACAAGAAGATACAACTTACTTTTTTCTTTGAATTCTTGAAAACTGTTGGAATATGCAACAATGTTTTTTTCAGGAATGTATTTGCTGTAAGATGCCAAATGCATAAGTAAAATAAAGTGTAACAATATGCTTACCTCTGTTTAACTTCTCTAATTCGCTTAATGAAGGCTTCCCTCTTTTCCTTTGCCTTCTTGCTCAAATTTTCTCCTTTTAATCCGTCAGAGAGGAACGTTTCCAGATCTATGAAAAACAAAGAGGGAGTAAAAGACAACAGGTATAAAGCCAAACGTACCCATTGGGCAGCCTGTGAACTTGATGAGTCTGCTGCCAAGACAATCTGTTGGATTTTTGTTACATACTAGCAACTTGTAAAACCCATTCGCGTGCTGTGGTGGTGGTAATACTACTTCTCCTTTTTACAAGTCTGTCGGTAGTAAAGTCGTTTGTTAAGCAATCAAAAATAACACACACAAACATCTAAAAACGGAGGTATAAAATGTACCTGAAACAAGGGTTGTTAACTCCTCATAGCGCATTCTGACAAGTTACTGGGTTAGTTATCTGATGAACGAGGTGAGTAGAGACTGATTGGTAACACGGAAGCGTTAGTGGGCTTCACTAACCGGAAGCTGCTCTGCTGATGATTGACTGACCGCTCAGGGACAAACCAACGTATCGGCACCGTGTTGGCAACATGGCAACAACAACAAACTTGGCAAAAAAATATGCCGTTTGCTTGCTTCGTCTACCAGAAGAAACGTGTATGAATTCTAGTTATTTCAACATACTTAATTAATTATTTCACCAGAGATTAAGGCTGTGTAGACAGACAGATACAGTATATCTTCATAGCCTTCATCTTTAGCAACCGTGTAGACATTAGGCCAGTATAGGAGTGCCATGCAGGACCTATTCCCCCAAATAGAATTACAATTAGTTAAGTCATATTTTATATTTTAGGCTAACACAGTATATTAGCTGCACAATTAGATTTGTATTGTTGCATTTGACTTACCCTTGTCCACGTCCAGCCTTGCCCTACCCTCACATGTCAAAAGAAAAAAACACACACAACAGTGATGTGTGCAGCACCAATAGAACATATGGCCTCAGGAAAAGGATTACTGTCACCCTAAACTGTTTACAGAGAATTATCTTATCATGTCCTACAACATCGGTATCACCGAATATCCTACAGGTTAGAAGAGAGCCTAAACAGCCTTTGAACTGCACACATGGTTTTGAAACAGTAGTATGACAGAACTGTTACTCCAGCTCTGAAAAATATGTTACCTGCAGGGAGTTTTTCTAGGCATCGCTCCCTACGACACCAGGCTGTCAAAAGAGCTCCAAGGATCTCTCCACACTTTCTTCATATGACTGACTGACATGCAGACCCTTCAGCAAAACTAGGTGCAGCTTTTATTTTTCTCAGAATAAACGAAGACGGTCAGATGCTAGCTGTGATGTAAGGTTATGCAAAACCATTTAATCAAATTATGGCATGCATTAAATGGTTATAGGTGGATCACAAGTTTGTATAGAAATTAGATAAAACCAACATTTAACACTTTTGCATGGACCAACTCCCCAACCCTCTTTTTACATTAGCCTTGGATTGCAATCCAAATGTAAATGTGAAGTACCACAGCCAAGATATTCTTCCCACTGAGTAATACTGTGTGGTGAAGGAGATGACAGCTCGACCTATGACCTTTTGTGTCTCTTTTCTCCCCCTCACTTTCTCTTTACCTCACCTTTGTGTGTGGGTGGTGTGTGTGTGTGTGTGTGTGTGCGTGTGTATGTGTGCGTGCATGCATGCGTGTGTGTGTGTGTGCGTGTGTGTGTGTACGTGCATGCGTGTGTGTATGTGTGTGTGTGCATCCATGCGTGTGTGTGTGTCTGTGCATGTGTGCGTGCGTGTGTGGTGTGTGCGTGTGTGTGGTGTGCGTGTGTGTGTGTGCGTGCGTGCGTGCGTGCGTGCGTGCGTGCGTGCGTGTGTGTGTGTGTGTTGATGGTACAACAGAGGCTGGGTGGATAGTGTTGTATCTAATTCCTCACAAAGCCTTTCTCCACCAAGTTTCTCAACCTCTTCCAATTGGTCCCAATTGGTCCAATTTAAAATGTTTTGCATTAATCCATTCATTACCATGCTTTTTCACATGAGCTTTCCAAACTCATGTGAAAAAGAAACTGCACATTGTAAATTATAAATATTTGATTCAAAATTAGTTTTATTGTATGAAACAATTACCTGAATATTGGCCTTCAGAAGAAATAAGCCTTTGTATTTTTTTTCCCACAGAATATGGCTTTGTGGGATATTTTTTTACCCATTGCCTATATCCTGATAATTAACATTTTAAATAATTCTCTATATAATAGTTATGTGTAAATAGATTAACTGCATTTGCTGCTCAACTATCAGCCAAAGCTTGCCATACTGTGTCTCATATTTGTTGAATCAGTGACAGTAGTGCATGTGACCATGCAGGCAGCATTTGCTTTTTAAAACAACTACGGGCTCATATGGACTAATGAATATCTATCTTTCCTGTAGGCTCCCAAATGGTTTACAATATCCTCGGCCAATGTTTTTTCATCATAGCCTAGAAGTATAAAAATGTATTTGGACATGGAATTTAAACAAAAACACGTATAACTTATCGCATTATATCGCAGTGTTGGCCTTCAAAATAACACATTACACATGCGATTTGCGGCTATGTTTTGCCACAAGGGTGCGATTGTCAGTACAAGAGGACGTTGGTTAAATACTTCTTTGTGTTGTGGTTCATCGACTGTTCGACCTGCAGCTCGTCGCCGCTGGAGCCTCTGCGTCCTTTTAGGATTTTTGATGTTTAAGTTCAAGCGTAGGCCTTATATATGGACCTAATATATGGAATATGAAATGGCCATCCCGCTATATAAGCTATATGGAAACTGCATGAAAAAAGTTAGAAAAAGAAGTAGGAAAAAAAAAAGTAGGTAGACCTACTATTGCACTCCTTCTAGTCATTTATTTAATAACTCACTTGTTGGTCAGTACTTTTGGATTGATACCGTCGAAGTGCTCTGTAGTTACGATACAAGAAACAGGACGTGATGTTGAGCAGGGGAAGCGGGCTGTGGATCACTTCACCCCGATGGGAACAGTGGTGACCGGTTTAGGAAATGCTTTAGATTGGTGTCATTACAGTTCAAACGAGCTGAGCCCTGGACATCTCAATCGTGTCCATTCTGAAGCTGTGGTGAATTCGACGTATTTCGATGACAATAACCATCATTTTCCGAAAACGCGCTGGATTAATTTCAATTTGCAGCAGGTCGTCGTCGGCTCCGTCATCCCAATATGTGTTGCATTTCCCTCCTGTATCCCAGCTCTCTTTACGGTGTGTTTGTCTTTTGTGCTTCATTCTCCTGTTCTGGAACCATCATTTCACTTGCCCCTCCGTTAAATCCAACATCGCTGCTATTTCCATTCTTCTGGGTCTGCAGAGGTACCTATTCATTCAAATGAAACTCCTTTCCAACTGCAGGACTCTGTGTTAGATATTGCAGCACTCTGGTATTTCTGGTGAACCTGAAAAACATTTGTAAATATAATGTAGGCCTACTCAAAATGAATGCGTTGGTAAGAACTGGTAATACAAATAATGTGTTGGCAAACAAAGTCGTCGACTAGTTTTTGCATATAAATAACGACAAAGATTTATTGGCCACAGGCATATCATCGAGCACATGCTGAAGATTAATGAACATGCCAGCTGGAATAACATATCACTACTATTACTGTCGGATACTAACATTCTTACACCGCATCACAAGTCAGCACGTTACTTAATGACAATAATTCTTGAATCAAAATCCCGGTCGGCCCGGTTGTAGAGCAGCCAGGGGTCCAAGGCTATACAATCCAAACACCATTGTCCCTCAGTCACCACGAGGAGTTAGATTAAGGTTGGTGGTCGTGCCTTGCCTTGGGGGGAGAAGTAGAATGGCGGGGAGTTACGGATTTCTGCTATTTTCCTGACAGTGTTCTTCTCCTTCATCCTGGTACTGGGTCGGCTATGGCGTGGCTGTCTGCTCGGTTCGGGTGGGAACGCTCTGCTCGAAGGGAGGGGGAAACAGTGTCAACGGCGAGAGCGTCGAGCTTCTGATTGATGAACTTTGAAAGGACCACCAATAGGGGGAAAGATGTCAGGCATTAAGGGACGACTGAAATAAAACCACTTTCTCGTTCTAATTCGTAATTCAACTTATTCACTGCAGGTTAGATGTCATAGACTGGAACAGTAGGCCTATATTTGTGTGACCGGGTATATAAAATAAATAGCATTTTTCTCCAAACTACTAAATTGATTATCCATCTCTTTTAAACACTGCTTTCAGTGATGCGGTTAGAATCCAATGACAACGTGGGGTTTCATCAAATGAAGCAACTGTCCTCAGTGATTGATCGAGAAAGTCGCGGAGATTTCGCCTCATTCTGACTGCAGCTTTATGAACACATTTTGGTGCATGCATTCATACTGCCCCCAGATGTGAATGCGTTGTTTTTGCAACATCCCCGCATTAGATTAAGGCCATATGAGTGTCGCCAATGCATACAGGAACATCTCAACCCACAAAGCTTTTCAGTGTTTCAGTGTTTCAGCCCTTAATCTTAAGAATTCTTATAGTTGTGGGCCTAACCCCAATAGTCTTGTCCTTGGCTACATGTGCCTAATATAATACACTGCATTGTATTATATTACTTTGTAATTGTTTTTTTTTTTCCAATTAATTGTTCAATTGATGTTTTTCTCTCCAAAAAGTAGTATGTACACGGGCCGCAATAGTACATTTTATAATGCCAGACCGATGTTACTCAATCTCTTAAGCATTCTTCAGCTGAGCATCATTCTTTCCTTCAAATGTTAGCACATATACCCATATAATTTATGAACTTGACATATGGAGCGCAAGCTTCTGATTTCTGTTTTGGTATCAGGCATACAGGTAACATCTTTACTCATTTCATTTTCATTTTTAATTCATTTTAAAATGTTTATGTATAGGCCTATACATATTTTTGGCCACAGTAATGTAATTTTGGCAACAGTGATGCCAGACTGACTATAGGATATGGACTGCATATAACCCTTAATTATACTCTCAGTATACCTTATAAAAATGAATGCATCAGCTTTTATTAATAGTTAGTTGTTGAAGGATTTTGAATTTTCCATAAATCCCATTCACTCTCATCCCTTCTGCCATGTAGGAGTGTTAGGCGTACTCTTCTGTGGATGACATACACACATGTTTAGGCATAAATCAGGCATAAAGAGGAATATAATGACTAAAGTTATGTTTAAATTGCCCAATAGAGGTGCATCATTTTTGTACATTTTGAATTGGCTAGAATGGAGCCCGATCAGGCCTTCATGCCTGATCAATATTAAAGAATAAAAAATGAGCTCTACTTGAAATCATTGTCCACAATTAAGAGAAGGCTGTTATTTCATCCATGAACATTGAAGATGAAAAGCCTTATATTACAAATTTCTAATTTCTAATAGTTATTACAGATGGTAGCCTAAAGAAAATTAAGCAAATATAGTGCCTCTGCCTACCTTGAGACATTACATGCTAGTTATCTATTAACTCGATTTTTTCGTTAGTCTGCCTCATTTTGGCCAAGTAGAAATAAAACAATGCGAGAAATATGCACAACTTTATGGAAGCCCATTTGCCACCTGTTAACGAAGTTGATACCTGGAAGGATGGCATGTAAACCAAACCAAGGATGGCATGTAAAACTGTTCTATTGCCATACTGAATGTAAAGAATCAAATAATTAAAGACAAAAACAATTGAATGTATTTCCTAATGAAAAGTAGAGTTTTATCATTCGAGCAAGGCCAGAAACAACTTGAATGTGCTACATATTCAGATAACACACACACACACACACACACACACACACACACACACACACACACACACACACACACACACACACACACACACACTCACACACACACGCATGTCTGCTTTTTTACACACATCACTATGAATGACCATTAGAAATTATGTAATTACATAATACATAATAGTTTTTAAATCATGAATCATGAACTAATCCTGCTATGTTGATGGTAGCTTGTCAGCCATAACTTATAAATAAGCCAGCCAGCAATACATAAATATTAAATGAACAGGGCTTGTAGCTGGAATACAATTAAATTATAGTGGAAGAATCAAGTGGAACGTCCAGAATACAGCCTTCTGTGTGTTGGTGAATACTAACAACATGTTCCTACAATGTTCTGTAAATATGCATCATATACTGAATAGCCTCAACCACTCAAATGATAAATATTTACAAATAAATATTGTGTCTGCTTTGAACTTTTGCTTTGAGTATGGAATATATAATGGCTTTCAGTGTTAGTGAATGACCAGATGCCCAAAAGCAACTTCTCCAGTTTTTCCCGTAATGCCTTCTGTCACTGAATGTGTCACAAGGAGTGATGTATAGGGCTCACAAGAGGTTGCAGCATACAACATGCAGGAACTTGCTGTATGAGTACTTCAAATGCCACCGGCAACACCATGGAACCTATCCACTGTGACAGTGTTCCCACCAGAGACACTATGGAACCTATCCACTGTGACACTGTTCCCACCAGAGACACTATGGAACCTATCCACTGTGACAGTGTTCCCACCAGAGACACCATGGAACCTATCCACTGTGACAGTGTTCCCACCAGAGACACTATGGAACCCACTGCAACAATCTGGAACGTGATACATGCCTATTCTGTTAATGTGTCTGCAACTGGCTGACTGACTGACTGACTGACTGAAACTAATTCATGAAGATAGAAAAGGGATACCATGGCATACAAATACTTTAACGAAGGGCAATTATGTGAAAGACCAAGGGCTAATTTCCTCAGCACATGGTATCAGAGTTGATGTATGTCCACATTGTATAAATTAAGCCTGTTTATGTGTTCTAACATTGTTTCAATGTTGATATATACCTTGCATTACATTGTCTCAATCTTGGTATGCTTTTTTGACATTGTTTCATTTTAAATGCTACACACAACACTACTAGTAGGCCTGTGTTTGTTTGATGTCGATGTAGGTACATTTAAACATTGTATCAACGTTGGTATAAACCTTGCATTACATCGTATCAATTTTTGTTATTAATATTGTATCTATGTTTGTATGCTTAGCAAACTTTAGCGATCAATGTCAAAGGTGAAGTATGTAGCATTTGGTTGCATTTAGCAGAATAGACTTGGCTAAGTTTTTATATCATATTAATACATATGTTTTAATTAGTGTACAATCATGAAAATGAGAATTGTTGTCTAACATTGCGGGCTTCCATGGAGCCCGCAATGTTGCAGTGCCTGGTTTCTAAAGTAGCCCAGAATGGGCTAACAGCTCTAGAGATGATGCGTCTTTAATGTACAATCTAGAAGTGCTACAATCTTATTTGTATGATTGTGCCCTATTGTTTTAGGGAATAAATAACTAAACACAATTTATAAATACATCATACATACATACATACATACATACATACATACATACATACATACATACATACATACATACATACATACATACATACATACATACATACAAACATACATACATACATACATACATACATACATACAATCCCACCCTCGACTCTGCTGACATCCAGAACTACAGACCGGTATCTCTGCTATCATTCCTTTCTAAAACCCTGGACGTGCAGTCTCTAACCAACTGTCCTCCTACCTCTCAGACAACGACTTGCTTGATCCCATCAGTCAGGCTTCAAGACTACACACTCTACAGAGACGGCCCTCCTGACGGTGACAGAGTCCCTTTGTGCCACCAAGGCCTCTTCCCTCTCATCAATGCTTGTTCTCCTCAACCTGTCTGCGGCGTTGGACACCGTGAACCACCAGACCCTCCTCACCACCCTCGCTGAACTCATTACTGACACTGCACTTTCCTGGTTCACATCTTACCTTATGGATCGCACTTATCAGGTTGCATGGGATTGCTCCCTGTCCAAACCCCGCTCTCTTAACACTGGTGTCCCGCAAGAGTCAGTACAAGGACTGCTTCTGTTCTCCCTATATACCAGATCTTTAGGCTCTGTAATCACATCACATGGTTTCTCCTATCACTGTTTTGTGGATGACACTGAACTGTTCCTCTCCTTGCCCCCCTCAGACAGTCTGGTTGCAACACGCATCTCAGAATGTCCGGCAGAAATCAGCACTTTGACAACTGCGCATCACCTGAAGCTAAATCTCGAAAGACTGAGCTCCTGGGGAGCCAGGGAAAAGCTGCCCTCACAGGGACCTACCGGTCTCAGTCGAGAGCATTACAGTATGTCCTTCACTTACTGCGAGGAACCTTGGCGTAATACTCCACAATCAACTGTCCTGCACTGCAAACATCACCACAGGATCACATCCTCACGAGGGAAGCGGCACAGCGTCTGACCCAAGCACTCATCATCTCCCGCCTCGACTACTGCAACTCGCCGGATTCCCTGCATCCGCTGTAAACACTTTGCAGTGGATCCTCGTGTTCAACCTATCTAAATTCCCATATGACCCCCCTCTTCCATGACCTCCACTGCCTCCCTGTAGCGGCTCGCAACAAATTCAAGGCGATGGTACTGGCCTACAAAGCCATTAATGGAACTGCCCTAAGTGTTGGTGAAACCCCACAACCCTGCTCAAGCAATCCGCTCAACTACCTCAGCTGGTCGACTGATTCCTCCATCACTAAAAGGAGAAAAAGTTTGGACAGCAAAATCACAACTCTTCTCCATTCTGGCACCACAGTGGAACAAGGTCGAAATGAAAATAAAATAAACCTCCCCTCTTGCACTCTTTATATCTTAGCACTTAGCATCATAGGCCAGAGATGTTGTATACAAGTACAAGTAATGGTTAACCTAGCAATTGGAATGCTTGAAACTTGTTCTGGTGACTTGCTTACTGTATTAACAGCAATGAAGTGTTTCACCTTCTTCTGACAAATGTACTTATTGTAAGACGCTTTGGACAAAAGTGTCTGCTAAAGGCCCTAAATGTAAATGTACATACATACTGTACATACATGCATGCATACATACATACATACAACATACATACATACATACATACATACATACATACATACATGCATACATACATACATACATACATACATACATACATACATACATACATACATACATACATACATACATACATACAAAATAGTTATTCATTAATAAAATCTTACTTTCCTCCATACTTACCTATCCAAAGCATTATTTATTTTACTTAACAATTCAAGTGTGGTTCATATACACTTCTGGATGTTTGGAAACGACACTAGGTTAAGTACGACACCCACAGCTGGCAGCCATGTTAACAGAAAATTAGAGAAACATTTGGTGACACAATGCTTCCATCTGCTGGTTAAATCAGAACAACACCATAACACCCCAATATGAAGTTATAACCACGTAAACCTCAACCACAAACAAAGATTTATAATGTATTGAGATAGATACGGAATTTTCTAAATAGCTCTACAAAAGGATACCTTATTGATGACGAATGAATTAGTAGCCTAATTCATTAGCCTAACCGATTATTATTTTATGATTATAATTGTTAATCGTAGATTAGTAGCAGTTGTATGAGAGTTAGAATTTAAGAGATACTATTATATAATTCAGTGTAAATACAATGTCCCTCCTTTGTATTTAGGCTGCTTCGGATTCTTGTTTACGTTGTATTGGGATGAAGTCTCGCTGAATTTGAGCAAGGCGTCAGGGTAATTGCTTGTGAACTGTTGTAAAGTAATTAAAAGAAAAAGAACCCAGACAGCATGACATGCCGATCGAGTTTTATGGTGCTTCCTGGATTTAGACCTTCCAAGACAGACCCATCTGCCGCCTTATCTCTCTCTGAACCTACTGTTTTTCTCCACCTACATACAGCAATTACCCTGTCCGTATTCGCAAGGCAGCTATACATTACCAACACCCTGTGTCTTTACGCGCTTTACCATCATCACACGTTATAACGTTGTGAATGTGGTTGAAGGCATAATGGAATCCAATCTACCCTTGCCGAGGCGTTAAACCGTCTGGCTTGGCCGTAAGGCATCTACTTTTTGTTCCTACGATTGAGAACTGCTATGCAAAAACACCCTGCAGAAAGGAAAAGCATGGACATGCTCGTATAGGTGCCGATTAATACTCTGAACTCCCTTGTGTTTCCAGCTTTACTGAAAATGGTGTGCTGTTTTATTGAGCTCTGTATAGGGGAAACGATTATGTGCAATATGGCCGTCGAGGAAATCAAATCTCAAATAAATGTTTCACATAATAAATAGGCCCACTCATCATTGACGCTGCCCAAGGTCACATATTAAACCACGCTGGTATAACCAATGCGGTCTGATCCCGACATTAACTATTTGTGACGTGTGTATTATTTATTTGCTTGTTTGTATAGTAATTTCACTCATTCACCTATACTATACTATACTATACTATACTATACTATACTATACTATACTATACTATACTATACATACTATATATAGCCTACTATACTATACTATTGGCCTACCACAGTATAACACATAGGCCTAAAAAATGGACTAGGCTCCTTGACACTTCATTGGCCTTCTTCTGTATAAGCAAGTGAGCAATTAGTCAAAACTCAAATGGCCTACATTTGAGTTTTCTTATTATTATTAGCCTATTTACTTTATTATTTTACTATAGCCTATTTTACTATAGCCTATTTTACTATATTATTTTGCACATGTTTTATTCGTTAAAGCTTTATCGTGATGATTATAATTGTAATGCCTTTCTTTTGTGATATTTGAAATATCATGAGCCTATTATGAATCGTTGAATACTATAATTAATGTGCAGATATCGGGAGTCATACAAACGGTTTTTTATTTCTTGGTAAGACTTTACGATGAGGTATTTTAAGTGTGCACAGTGTTGTTCCATTTGTACAAATGCAAATAAAAATAACTGGAAATGCAATAATAAATTAGTACTTAGTTAAAATACAGTCATATATTCAATGCAATAACATCACAAACAATTTAACGTAGGCTATAGGCTACATTTCATGCAGGAAATAATTATTAAAATGCACCAGTTAGTTTCAACACATCTACATCTTGATGTCCAATAACCTCTATCAAACATTAAACACGATATAAACTATTAAGGTAGGCCTATTTTAAAACCACACAGACATTTCAACAACACATACAATTTCAAGGAAATTAAATAGTAATGCTACTCCTTTGTGATCACCGAATTCCATATAATGGTTCACAATAGGCGTATTTAATTGCGGTCCCAATTATATTTAATTGTCTATCCGCTGGTCTTTGCTGCCTTTCTTCATCTTCATCCTGCGGTTTTGAAACCAGATTTTGACCTGTCTCTCGGTCAAATTCAACTGTCTTGCAACTTCATATCTACGATCCCGTGGGAGGTACATATTAAACAGAAATTCCTTTTCCAATTCCAGAATTTGATGTTTCGTATATGGACACCGTTTTTTCCTCGTGGATTTTGCGTGAAGCCAGTTTGATGATGGGTCGTCTAGAATAGAGGGTCACATCACAAAGACAAGCCTTCAGCATTTACATTAACTTAAAAATAACATAACTATTTACATTTTTATTTTTATAATTGGAAATATAGTCAGCATATCAAAATGATTGCCATTTTTCGCTCTGTGTCGTTGTACATATGCACTGTTTCATGCTAAATCTACTACAAAAACAAGTTTTTGGTTAACATTTTCTTTCTTAAACGTGAATCTCATATTTCGTTGCAAAAAATAGGCCAAAAGCGAGGTCACCGGGAGTAAAGGAGGCATGGAGCTCATTCAGGGTCGGCGGCCTTGTGGTGTACGCCGATAGCTTTGCGGGTGGATTGCAAAACAAATGTTGCCTAAATGGTGCCTAACTGTGACTACCATTTTAAGATACGACTGTTGCATACTCGCATTTAATAACGCTACGAAATTTGTACATGAAATATTCATAATATTCAAAATAAAAACACATCATTTACTTGCGTCTGTTACTATCTTTCTTTCTTCTGCTGACGTGCTTTCTTCGACTGGCTTCTGATGAGAAGGATCACTGGCGATCTCCGTGATGGATGTCGCCTTTCCAGTGTTCGAAATACGAGTTGTGCGTGTCTCCAAAGTCGTGCATTCACCACCGGCAAATAAAGGCTCGGATTTGATATCATAATGCATGGTTGTTGATGGCAATCCATTTAAACACATAGACGCAGAAACTGGATCCAACGCCCAAGTGCGCGCAAACATGCCATCAGTGTCCCCTGTCGTGTAATGATGATGCATATATGTCGGGTTTGTCGTGGATGAAGGGTGGCTCGAGATAGGATTCCACGATCCTCCAAAAATAGAAGATTTCGCCTGGAAAGGAAAGCTTTCTTGTCCGCCATATTCACTGAGCATTGTCTGTCCCGCCTGCTCTACCCCGACAACAGACGAGTACATCGGTGCAATATCCTCCTGTTCGGGGTGAATACGCGAGTCAACATAATAACTCGTACCCAATGTCGACATGACAACAAGACAACGTTTCAAACACCTACAATTTTTTAAAAAGCTGCCTCATTGTAACCTGCTTCGTTGCAGAAGCCCAAGACGTCCAGTAAGATGAACCTTGCTATAGACTGGATAGGGTGCCCCAGACACGTGACCGTGGGACACAACAAAAAATAATAAATCAGCCTGCTGCTGAACTAAACGGCCACCCTTTCCCCTATCATATTGAAATAGCAAAAGCATACGCCTTTATTGGAAGGATACTTCGTTTTATAAGCAATAAACTGTATAATGTGCGCCAGGGTCCTCTCTGTGTTGTAGCATTGCAAATATGGATTTTAATGGAGTTAAATTGTGGGTATTGAACTACTATATATAAGATATAGGCCTACATCGATGTTAATAGGTGAATTTGCAAATGCATGCTATGTTATTCACTCAGAACAAACAATACAATGTAGCCGATTTTCTAAAGGCCAGGTGTTAATAGCCTATTAGTCAATATTTTACGATTTTTTTTTTACTGAACGACTCAACGTTTGGATATGGTAAATTTGTTGGGAAATGTTTTCAAAAGGTTAAAGGATTCCTTGGTTGCAGTTGTTCTAAATCCGTGCGGACAGATTCAATGTATGGACCAAAAGATGAAAATGGGGGTGTCTGCAATCAACTTGGGTCTACTCCAAAGGCAATCCAAAACGGAAAGTTATTTGGGTGCTATAACAGTTCGTTTTTATCATGGGCAATTTGGCTGTTTTTCTTTTGGGTTACAACCTAGCTGTCTCAGCTTAATAACACCAATAAAGCTCGTCCTTTGTGTCCATTCTCTGCAGAGAGCGGACGCATCCGGGATTTCAAAAGACGTGCATGGGAACGCTTTGGCGCACGCGGCGTCGGCCAGACTGTAATGATCATAACCGAGGCCTTGTCTGCCCCATCTCCAGTCTTGAACATACCTTCCTAATCCTGTACATTTTACAATGTATATCTGGCGGGGGACCATTCGTGACTATTACAATGACCACATAGTTATCGATCAACGTAAATAGCAGACAGCCAACTAAACACATTATAGACACATTTATATACCTATATATATATAATTATTGCATTGTTTATATAGACAGGTAGGAATGCAGTCTATATAACTGACATATGTATCGACAATATCTGAAGATTTTCTTGAGCTGATGCACTGGAAGTTAGCTTCGATTCATCTGGGAATTTGTTGTCATTGTTGCAGAAGGAATAGAGAAAATGCGAGGCATTTTAGTTTTTTAGGGTGCGACGAGTTTTACTGTGGTAATCAAGGCAGTTTTGTGTTGTGGGAGAAACAAAAATAGCCCAACAACATGAGACTACCTAAACCACTCAACAGCCCATTTTCCTTTAGTGTAAATACATAATTAACAATGTAATAGACCAATCTTTAAATGTGGACATTTGTCCTATTTTCTATCTCATGCCAAATTAATATTTGCTATTAATCATTGGACAGGTCCAAAAATAGTTCTTGTCATAGGCCTACTGGATTAAGTTCAAACAGCATATTTGTATCGTCTCTAAACACCTTTGAGACACATTCAGCAGAACCCATTCCTTATTTTTGTTAACCGCTCCAATTCTCACACAATTACAAATGCAGGTAAGCTGGCCCTCAATACCCAGCTGTAAATAAAGATGCTACAATATTTTGAAACCATTTCATATAGGCTTACAGCTAGTGTGAAATCTGTATTTTAAACACTTGTATTATTGAATTAAAGAGCCAGAGAGAAGCCGCTTCGTGGCTCGTAGAGCCGAACTCAACCGAAACCATCAAAGAAAAAACAACAAAGGGACTCATATTTTTCCACTTGTAGCATAACCTGTTCACAAAGTAGGTTATTGCAGTAAATCTGAAATAATATTTTCACTTATTATAATGAACAAATGAATTGTAACTTTTCATGTATACAGTGAGACGTCTACAACTCCAGGGAATTATTTTATTAGTTTGAACAGAACAATGTATTTGACCCCTCTAGTTCATGAGTAGGACAGAAAGACCCGCGGTTGTAAAACATTAAACCAAATGCCCAGGAATCAGCTACTCCGACATGCAAATCCAAAGGGGTTCATGAGATGACTATACAATACAAGCCTTAAACTCTGAAATGGTTCCACACGGAATCATTTCACGTTGTGGATTAACATTGGAACGTCCATAAACGTTTATAAATAAGACTACATAGCCACCACAAATAAGATAAAGGTGGAAGTACCGTTTCCAAAGAACAATAATAAATTATTTATCGGGTCTAAATTTCAAATAGTAGCCTACACATTCTCACAGTCACCCATTCCGTCGATTGAGGAGGATGCAAAAGATATCACACTATCATGAAAAATTGTAGTTGTTTGAGAGCTCTCTGATTCGATTTTCCCGGCTCATTTTTTTTAGTTTCATCCTCCTGTTTTGGAACCAAATTTTGACTTGCCTGTCAGTAAGGTGGACACTGCGGCTGATTTCAAGGCGTCGCTCTCGAGTCAAATACATGTTAAAGAGAAATTCCTTCTCCAACTCCAAAGTTTGATGCTTGGTATAAGGGCAACGCTTCTTTCGGCCAGTTTTAGCTGTCAGCCAATTGGCTGTGTTTCCAATCTTCCCATCTCCTACAATGAAAATAAAAAACAGAGACATTAAACAACATGCACTTCAGCAACAATGCAACGATATCAATTACGAAGGCCAAATATGTCCAAATCCTTATACAACAGTATGGGCAATCATTCTGGAGAACCAACCGTCCTGGTTTAGATTAGTAGAATATGGCAACAATGGGATAGGATTGAGCCCATTTGATAGGACATGGAACCTTTAACCAACGCCGACCAGCCAGCCAATATTATGGTTTCCACCGAGAAATCAGAGACATGGCTGCAGAACAGGTGTTACCATTCTTGATTGACACTGTCGATAAACACCGAGAGCTTCTCCGAAAACTACAATGCTGTGTGGTATAAATAGGTTTAATGAAATGCATTTGTGGGTGTTACCGAATATTCTTAAAATATTAACTATATTGTTACTGGACTACACTAAACCCTGTGCATCAGATCAAAACCTATCAACATTTTGTGGACATTTCACCTTTGCTGGTATTGTCTGTGTTTTCTGTACAGGTCTCTGTGGGTTCAGGGGAGGAGAGGCTGTCCTGGGATAGGCGGCTCTCCGAGTCTCTAGCAGGGGCGCATGGTTTAGATGCGGGCGCCTCTTCGCTCTCCCGTGCATTTGCAGGGACCGATTCGACAGAATGGCTGGTTGCTTGTGAAGCATCGAAGCGGGCAGGTCGTTGCAAAGTAAAATGGGTTACATTTGGCTGATCGTCGTGATAAAACTTAGGAGATGTGTACGTTTGAGAGAGGCGAAAATACCCGGGGACCGGCATAGTGCTATTACTAACGGGGCATGGTCCAGACGCTATCCTTGTGAGGGATGCGTCATCTGCCGCTGCTCCTTTAGGACACTTCTCAGATTCATAAACGCAATACGCGTTTTCCTCTTTTATCGTTGGAGAGAGCCGAGAGAATGAACAGTGAGTCGGGTTGTGGTTTCTGAGCTGCTCAGCTCCACAAGATCTGGACGTCTCGAGCCACGCTTCCATTCCTTGAATATAAGGACCACACGAAGGTGTCGTTGTTTGAGAATCTGGTTCATTGCGTTTAGCGATACCTGGAAAACAAGCGCCAGTGGCAAGTCCATAGGAATACTCCGACACTGGGGGCAAATACACCCCGCTACCGTGGTAGTACGGTGCAGCACCTTCGCCTCTTACGTTGATAAGAGAGTCCACAAAAAATGAATTTCCAGCTTGGTTGTTTGGGCATGTCATTGTTGTAGAGTAATTTGTCGGTGGATGAAGATAGCCCTTTCTGGCTGACATTTCTTGTGCAAAACATGGTGAATATAATTAGAGATACTCATGCTTCTCACTTTAGCCTACAGCCAATTAAAACTCCAGATGACGACAGACTCCTCCCATTCCAAGCGCCCAGTTGGACTGTGACCAAAATGAGGCCAATGTTTCAAGAGAAATCTGTGGAAAGTGGAGGATCAATATCTCGGACTGTAACTGAATCACCTTCAAACTTCTATAGGTTCTTTAAAAAATAATGGTTTTGGAATAAAGATGAGTTTCTCCGTTCCTCTGCACCCATGTGGAAGCAAGAAGTCGGTTCACATCTGATTGTTATGGACCATGTTTAACTTTACAGCGGACGATACAGCCTATAACCCCAGCACTAAGGGCTCCTCGGGTCCCTATAAAACGCCCACGGCGCTGAAGAGTTTCAACGCAAGAACCTCTTTTACCTGAGGGAATGTTGTCAGCAAATAACATGTGTTTAAAAATTATCAATAGATGGGACATTATATGGTCTGTGCCTAGTATCAATTATAGCATTTTAGCAATTTAATTTTAGAATAATTGCAATGGCTGCTATTATTTTCTGCACAGTCTCTAACTATGCGCTACATTTGCCATTATCGCTGCAGGCAAATAGCCGGAGGCCAACGCTATTAGTATTTTCGTAAATGTAAGTTGAAAGTGCTGCAAATAAAAAATACCTCTTCAAAGAATACAATGATCTACGTAAGATAGAGAGAGATACAATCTTAAAGGCATAATAGGATTAGATCAAACGTTCAGTAGAAATTCGCTTGAATGTATATATGAACATGCTGCATAACAAACGAATAGTGCATATCCAAGCTATATTGTTGATACTATTTAAGATTTTCGGCGAGTTCAGCCATAAAATGACATTTACGCGTACGTATGTGTTTAATTACAAAGCAGCTAGTTTATTATTGGTGCCTAAAAAACATTGAACCCAAACCTACACCAAGACCATTATATACATTTCGAAACGGCCTTTTTAGATAAGCCTCTATGTAAAGGCTTGAGTTGCAACTTGTCGCAGTAGGCCAAGGCCTACTTGAGATGTCAGGCTATATGACAAATTGTACATGACGAGTGAAAAATATAAGACAATTATCTGCTGTATCCTATTTCATCACATATACATACAGTGTTTCAATGCAACACTTGTCGGTGTATACTAATGTAACCCCAATAAAGCGAAACAATAACCATGGTCAACTAGCCCTAAATGTAGGCCCACAAGCTAGGAATTCTGTTTACCTTGTTTATTTGTCATAAACTAACTAACATTCACACACACACACACACACACACACACACACACACACACACACACACACACACACACACACACACACACACACACACACGCGCGCGCGCGAACACACAAACACACACAAGAAATACGAAATGTCGCTATGACGTAGATTGCAATCATGCACAATGAATATATATGATATTCCCGGCTTACCTTAATTATTGAAATCTATCTCAGGTGGTCGCTTTTGATTTCGTTAGACAGTCCTTAAAAATCTCGGCAATGACATTGATATAAGTGGCGCCACCCAGTGGACAAAAATATCACAGCGCTGACAGCATACTGAACACTCCATCCGCGGTAAGACGCTGAAAAAACTGACGCTGGAAGGTCCGTGAACACAAGCTTTCAGTGGTCCCAGTCGTTGTTTTCAGCCCCTAGTCACAGTTAATAACCTTGGTCTCAGACGGTTTATTGCACTACACTCCAAATGCTCCAGACGAATGCGCGTTTTATGGCCATGTTGCTCGAGCAACTGGGAGGATGTAACGCAATCAAAGGGAAGTCTTAAAGGATGCATGCTGTATTAGAGCATCACAGGCCATTTATGCTTATGGTCTTTCCTTTCACTGCTACGAGTGTATTAATCCATGCAAACGGTGCATTCATTTATCGCATAAAAATTGATAAAAGGCGACAGGGAGCGTTGGAACATCAATGTTCTTAGAAAGAGTAGGCCCAAATCTTTATCCATAGGTCGAGCATCTTAGAAATAGGTCTATATTGAAAACAAGCGGGTTGGCTTTCACGTTGAAATGCTTAATTGATGTAATGACATTTTATTCCTGGAGAATAGTTGTAAAATGTATATGGTGGGGTTTCAAGTGTTTATACTAGCCTGCCCAGTCTGCCTTGTGAACGAATATCATCTGATCCTTTGTAATGAATAGCTGCAAAAGAAAAACGAAGCTTGATCAAATTTCAAGTCACCAGAAGTGAAGGCAGAACGGCCAATATGTCATAAAGGTGATCCGATTCTCGTGCCCTCATATAAAACTGAACCCAGTATAACATTTCACCAGCAAGGATTGTTTTTGTCGTTAAATGGCAATCTAACATATAATCCCATGTTTGTCATACACTGTTCACAAACAATGCTACGTTTGATGTGGGAATTGGTGTCACATATTACCACAGTTGATAACAAAACTATATATAACATCTAAAACATTGAAGTGTTTCGATATGCCAGACCTGAGCAACAAGGCCTAACGTCGCAAACCAGTGTTGTTGGGAAAGACATTCAACCCTTTGGAGACATCGGGAGTGGTATAGTTCACAATAAACCGGATGATTATTAAAACAATGAAGTATATACTACTGTATATGTTCTATAATTTGTAAAAACCTGATTTATATTAACGGCCATTGCGAAAACGTCCATGATGATCAGAAATGGTTCAGGCCGCCCCATCAAATCATATGACAGAACTGCTTCTGTTGGCTGTGCTAACACGTGCATCCAAATAAACGTATTCAGTACCAATGGTTCATCAAAATACCCTTTCTTTGGATTATTCTATATACACGAATGGTAGTTTCTGCTTTGTCAAACAAATAACACATGAAGAAGAAGAAGAAGAAGAAGAAGAAGAAGAAGAAGAAGAAGAAGAAGAAGAAGAAGAAGAAGAAGAAGAAGAAGAAGAAGAAGAAGAAGAAGAAGAACAACAACAACAACAACAACAACAACAACAAAAACAACAACAACAACAACAACAACAACAACAACAACAACAACAACAACAACAACAACAACAACAACAACAACACGATTGCTGCATGGACATAAAACGCTTGCCAACGGCAGTCTTTGTTCAGTTTTATAGCATAGGGGTGTAGTACTGTAAACGATCTCTATTCAGTTTCTTCTCTTTCATTCTCCTGTTTTGAAACCAGATTTTCACCTGGCGGTCTGTGAGATTCAACATCCTTGACATTTGAATTCGTTTTTCTTTGTTGATGTACACGCTGAAAAAAAACTCCCTTTCAAGTTCCCTGATTTGATACTTTGAATACGGGCATCTCTTCTTGCGCGTTCTCAGTCCACCTGCCACAGAAAACACAGGAGAAAAACAAAAAGTAGTATGTGTAAATATATAGTAACAGATCAACATGATCTTAGAAGGTCAGCGTGTGTGTGGAGGCGTGTAACATGAATCGCCCAAAAGCCATACGTGTGTTGTTTGCAGTGATAAATATATATAGACCTATGGTATTTCTAAATCTGAAAACAACCAAATCTAAATCATGGTTCAAGGAAATATTGTTGCTACTATATGCTATGCTATGGTATACATAGCATAGCATATAGTAGCAACAATATTTCCTGCTATGCTATGCTGCTATGCTATGGTATACATATACTATGGTAACGGGGGTTACCAAAATGAAGAAAACGAGAATTACCCATGACATGATTCTATATATATATATTGTATAATTTATAAACAGGGTCAGCAAGAAATTATAACATTTGCAAAACTGGAACAAACTGTTACACTCACTGGCTATAAATGAGTGATTAAAATATTAAAATAGATCCGCTGTGTGTTGCACTTAACAAGCATGCCGTGAAGAAGTAGAGACACTTTTGTGATTCGTAAACGATAGACACAAATGGCCATGAATGTCTTCACGGCCAATTTCAATCCCAAGCACGTGATCTTGTCGTTTAAAAGAAAGTTAGAGTAAATCTGCAGGCCCTCTATAAACCTTGTGTGCTTATAAAACAGCATATAAAAGCTTTAACAGTGGTGCGTTAGATGTTCTTTCTCACGTGAGAATCGGTGTCTCCGACTACTTACTGCTGCTCCTACTGTACTTCTCCTCATTGTTGCCGGAGGACGACTTGGGACTGCAGCTCTCCTCGTCTCGGCTTTTCTCCGCCTTTTCGCCACATGTGTCCGAGTTGGGTGCTGAAGGCGTAGTTAGTTTAGCGTCTTCGGAATTATCTATTGGGGTACTTTCTCCATTACCGTAGGCGCTGTCAAAAAACTGATCAAATGCTTGTGGTAATACTCCGTTTCTACCAACACTGCCGTAGAAGCTTGGCGTTGGATTTGAGCTAGGGTTATTTTTCACGAATAAATCTCCCAGTGAAGTGTGGCTTGCAAGCCCGTCTCTGTGCACGAGGTCCTCAGTATAGCAATGAGATGATAGGCTTCCCCTGTGGTGCCATTTACTGGACGTATCAATGCCATAATCCTTGAAAGCTACATCTCTTACGGACGGGACCTGTGGGAGAGATGACGATTGGTAAGAATATGTAATGGGACAAGTAGGTTGATTCTGTGTTAAATAATGAGAGAGGCTGGAGAAGTCGGTTCCGGAGACGTAATACGTGCAGCTGGGCAAATACATATTAGACCCAGAGATCCGTTCATCAAAATCCATATTGTGATGTACGCCGTGTCTGTAACAATCCCCGCATAGTTCCTCTGTGGCGCTGAGGCTAAGTCACTTTGAGGCTACGTCACTTTGAGGCAGATCAGTGGAGCAGCAATTCTTACGCGTAGGCTGACGTCGGGAATCGGGATGAATCTCTATCCCTTCCTGAGGCCGAGGGAGCATGTGACTACGAATTGAAAATGACAGATACGCCTGATGTTATATGAGTCCACGTGTTTACAATGCTAACGTAGGATTTAGGAACAGCCTGTGAATCAGTTGGGCAATTGTTTAAGATGGAAATAATAACAATTATCATTTGTTTATGTATTTCTTATTTAGATCGGATTATAGGCCCCACTCATTGTGTTTGTGTCAATGTATATGTCTGCTGCCTAATTATATTAGGCAAATCCTACAACAAATACAAATATGTTATTCCTTGATATCTGTTTTTGTATGTTCTAATATTTTAATAAATAATAAAGTTTGAACAAAAGTCCAATATTTACAAACAAAAACGTATTGTGTAGCTAGTAAACGTATTCTTTAGTAAACCTGTGCTGCCTGGATGAAGATATATTAGTCTGTAATAATGTAACAAAAACTTTTTCTTCGATTATGTGCACAATTTACTCCTGTATCCTTTTGCAAGATAAATAGATGCCGATCTGCGATTTTAACCACACTCTGTAGTGCCTTGTTTACGTCTGCACAAGTGTTAGTCTCAATACGTCCACAGCGACGACTTAACAAAAGTACTGGCTCGGCCGACTCTTTAACAGTTGGCTGTGAGTTAACGACCATGAAGGGGCAGGCCTGGGCCTTGGACCATTTGCGAAGGTCATGGAAACCAGAGAACGCCCAGCCTACTTGGTCGTCATGAATGTGGAGCAATGGGCCCATTTAAGTGCAGTGAATTACGGTCAGACAGTTGATGTAACCAAATCGTTGTTAAATTACCTTTTCTTCAATCAATTGGTTCATAATTTGTTGAAAAATAAATGACACGCAATTTAAATGTTACGTTCCCCAATGCAATGAGGCAAACAAGCCGTCAGGGCTTAACGCATATAATGTAGGCCTATATCTAACATCAAACGTAGCCTCTATATTGGCCGACAGTTGGGCTATTGTACAAGTTCCTGGTTGTACCTTGGTTGACAATACACCAAAGGGCAACATTACAAAATTTTAATTCTTTCAATTTGCAGAAATAGCAAATAACGTATTTGTTCAGACCAAATACGCCTATAGGCATAACATATGCATTGCATTGGCACATGTGTTGCGAACATAAGGTTATTGTATTCAAAACAACAACAGAATCCCTAAATGGAATCCATTATTATAAACATTAACGGTCCACAACATCTGAACGTACAGTAGAGTACACAGAATGGAGCATGTCAATGGTCCACACTCGGCGGTTATCTTTTTTTGTTATGTTTCCTGCAAGTAGTTCTGCAACAGGTTTAAACCAAGCTGGGGCCTTTATACAAAAATCATAAACTCACAGTGATCACACCAACACGTTTCTTAAAATGAAAAATAAAAACATTTTTTAAACGTCCAAAATGGAGTGTATTGTACTTCCCTTGCAGGATGAAGCTCCGTCCCGACCGCGCGCTGATTCTCCTTATGGTCCATTCGTACAACCACACATTTTAATGATTTAAGATATTTTGTTAACTTTCTCTCTTTCTGTTGATAACTATCACAAATAATAAACTATGAAATACAATGGACCATAATAGAAAAAAGGAATATTATACAGAGAATATATCAACATTTGAAACAAGATTGAAATAGGCCTACCTCTTCATTTGCGTAAAGTAGCCTATGTAGGCCTAAGCCTATACAACATGTTTCTAGGTTACTATCAAATAAAAATATATTGAAATAGAAATAATACAAATGGAAATGACAATATAAATATAGATGATATTTCTAATTCGGGATCTCTCCGTTTAATATAGCGGTGATGAATGTATTTAGTTTTCCCTACCCCATTCAGAACTCAGAACTCAAAACTCATTCGACCCATTCCACCGTCTATTGTGCAAGGCATTAACGGGATGAATCGACTTTTTTGATGTTGTAAATGTAGTCCACAACCTTTTTATTCATAGCTAAAAAAAATACCAACATAACTTGTAATATTTAATTTGGTTGGCATATAACGTATATGGCTACGCTAGCTACAAAAGGGCGACATTCGATTTCGTTTGACGTTGCTAATGATATTTAGCTTTTTTAAGTGATCATTGTTACCGTGCATTAATCACTCTATTTCTCTATTGCGTTCGCAAGGAATACGTGAGACTCACGACATATTCTCTACATAGATCTCACGTTTTACCATTTCACCCCGCCTATATTGACTGAGATTGAGCGTTGGTGATCATACAAAAATAGGGGTGCCTTATTATCTTACCATGCATTAATTATGGAAATTATCCTAGTCTGCCAATTCCCATTACAGTTAATTGTTTCTGAATTGTAATACCAAATTACTACACTATGTCCCAAGTAGACGACAAAGCTGAAATTGTAAAACAAAAATAGAATATCATGTTTATTAAAAAAAAAAAAACCCTTTCATAGATTGTCTATGATTTATTATTATTTAACATAATTCTATAGCCCCCCCCCCCCCCCCCCCCACACACACACACACACAGGCCAGCGACTTTGCTATTTTTTCAAATTCTAAAGACAATTGTTGCTCTTAGGATGAAAGAAATCCACAACCGAAATAATTGAATCAAAACATTTAACCGAATCGACACATGACGTTGCTAAGCTTTTAATGAGCCTGTGTGATACGCCTGTGTTAAGTTGGTAGAAAGTAAATGCACGCAAGCTGCAATTCATGCATGCATAGCCTATTTAACAGTATTCAAAACCAGCGAATTTACTCTTCACGACTAGCACAGGCGAAAGCGAGGCCTATCAACACAGCATGTACTAGCACAGTATCGACACTAGATGGCAACATAAACTTGAATGAAGTCGTGAGATTGCAAGTGAATCCTCCCATACATGTCCCAACAGAAATAAAGAAAAACAACGTGAGTCAAATATAAGTAGCCTACGTGTGAAATTGATAACTCGGCTATTATTGTGACTGGAATGCAGTCAAACACATTGTGTTACTCTTCTCACAATTCAAAATGTAAACAACAAACAAACGTAAAAATGAATATCAAGGCTTTCAAATATTTATTAGGACATCTTCTGCTATTGCAGTTGAAAATGCAAAAATGTATATAAAATGCAGTCAGGAAGTATGTACATAATTAAATAGTTACTTTGTAAAATATAAATGACTTGTGGTCATAAATTGAATATGCTGCGTCGAAACATCATAGGCATATCATTGTTGGAGATTTAATCTTTTTTTCTGCCAATCCAAAGTTTGCACATTACATGTTAATTGAATAATTTATAATAGCCTACTGGTTAATGATGATTCGAGTTAAAGCTATATTTTCTTTCTTATCGTTATTTGTGAACAACGAATATACAGTAGGCTATGTGTTAGGCAAATTAGAGTGACAGCAGTTCAAAATAACTAAACGGCACGCATATCCATATGGGTATGATCCGAAAGAACCGTATGCCTATAGGCCTAGGCCTATATAAAAACAAAATGGGAATAGCCACATTATATCGAATGTTTCCAATGAAACGACAACGCTTGTGAAATGTAACCCATGAAGGCATATCCGGCAGAACCTGTTTAGTCACATAGATAGGCTACAGCTCATTATGTAATAAATTATAACTTTTCAAAGTTCATTGGGACGGCGGAGCGTCAAGTTCCTCCTTCTCCACCCAAAGCTAACTGGGAGGCTTGAATTTGTTGACAACTTTCTTTTCTTTGACGCGCCTGTTCTGAAACCAGATTGTCACTTGTCTCTCTGACAAATTTGTTTGGGCCGATATCCTTCTTCTTTTATCCTTTGTGATGAATTTATTGGTGGCATACTCCCGTTCCAGTTCCTTGAGTTGTACCTTGGTGTATGGCACGCGTTTCTTCCTCCCTCGGCGAACAGAATGAACATCCCCTCCGGATAAAGTGTCTGCAAAGAAATAAACTTCAGTTGCCTGGTTTGAAAAAAACATTCATATATTTGTGTGTGCCTACGTGTCATACATAAGTACGACACGTATGCACATATATGTATATGTGTATAAATACATATGCATAAATTCACACGTATTCCCAATATTTCCCTGGGCTATATCTAACTGACAGACAAAATGGAGAAGAAACAAACACACATTGAAGACCACTGAGTTTGAAAATTCATCACCATGAGAAATATTCACATACATGCTTATAACCAGAATGTTCAACCTAACTTTTCAACATTCATTGGATTTGCTAACGGTTAATGAACAATAGCCCACCTTGTAAAGAGGACTTCCATAAAGCATTGGACTGCGGTTGGTCCTTGGCGCAGTAAACCTGACCGTTCCAACTGTTGGCGATGGCCCATGGCTGATAGGGCTCCATCGGCAACAGAGACTCGTGGTGTCGGGGCTCAGAAGGCGCACTCAGAGCAGGTACGACAGGGACGTCCAGATAGCTAGCCTGGTATGGTCCAGAGGAGTAGCCTTGGTAGAAGGCATATTCTTTTGCCCTTGACGGAAACTCCTCGCCAGAGATGGATGTATCCATGTATTTATCCCCATAGCCAGAGGGCTGCGCACAGGTCTTTACGCTACTGTGGGACATCCTACACGGGTAGTAACCGTTGCCAAAATATCCATAGGGCAAAGATGCATTGGGCGAACTTTGAGTTGCAGAACAGGGGCTGCATTGTTTGACAGGCTCCCCGATGCCAGAAGCTGGCACCTCACTCGAAGTGTAGGTGGTGCTCGGAGCCAGCGAGGTCGGATGCGCTAACAAATTCCTACACTGGTTTGCAGCAAAATTGCCTCCTGCAAATCCATCCATGTTTTTATTTCTTTCATCAATGCTGTTGTCGTAGAGGAACATCACCGGGTCAATCCAGCGAGAATGAAGAAGTAATGATGCGGTCATAGCATGCGCTACATCTAAACGCACAGTTCTTTTCCAAAATCCCCTCGACTGAATAGAGATACGGAATCTGTGAGAGTAACCGATACCAACACGTCTGGGCACCTTAAGATCGCAAGGTTATTGGCCAGGGCCAAGCACGTGATATGCAAAAGAGAGAATAAACGTAGAGACCGCAGATCATGCAGATCAAGCTGCATTTCCGTTGGCAGACAGCACAGTAAGCTATGTTTCATGTAGTTTAATTCATTTTTAAACAAAAATACTAAGAAACCTTTAATATTGGAGTCACAACACAATATATTTTAAGTTTATCAAAAGTACATGCTGGTATGTACAGTAGTTGGCTCATGAAAACATGGAGCCTATTTCTTTAGTTTTAAATAGTAAAACAAAATAACAAATATTTTAATATATCAATATTTCAATAAAGTAGGCTATGACCTATTCTGCTCCATGAAATATCAGCATTTTCCCTAACATAAAAAAAATAAAAGTTACTATTACAAAGACGTGTGCCTATTTGACAATTTCAGTGCTATATTTTATGTGGACTGCAGCAGTGCAGATTTATAATGCATTTCCCAATTCATTTGTGAAATTGATCGACTAGCCTTTGGTTTCATTTAAAGGGTTAAGTCGTTCGGTCGGCTCGTTCGTTGCGAGAGCTAGACAAAGAAATTCACAAATCTGTACAAAAATAGACGTAGCTTTCTTTCCGACGATTATTAACAATACAAACATCAATTGCACAATTGCGCCTAGTGAAATGTAAATATATCCGCATATTGTATCAACAAAATAACCAAACAAATGTGAAATGTCGTAGGCCGACCACCAACTCACCAGCGATTCCCACAACCGACTGGAGGCCAAGGTCAAGGTGAAGGATGGACAGTGGCCGTCTGCCTCGAATTCCTTAAAAGTAGCCTAAAAATAGTTATTCTCAAAATCCGTTAAAACGATGTGGTATTTAAGGTAGGCTACATATCTAAAGAAGTCTAAACGGAGAAAAATAAAACTGTCCGTAATACAGACGAATTACAGAATAAAGTTATTTAAATACAAATTATTTAAACTCAAGAATGCTAGTCTTAAGTGCAACTGAATTTAAGTCGTTCATTTAGAAAATATTATTCGGTGAATTATGTTTAATTAAATTTGAGGTCAATAGCCATTTGTGAAAGTTTAATTAATTTTAATTTAAAATAGCCTACTAAAAGTGGAATGCATATTTGTAGACCTCATGCAAAATGTAGGCCTATACGGGTGACAAAAAAACAGTATCAACAACGTAGCCTACATGTAGAAGAATGAGTTTACTATAGTCGAATGTCTAATTAAGTGTTTGTCTTGTTTCTGAACTCCGCGTTGTTTCGCCTTTCTTAAGTCAGATCAATTCATTTTAATTTAAGAACGTTCGATCGCCTTGTAATAGCCTAAGACATTTGCAGAGCAAGAAGGCTGGCCCAGGGCTATAGGCCCAGGCTGCTCCAAAACAATGTTGGACTTCAGATGCAATGGCCCACATTTGAAATCAAAGGTAGGTATGAAGAATGTTGATTGATTCAAGTGATTCGAGTGCGTGTGTCTATGAAAGGATTATCCAGCAGTGTGTGACTGGCTGTGTCGGGCTGCCAAATGAGGCTGTCCAGGTTGCACAGGAAACATGTCAGCCACTTCAACCCTGGACAATAGTGTGTCTACAACGGATGACACTCAAGACATCTCGCAGCTTTAGAGGATTGTGCTAAAAGATGTCGTTATCAGTGCTGTCACTTCAACAATGATGTGCTAGGCTTATTGAACTAGTCGCACTGAAAAGACCAACATTTAGGTAAAATATATGACAGTAAGCCTTTATCCTTAGGAAAAATCAGATAGTTAAGGCTCCGAAAAACAATGAGAGAGACGGGCCTACAGACAGACAGACAGACAGACAGACAGAGATACTTTATTGATCCCTGAGGGAAATTGCGTGTAATAAATGAATAAATAAATAAATAAATAAATAAATAAGTAAAAATAAGATACATTTGATATTATATAGGCTCGCGTTTATCAAAGTGAGTAAGTCTACAAATTAGGGTAGAACGTAGGCCTATAGTTAAGTTTGAATACGATTATTGCTGTCTTTGTTTTTTATGTCAAGCACACATATTAAGTCACACTTAAATTGTTCGGCCATTCATTCAACGGAACGCATGTGCATTTGTAGTAGCCTTTATTTTTGCTTTACTTTTCCAAAGACAGGTAGGCCTGAGCTATTAATCAAAGCCACGCTGTTCCGATGTCGGTTAGGAAAGCTGAGAATAATTTCCAATTACAAACTTTGCCTACAGTTTTGCATTAGGCCCCTCGGCTCTAATTGCACATAAATATAGACCCTTTGAAAATACACTTCAAATCTGCCGCTGCACGAAAAGGGAGTCTGGATTTGTTTAATTACAATGTTGAAGTAGGCCTATATTTTATCCCTTTGGGTGTGTTTTTTCTATTTGTAAAACATTTGCGGTTCATCGATTTCGAAATGTCTACAATAAAATGTTAAAAGTGTTTCACTAAACGAATGACGCGTGGTTTTAGATCTTGCAGCATAATTTAATTGTTCTAGTTCTAGACCTAATAACGGCAAGTTTCAAATTCCAAAGATTCGTTGGCCGTGAGACGCTTCAGTGTTCCTTGGCAGTATCCATAGACATTATTAAAGACCGGCTGCTCGAGAAACACATTAGCCTTCTTTTATCTATTTAAAGTAAAGTTTACCCTGAACTATAACATTAGGCATAGGCCTGTATAGACTTGTTTCAGCCCGGGAGAGATTGGAGGAGCGGTTCAGTGTAAATTATGAAATCAGCAGTGTTAATACCTACCAAGCAGATAACACAGCCCTCGCTCTGTTGTGGTCAATGGACTTTTTATGAGTTTGTCTTGTGATCGTGTGACCTATGGCCTCTTGGCCCCTCAGTGGCTCTTTGGAAGGTAGATCAGAAACATGCCGCCGTCTTCAAATCGCCGAATTACATGGTGATGCAGTCCGAACACAAACACTGCCGTACTGATTTAGACTTGGCTTGGCCTCTTTCCCAATATGTCGACTTTCTCATAATGTAAGCATTTTAGAAACCTTTTGAATGTTATTTTGGGGGGAACTTGGGTCACAAACGTTTGCATCGGCATCGTTGAGATGTTCTCCCAATGAAAAAGATCTAAAACAAAACCTATTTGATAGTACGGTCCACTGAAGTTTACCCACTAGCATTATACATTCATTCATGTTACAGTATTTGACATGTCAAAGCGTGTGCACATCTCCAGGTTAAGATAAGATGTAGACTTCCTTTGTTAACCCCAGACTGGTTATAGTAAAAAAGTTAACCATCTCCTACAAGAATCAGGATATTTAAATAAGTCAAATTGTGTTTAAAATAAGTTATAGGCTACATTTTAATACATTTGTTTGAACACATTACATGTATGTGAAGCACCAAATTAGCCTACAATAAACAATTTAGCCAAATATCTAATTGAGAATATAGACATTTCATGAATTGCTCCAATATTAATGCTTGTTTGGATTATTTCAATTACAATACAGAGCCTGTCAGATTGGCCAGATATTTTTCTTTAATTGTTTTAATGTATTGGGCTGAAGGTATTACAGAACCATTTTAAGTTTATGCCATCTAACTTTATTATGAACACAAATATGACAATCAATTCTCAAAGTAACCATCCCAATGTCAACAGGAAATAAAACCTATTGACAGCAGGAAGAAGAGCAAATTCATAAACAAAACATCTAACCTACAATTAAATATTGTCAGTTTATTTTCACCAAAGTATTCCCCATCCAAATCGACACACCAGACCTGTCACATTAACTTTGCTGCCATTTCCTCAGAGATGAAAATACAGTGGCTTTTTTACATCCTCCTTATGCCTCTGAAATCATCGGTTTTCAAAACAAAAAGGGAGTGTTATTCATGGAAGAAGGCTCACATGGTTGTGTTTGAGATCTCCTCTTTCTCAATTTCATCTTCACAAGAATACAAAGTCTGGGGGGGGGGGGGGTAAAAACAGCACCCATACTCCAGACGAGGGTGAGGCCTGCAGAACAGTGGCCTGGAGCCTGGCCTGGAGCCTGGCCTGGAGCCTGGCCTGGAGCCTGGCCTGGAGCCTGGCCTCCTCTACTGGCCCTCCTCTACTGGCCATCCTCCTCGCGAAGGAACTGGAAGACGGAGGAGAAGTCTTTGCTGGCGTAGCCGCGTGCACACATCATGCGGTAGATCTGGTGGGCCAGAGACCCCAGGGGCACCGGGGTCTTGGTGCTGGTGGCCGTGTTCTGTGCCAGACCCAGATCCTGCAGGAACAGAGTGTGGGGAACGTTAGTCTACAACTATTTAACTATTGCACATACAAGTATATGCTGTAGGGCAAGAATTCATAATTGGTAAGGAAAAAGTTAACTTAAAAATATAAGCAGACTTGAATATGAAGAACAAACAATCAAATCATCAGGAGGTATACCTATACCAACAGAGACGGTATGATAATTTTGATGCGTAGAGACAGAAAGATCTGCATTTCTATACCTTACTCAATGCAAAACAATTTACCTATGACCATTTACATTTTCTATTTCCTTTACAATTTCTTAATTATGAAATATGCAAAAATAAATAGTTTGAAATGTGCTCTAAAATACATTGGGTCATGTAGACGTAAGTTTAAGGCTATAGCAGTATAGGTTAATTGGTCTGACTGTACAGTAGAGAGCACAGAGAAATTTCCAGTTTTTGAGACAGCCTCGCTTTTTGTGGGTGGGCAGGGTTAGGAGGTAGTGGACAGGGCTGTTCAGTGTTTTTTAAACTTGCGTCGTGTGACAGGAAAAAAAGAAAAGAAAAAAGAACCATAACAATTCCTGTTAATGCAGGTAGACCGAGATCCTGTTTCCTTTCTTGACAACGCATGTGGTGAACAGACCTTGGCCATCAGCTGGGTGCCGAAGCCTCCCTGGTAGTTGTTCCCAGACGGGACCCCCTCCATCACACCGGGGACAGGGTTGTAGGTGTCACTCGACCAGCACCGTCCAGAACTCATGTTCAGGATCTTGGCCAACAGCTTGGGATCAAGGCCTAGCCTGTCAAGACCATTGTGGGGGGGGGGGGGGGGGGGGGTTAGAGACACTACCATGTCACCATTCCTATATGTGGTAAAATTGATAATATTGATCAGGATATATTTCAAAAATAAAGCCCCCCACCCACCTGATTCCCAGGTTCATCGTCTCTGAAGTACCAATCATTCCAATAGCCAGCAGCATGTTATTGCAAATTTTAGCGGCCTACAACGACAAATAATGAATTATGGTATGATGGTAAGCTATACATAAAGTGTGCAAATGGTATATGTACATTTAGTATGTTTGCAATTAAATAAACAGATCATGTTGAATATGCTTGTACCTGTCCAGTCCCAACCTGACCACAGTACACCACGTTGGCTCCCATGCAGTTCAGGAGCTCCTGGGCGGCTGTAAACTCCTCCTCAGCTCCTCCTACCATAAAAGTTAGTTTTCCTGAACTGGCAGCTCCAACACCTATGGAAAGGGGAAAACAGGATGTTTTGAGCAAATCAGACCAAAGTTCATTATTAATTTATTCCAACTTTTAAAAAAAAATAGCCGACTACATTAGGTATGCATAAGTCAATGAGGCTGGAGGTTTCGACTCCATCTGTCACATTTCCAGCACTTTCACAGTTTTGCTTTTCCAGTTTAAGCTCAAAGCACCCACACAGTCCAGATTTCAGTATATCCATGTTGTGTAACCCAAAAAATAAATGGAATCATTTGTGTTTTGAGTCAAAGAGGCTGTGTTTTACTTCTTGCTTCCTACTATACTAGGAAGTGAGCAAGTCTATTTTGGACACAACAATTAAAAATGTATTTTGTGTCCACCCTGGCATGGCCATGGGCTTTAGGTTATGAAGGTCTGAATGTGTAAATACTCAGTTGGGAAAGAAAATTATATTTCAGATGTGACAACAACCAAGATAATCAAATAAGTATTCCTATGACAAAATGTATTTTTGCCTTTGAACCCAAAACTTTTTAAATAGTATGAATCCTTCTTAAATAGATGTACATATCAAATCTGCTTAAAAATATAATTTGACCAATCTTATTATTCCAAACCATTTTTCATTTTATTTTAAGTTGAGCCATTTGTTAAAAAGAAATGCTAATATGTGTGCTGCATTGTGGTTTGACTTGCAGCATATGAAGGAGAAACTGAAAGGCCAAGAGTTGTGGTTTTCAAAAGGTCGATTTGTTCATAGTCCACTGTGTGTGTGTGTGTGTGTGTGTGTGTGTGTGTGTGTGTGTGTGTGTGTGTGTGTGTGTGTGTGTGTGTTCCCTGTAACGGTTATCCATTTAACACAGACCTCTTGGAATGTTAACCTGTCCTTTCTTTTTCAAAGCAAACACATTTCACTGTCAGGCAAATTTAATTCAATGTGTTAAACTCTTTGCTCTCACAAAGAACAATGAGCCACATGTTGACCCAATTACCCCCAGTCCCCTTTGTGTGCTTTCACGTTACTTATCTTGTCAGACTGGATCGAAATCTAAATTCAGCATTACAATTATATTAAAATCCTGAATGATTATTTTGGTGCAAATATTATGAACTCACACCAAGATAAGTATACTAAACTCCAATCTGCAACAAATAAGACCCATGTGCGCTCATGCAGGGTTTGACAGCTTTAATCCATGCCCTACCACAGGAAGGAAGCATATAAATCATCCCTTAATCTTTGGGACCCAAATCCTAAAATGGACCAACTTTAATCCAACATTCAGTGAAGCAGAGCTGAGAGAGTCTGTGTGGACTCCCAGGACTGCCTGAAAACATGCAATTAAACAGCAAGGGTTTCAACTAAAGTTTCAGATGTTGGGGTCACACTTCCTCATATTTCCCCTCCAACCTCAATTAAAGGTAATGTCTGTTGATTTATGAGTGTTTGCTTGATAAAACGTATGACATGAATAACTGGATTTTCAACGATTCAGAAATGGGTTACACATTGCCAGTGGCCATTAATATTTCTATTCAATATTTAGGGCGAGTGATGTTTTAAAAAAAAACATCTTAGTATCTCTTCTATCATCCTCATCATAGTAGTGTAGGCCATTTGATCAATGTTACTAAAATACTTTAGTTTAAAAAAACAAGTCTCGGCAAACAAGTTTGGGACCATTTTACACCCTGACCCGATGATGCCAAGAAGGTATGCCAAGGTACAGTTGATGTCCTTGTTTTGGGATATGTATTTTGTATTGTTGAAAGATAACATGGTTGAATTATTCCTTTAAGAGCTGGATGGCATGGGATAAAAACAACAAAAGTATACTTTTCGGGTAAATAACTAAACTGATTTTTATGCTTTAACTAGGAGTATATCGAGTCTCATATTAACTCAATTTTAACTTGTGTCTTGTAGAAGCTGCATGAATGAAATGATGAATGTCCAATGATTTGTACATATGCATGCACATATTTCTGAATCCAATTGTAACATTTTTAGTTATATTAGTTGCAATAAAACTGTCTCAACTCTAAAAATGTATTGTGTTGACAATTTGTTGCATCATTTGGATTTGTGGATCAAGCGACCATTGACGTAGTTTAGTTACGAGGCAAATCTCTCCCCATAGGGTTAACCCATCTATGTTCAGAATAGAAATATGCAAGGATTATCAAGACTCATTACAGTAATGTTAAGGGAACTAAATATGTAAATATGTACACTGAATAAATAATTGCCTTGAGCAACTCCTGCGAGTCATTCTGCAATCTTCCTACATTTCCAGTTTGGTTCAAATAACCTCTTGAACAAAACAATAACATACTTTAATGTACATATACAACCCTTTATGTCCTTAACCATTTCTACTAACAAAAAAAGATTGACCTCCAGAAACAGGTGCGTCCATGAAAACAGCACCCATTTTCTCAGCTGCAACCGCCATCTCCTTGGATACAGCAGGGTCGATGGTGCTGGAGTCTATCAGCAGGGAACCCTTCTTCACTTTCCTGTTGAGCCAAACACATGCACAACAATCAACTTCTTACAGCTGATGGACAAATAATGTTATGTCATTTGGATGTAAACGTATGCATTTGAAGGTAAAAAAAAGTACCTGAGAATTCCATTGGGCCCAGTGTATGCATCAATGACATTGGGACTGGAGGGAAGCATGGTGATTATGCGGTCGGCCTTGTCTGCCACTTCAGCTGGATTATCCAGAATCTGAAAGCAAACAACAAAAGCATAGCTGTGACTGATCACAGATAAAATGCTTACACAGATTTTGAGCCATCTGAAGGTCTCACCTGAGCCCCTAGCTCTTGCAACTCTTTACAAGACTCAGGGAAAACATCTGTAGCAATGACTGGGTATCCATGTTTTAGCAGGTTCTTTGCCATTGGGTTTCCCATGTTGCCAAGTCCAATGAATCCCACTTGTGTTTTCGAAGCCATGGATCTTGTTGACACTACACATTACATGCAAAAGAAAGTTACAGTTTGCAATAGTAAATTGATACGATTGTGTAACTTTTATAAAATGACACATAGTTGACAGAAGATTGCCTGAACGTTTAGTTAAATTAATAGCAATGTATTACATGGGCTTGCCTGGTTTGAGAGGAATAACTCAAAGCTAATTGCCTGTCCTTCAAGCTCAATGTCATCTCAGCCCAATCGTGCACCCTCTTTATTTACATGCAGTGAATAAATATAGATGACATTGACTTAGGACATAATTTTTGCAACTATTTTCGTCAGACTGCAGCGTTCTGATTTAAGGTTAAAAAAACGTTTTACATTGCTCAAAATATTATTCTACAATGTTAGATCCGTTTGTCTTACCAATTGTTGTAATGTCTACAACAGAATTGAATCGAACACCATATATTGATGTAAAAAAACCCCACTGTACCGAAGGACAATTCTTGTTCCTCTTACTACCAAGGCCATTTCAAACTCACCAAGACGTACTTAAACTACCAGACATAATGCATCATAGTCTACAAACATCGACTTTAGTTTAAACTGAGAAAAGTGAATGGGAATTATTGTTTTTGATATATCCAAAAAGGTCAATTTATCGAAGTTAAAGCTTTTCCCCGTATTTTCCTTAACGCACAAACGCATATTCTGCGTTGCATCAGCTGAACAAAGAAAGCATGCCTTAATTTAAAGCAGGTGTAAATACGATATTAATATATGCAAGATGTGCAGAGCATTACATCTTGTAAAAACAACTACGTTTGACATCCCTTACCAAGCGCAAAGCCAACATGTTTAATACAACTTCCAACAAGGTACCGAGAACCTCTCAAAACGGCAGCCATGCTTATTTCCTTTTGACCTTAGTGTGACGTCAAACAGTTGGGTCATATATCTGTACGCTCACCAATCACAGAGCGATTCATCACGCGCAGTGTCCACAGCGAGAGCCAATGAAGTAAGAGTCAGGGTAGCAAATGCATCAAAGTGACACGTATATTTCGAAACGTCGCTGTCTACACGTATATACACGTATATATAAAATATAATTTGTATTCCTGTATACTTACTAATTTTATAAGCGCATTTATTTAAAGCCACTTTAGCTTCCGTACAAATATAATGAATACATAAATGTTCGTACGGTGTTGCCTGCAAATACACCCATAACAGTACAGTTATTATTATTTAAATTTAAATTCAATATGTTTTTATTGTATACTATTGTATACCAAAAACATTATAAAGTATTAAACAAAAATAATAAACGACCTCTGGGAGTCCAGCTTTACCCGGAAGTGATGTAATGTTTTTGTTATTCCAGGAAGAGAGGACTGGAAAGTACAAAACTGCGTCAACAATTATTTTGGCAGATTTGCTCGGGTTTTCCTCAATATTTAGACATGACAACTTGGTGAGTTTATATTTTGCCTAGTGTTTATTTAAAGTCGCTTTTATAATGGCTTATTTTAGCACAAATGTAATGGTTATTTGATGTATCTATGTTGTTAGCTAGATGGCTAATCTCGTCGACAAGCTGCCATGGTTGCTTGCTTTCTGGGAGGACATAGTACAATCTCCCTACAAGGTTGAAACCACTATTTCACATATCAAATAAGTTATGTTGGCTAATTCAGTGAACGCATTCGCATTTGTTAGCCACGCTGCAATTGTAATCAACGATATCAATATGTTATTCGTAAGAGAAACGATACTCTCTCCTCAAAATAGGCTATATGCTGGTATACAATGCCATATGAGCAGGTGCTGCGTATTTAAGGCCCAACGCATCAAAGCGAGAATCCACACCTGGAGATGTATGGTATTAAGTAGTAGCTAATGCAAGGTACAAAACTACTTAATACTCAAATACGTGTATAATACAAATCACGCCTGCATATTCTCGTTAATGTTTTTTTGATTTTTCAGTTTTACGTTTGCAAACATTTCTTTGATACAAAATGGCTTACTTAAATATTTAGGAAATATATTAACAACAATCTAACAGTCTAAGAAATTTGCAAGAGTTGGAAGTTATCTGCATTATGTTAGTTGACAATACTGAATGTAAATTCAATGTTTTTTTGTTTTTTTCCGAAAGTGTTACTTTTTCCTGTTTTAAGTATGATTGAAGAATCGAGGCCTGAACCTAAGTTTGAAAAATCATAGTTAGTTAGCTCAATACATAAAATCTTTGCAATAGTATTTGTGGCCTAGCTGCCATTTACATTATAATTTTTAGAGAAATGTAGTAAAATGTCAACCTATGTTTACGAGGATAGGCTATGTTGAGGTTTGGATTGTTGTTTTCATGGTAAACCTTTATTTTCAGCAGCTGAAGATGTCAAAGGCCAGACCTTTCATTGACGAATGCAAATGGGATTTAACCTGCTAGTTTCTCAGATAAGGGTTGTTTATTATTGCATGATAATGATCATATGATCTGCTTGTGTTCTGTCTCATGGTCCTTCTCTGTAGCCACTGCTGAGTGCCTCACAACCACAACAGATAACACCATGGACATGTCAAACTTTGCCCATGTCATATTTCAAAATGTGGGTAAAAGCTACCTGCCACATGCTGCTCTGGAGTGTCATTACACCCTAACACAGTTCATCAAACCTCATCAGAAAGACTGGGTTGGCATCTTTAAGGTAAGCACCATTTCTTCATATTTTTTGAAGGAATTTGGGGATTTAATAATGTATTTATTACATTAAAAAACAAATAATATTAGAGTGTATTGGCACCCTATGTTTTCCTCAGGTAGCCTTTATTATCGCCTCCTTTTACAAATGATCAAACATTTAACCTTAATTTATTTATTATTTATTTACCTCTCGGACTTCACTAAATTGTATGGATCAAGGACATATTAGAGCTATAATGAGTAATTGACCTGCCTACTTAGTCCTCAAATAAATCTTTGTTTGTTCTCCTCACTTGTCATCTTTGCATGCTGATTTTAGTGCAAAGTAATGGTTAGCTATAACGGGTTACTTCAAAATCAGTGAGAAAGTGTTTAATCTTACAAACATAAGATTAAAGTGAATTCCATGTTTGATGGTTTTGAGTGAAGCTGTTGTCATGTTCATTTAAAAAGCTGGGAAAAGGGAGCAGGGTTTTCTGCACACTTGAATGTCCCAGGTGGATCTACTTAAAGGGAGCATATTGAATCCAACATGGAGGAGGATGTTATTGATTTTCACCTCCTATGTAGTGAGCAGGGAGGAGGGCAGCACAGGGCTTTGACTCCTGCTGAAGCCTGCTACTTCACCCGGGAGCTGTAGATTAAATGTATTCTGGAAGTAAATTATAACAGTTAAAATTGGTAGGCCTTGTCGCTCTGCTTCAAAGTGTGGCCCCCAGAGGGTACAGTTGATCAAGTATTTTTCCTCTTTGATCTGATGGGCATTCTTTTGTTTGACTGCACAAAGTTATAAACACATGGCATTGTTAATGGAATGCCCCATCATTACAAGAGGATAACCTGCCATGATGATGACTCCATGAAAAGTACTGCTATACTATAAGGATGTTGATGATTGCTGAATCCACTAATCTAAAACCTAATTTATGAGGGGAGCTGCCCTAGTTTTTACCATTATTAGGGTTTTGGTTTTTAGCTACTGAAGGTGTGTGTTGAAAGGGCTCCACTCCATTCTGCTCACATGGTGTTTTCTACAGAAGCAAGGCATAGATAGAATCTAGTGACTTTGAGCAGCACACACACACACACACACACACACATTCACACACACACACACACACACACACACACACACACACACACACACACACACACACACACACACACACACACACGAATACAAATTGACCAAACCTTTAAAACAGAGTAAAGGGGTAGAGAGAGCCGGTGCAGGACCATAAATCATGTAAATGTGCCTGGCTCCACTGATAGATGAGCAGCTTTCTGCCAAGCTGTGGTGCTTGCATGGAAACAGATCCCTGGACTCACTTCACCTGCTACAGCTCACTAACCCCAAGGTCCTTGCTACACTCCAAGTTACTTATGTGACTCTAAAATTGTGTTGAACAGATGCTGTTCTGTCTGCTTTGGGGATATCAATCTGGGGCTCTCTGTTGTCTTGCAAAACTTTTTCATGACACACATTTTATTAAAATATGCAAGTTGTTGTGTGAGGTGCAAAATTCATACCGTAAAGACACTTTAAGATTAAACAATAGCTGGCTTATTTTCCTTGCCAGGAAAAATATTAGGTTGTGTAAATGTAGTGTCATATAATCTGGTTTCAATGTATTAACAACATACTTTATCAGGAAATCTTCTCACGTTTGCAAATCTCAACAAATCCCAACCACATGAAGCCATTCATCATTTGTTGATATGTGTGTGTGAGTGGGGGGTATTCGTGTTTAAACAGAATCAGCCTTTAGCGCTTTGATGCTGGTGCATTTAGCATGAAGCATGATGTGAGCATTTCAGCGCTCCGTGGAGGAGTGTTGTCAGGACAGGTTGCTGGAGTGGCCTAGCAGAAGGCACAAGCAGCTTTGTAATTAAACTGTCGCTGAGCACAACCCCTGTGTGTGATTCATGAACAACCTGCCCATACATTTTGAGGCCTACCGTCTGACTGGCACACAGACAGCACACTATGTGCCGCAATAGTTGCCATCGGCTTCTGTTGACACACTCCCTCTAATGCATGACTTTGCTGGAATGTTGGTGAAACATGCTCTTAGAATGTGGTGTTAAAGGATTGCTGGGATTCATTGTGTTCTGAGGCCATTCATTAAACTTTCTTTGTCTAAATTGTCTGCGTTGTAGGTCTAACTTCATAGCCATGGCATCTGCTTCTTTTGCTACTCTATGGAGTATGAAAGTCCCAGTCATTGCCTTGATTTTAAGCATTTTCCTCTGTGTTCTCCTACAATGTTGGCACACAAGACCTTATGGCCCAAGCAGGAGTTCCTCTCAGTTCCTCTCCAGCTCTCTCAGCCACCTTCTCTGCTCTAATGAGTGGAGCGGTAATGGCCTTCAGTAACCATACCGCCTAACTAGGTGCACGCTTTAATTGCTTCCTGTTCTTTACTGCTGGAGGCTGGGGCTCCCCTTGGTAACAACGGTGGGGCTGTGAGCACTAGAGCTTGTATCTCTGGCTCTGAAGAACACTCACCACTAAGTACCAGGAGCCGCTTATTATGCTGCTCCCCAAATCAGACCGGCTAGAGCAAGGAATGGTTTCCTTTATCGCAAACATCTGCTGCAGCTGGTTTAAAACCAGTGGACCAAACTTATTTCCTCTGCTATCATTTGCATGGTCACAAATAAATGAAGTTACAAAGAAATAATCTTGGCTGTTTTACTCTTCATGAGTAGAGGACTAGGGTGTAGGAGTAGAGGGCTTCTATGTGCATGTTTGGGAGTCTGCGCAAGCCTTTAGTGCATGCAAATAGAACCAGCCAACACAATGTGACTGTGATTTTTTTTGACAGTTTTATGGCAGTCGGCTGAAGTTATGGATGTATTTTCTGTACTCCCCCCTCCCCCCCATTGGCCATCAGTTAACAACACATAAAATACATATAATTACATTTTGGTTTTCATTTTGAAGTCGCCTTTGTATAAAATTTTCACCTATTTTCCTTTTCCTGTCTAAAGTGAGTTGTAGCTGCTACTCTGCACTTTGGCTGGTTCATGACAAGAGCCTTGCCACATGCCACATGGACATAGCAAGAACCACTTGGACTAGTTAGAGGAAGCCACCCCTTTCTGTCTTTTTAAGAAAAAATTGAATTGCAAATGTACCCAATCCCTAGCAGTTGTACATTAGGTAAACTACACCAAGGTTACTGTAATTTACCCAGAGCATTCTGGAAGAAGGATTATTCTGGATTACTCACTATCTCTGTTCCTTGGATTAAACATATTCACCTCATCCTCTCGCAGGTTGGTTGGAGCACTGCACGGGACTATTACACATTCCTGTGGTCACCTCTCCTGGAGAACTATGTGGAAGGCACCACGGTCAACAGAGTTGTGGTCTTTCAGGGTAAGACCATAGCATAACTCAATATTCCTTTGCCACCTTTTTGTTACCACATTCGCCAAGCGACTTGTAGGTCTACACAAAAACATGGACCCAGTTAAATGTGTCAGACTATTTATTTTTGGAATAGCTATGCCAATTAGTTTTTTTTTTAAACGATACATGTACATTTTATTATAGATGTATTACAGGCAAGTAGGGGAAACGATGCAAGATAAGCAATTGTACACAGCATTAAAAAATGGAATAGATACTTGGTTATTGTTATTCTTGCAGGCTTTGGGGAGCTGTAAAGACTATGTGTTGACAGCATAGTGTAGGGAGATGTTTAGGCTCTGTGACAGCTGATGTCTAACTGTGACCTCCCTGCCCAGGGTACTACGTCCCCAACGACGACGGCGAGTTCTACCAGTTCTGCTATGTGACCCACAAAGGGGAGATCCGGGGGGCCAGCACTCCCTTCCTGTTCCGCGCAAACAGCCCCACTGAGGACGAGCTGCTGACCGTGGAAGATGAGTGCAACTCGGACATCCTGGTGGTCACCACTAAGGCGGGCTTCCTGGAGGTACTCAGGCCACGCTACAAGCCGCAGCCCTGGTGTCAAACACAAATGATTATACCCTGGCACACACTGTGGCTAATTGGTTATATCAATATATCATTTTAACAGGGGTCCTATTTGTAAAAACCCATTTGGTTAGTGTTTTCAACATGTGGCCCGTAGCTACAGGGTAGCCTGGTATGACAGCAACAGTCCTGTCTGTATTCCCACGCAGCGCAAGATGGAAGAAGCCCAGCGAGAGAAGGAAGAGCTCTCAAGAAACATGGAACTGCTGCAGCAGGAAAAGCAGCAGCTGGACGAGGAGAAGGAACTCCTACAGAAGCAGTGTGAGCAGGAGAAGGAGAGCCACTCCAAGCTGAGAAGAGAAAACCAAGTAAGCTCAACTGATAAAGTCCATACTAAATGCACCGAGTATAATGAGACCAATTAAAATAGCAGGGTGGATTCAGACTGTTTTTTTTTTCATTTCTTTCATTTTATGTTGCATATATTTTATTAAAGGTCTCAAACAATGAGTTTAAAGTTTAAAGTTTCATCATTTGGTTTGAAGATTTAATTAATACAGAAAGTTTCTGTCTGGAATCTTTTGAATTCGTTTTACGTTTCAAAAGGAACAGTTCTATGAGCATTAGGAACAGTTTTAGTGTAAGCAGTTGAAAGGTAAATGTCTCAGGTTAGGCCATGTAGTCTCGCAGTGCCTCCTAGTGTAATGTGGAGTAACAGCATCTTAATACTAAACTACTGAGACTTTCAAAGTGCATAGAGAAGAAGAGTAAATCAAATACTGACAGCTGTGAATGTGTGTTATGAACATAGTTATGAAGTTGTTGTGTTTTTATTGCATAACATCAAATGTAATGGAGAACGCAGTACTTGGGATAATCTATGTAGTTTATGTTCCATAAATCTTACCGTTATAAAAATAACTTTGAGATGAAATCATGATTACAGATTTTGAGGCTGTTCATTTCATGACTTTGACTTTTATATGATTTTTTAATGTGTTATGAAATAAAATGATTCCAATATTCTACACATTACCACACTAGCATATGGATATCATCCAAAGTTATAACAGTTACAGCAGCTAGCCTCTCATTTTTGTTTTCATGAACAAAGCATAAGCTAATGTAATTTAATGTCATTTTAATCTTGTGATTTCAAGGAGCTCCAGAATTCCTCCCAGGCCCTGCAGGAGGAGCGGGAGGAGGTGAAGAACAGGCTGGAGGAGGCCACAGCCAGGGTCCTGCAGCTAGAGGAGGACCTGATGGGGGTCACTCAGAAGGGTCTGCAGAAGGAAACCCAGCTGGATGGGTAAGTTCTGTTGCTCCCGGCTGTCAAACTGTGTTGGTGTAGTTGGTGTAGTGTTGGTGTTGGATTGGTGTTTATTGGATAGGAGTACTTGCTTGTGATGAGGGATGGACATTGTGTTAGCATGGTATTCTTTTGTCCCAGCCTGAAAGATAAAGTGAAGAAACTGACAGTGGAGAAAGAAGCGTTGGAGTCTCATCTGAAGAATGAGAAGGATGAAAAGGAGCTCTACAAGGTGCTGTGACCCATGGTTAAGGAGAGAACAATGTAGAGTCTAGCCTCTGTGTGTTTGTGTACTCAGGTTCCCACTTGACACCACATTAATGATGCTAAACAAAGATCTGAACCTTGAAATGATAACTCATTGATGGGCTTTTATGCCAATTATAGTTGCCATTAATTTTCCTGTTGTCTTTCAATTTAATTATCTTTCTTTATTTCCCTTTGCTTCGCTACCCTCAGTATTGTCCATTCCCTTGCTTGTTTATTTAGTCTCAACAGGGCATACATTGATCTGCCTTCTCCGGTTCATCTGGTGTTGTCTCTATGTTCTGGTTGGTCCGGGAACTGGGAGCGCTACACAGGGTGGCCTCAGAGAAGGAGCAGATACTCTACATACCTCATTTAACTTGCAATGCGTTTGGGCTATAGCGGGGAGGGTAACTTTATGGGTCTACCTCAATCTCTGTTTCCTAATTAAGGTCATGCAGCGTTTATGTTAATGGCCTCGTGCTATTTGGTGCATACTCGCTATGGGCACTGTGTAAACCAAGGAAAACAAGCAGCCCTAGGTTTAAAACTTGGCCGGTGTGTGTGTGTGGCCAGTGTGTGTTCACGTATGTGCATGCCAACGTCCAATAGATTCACCTAAAGAACCGCGAGCTTGAGAACACGAAGCAGAGCGCCGAGCTGCAGATGCTGAAGTCGGTGGATGTGAACAAGGAGAACACCATGGCTGGTTTGAAAGAGGAGGTGGCCCGCCTGCAGGCCTGCCTCACTGACCAGGAAAAGCAACACCTCCAACTCCTGGCCAAGGTCGCCCCACTGGTACAAACATTAGCATTGTAATTGTGTTCATAGCGTTAACAGGAATACACACATTTATAGTAGAAGTATTGGTCCCCATCAGCCAACACCTTCTAGGAAATAAAACATATGTAGCCCAAAGTGGGGGTTCCCAATCTCTGTCTGTCTGTCTGTCTGTCTGTCTGTCTGTGTCTCTTATTCTTTGCCATCGCTCTCCTTGCTCAGGGGGACATGAAGGCCTTGAAGGAGCAGCTGAGGCAGAAGGAGGAGCAGCTTCACGCCACACAGCAGCAGTCGTCCATGTTGGCGGCAGAGCTGCGGGACGCCTCTAGCGCCCGTGACCGCAGCATGTCAGAGCTGTACCGCATGAAGCTGGAGGCAGACGCTCTGCGGCAGGCCAAGGCCGACGCCCTGGCCCAGTGCTCCCGCCTGGAGGGCCTGCTGGAGCAGGTGAGAGCAGACGCCAAGCAGGAAGCTGTGAGTATCTCAACATCATCTTCATCATCATCATCATCTCTGTATCATGTCTGTGTGAGGAACTGGAGTTATAGTCACGTGATATTATGAGTTGTAAACGTGTATTAACACTACAACGACAATCTGTGTTTTTAGTTTAAAACTTCAAACTTCAAAATTGAGCTACAGTTTTCAACAGAAAGTGAGCGTGTGCGTGTGTGTGTGTGTGTGTGTCACATCTTGCTGTAACAATGTGATGATGCATGTGTATACCTCCATCTGATATACTGTGGATATGAAAGGTCTACACACCCAACACAGTCTATTGTTTAACTGCCAGGTTTTTTGGATGTAAACAAATGGGACCAAGATCATTCCCTAGTCCACCTTTTAATGTGACATCTAACCTGCACAATTCAATGGAAAAACAACCTGAAACCCTTGAGGGGGGGGAAACATAAACTAAAGTGGTTGCATTAGCATGCCAGCCTCTGACACTGGGGGTGTGTTCAGAAGTAACCAATCACATTCAAATGCATGTGAAATCATCGTCAGTACACACCTGTCATCAATTAAGGTTCTGATTAGTACCAAATAAAGTGCAGCTATTCTAGTAGGACCTCCTGACAGTTAACTACTTGCATCATACAGAAAAAGCCATCGTCAGCAATGTGCTTACAAATCATCAAAGGGATCTCATTGTTTCTCATTGAAAGGTACCAGTCAGGATAAATTACAAAATACTTTCCGGGGCATTAGATATGCCATAGAACACAGTGAAGACAGACATCAACAAGTGGTGAACTGGAACTGAACGTTCCTCCAACATTGATGAAAAGATGAGAAGAAAACTGGTCAGGGAGGCTGCCAAGATGTCGACAGCAACTCTAAAGGAGCTGCAGGACTTTCAGTCATGTACTGGTTGTGTAATACACAAACAATCTCCTGTATTATGTCTGGAGTATGAGGAACATCAGCAAGATGGAAGCATTAAGATGGACATCCATTCCTCGCTAAATTCAGCAAAAACGTACACCAAGGTTCCCAAAAGCATGTGGGGAAATGTGTTCTGTGTTCTGTTGGTCTGATGAGACCAAGGTTGAATTTTCAGGCCATAAAGCCTAAAGGTATGTTTGAGGCCAACAAAACTCTGCACATCACCAGAAGAACACCATACCCACGGTGAAGCATGGGAGCATCATGCTTTGGGGCTGTTGTCAATGCGGAGGGAATTATGAACAGTTCCAAATACCAGTCAGTCACCACCTGACGACAACCATTAACCATCGACAACGACCCAAAGCGTACATCCAGGTCAATAGAAGAATGGCTTCACCAGAAGAAAAGTTTTGGAATGACCCAACCAGAGCCTAGACCTTAATCCAACAGAAGATCTGTGGTGTGACCTGAAGAGGGCTGTGCACAGGTGATATCCTCGCAGTCTGACAGATTTTGAGTGTTTGAGCACGAAGAGGGGGCAAATATTGCCATGTGAAGATGTGCCATGCTGATTTACTCCAACCAAAAAGACTGAATGCTGTAATGAATGCTTTTCATGTAATGAAAGCTGTAATGAATGTTCTAATTGTCCAAAGGTGTTTCAACAAAGTATTTGTCTAAAGGCCTAGTTATGCTTCGTTTATACTTCCGCGTCGACGCGACGCGTTGGGACGGCGGACCCACGGCGGACCTACGGCGGACCCTTTACGTCCTCGACGTGCACCTCCCCAAATCCTAGACGCGCGTCGAGGCGACGCCGTCCCAACGCGTTGGCTTTGGCTGTGATTGGTCCGCGAGCTACATTGGCTGGAGATCGCTTTTCCGGTTTCCACACGTAAACACCGCCACGGTGTAAACACAGCCTTGATAAATGCTTCGACTGATTGGCGACAACACACATATATATATATATATATATGTGTGTGTGTGTGTGTGTGTGTGTCCGTTTGTAATGATCAGAATGGTCATTACATACGGATTACTAGCGAGTTAAAAAGCCGTTCTTGATAAAGAACGGCTATGTCACGTTAGATCAAGACATTTAGAAAGTAATCCATAATAAACTACATATATGTATATTATATAAAGCAATCGTATCATATAGTCATATCTGTTGATAAAAAACTTATAAAACTTTTGCCTTCATTTCTACTCAAAACTTTTTTTTAACTCGCTAGTAATCCGTATGTAATGACCAGAATGGTCTGGTCCCTCTACCGGTGTGGCAATGAATTGCATTTTGAGACGTAAACCCAACGCAATCCCTCCGCAGAAGTATCACGGGCTCATGACGGCGTCCGAGCAACGGCGTGGCCATTGCGTGATCACGACGCGATCCCTACGCAGAAGTATAAACCAGGCTTAAGGGTGTGCACACTTATTCAACCACATTATTTTTATTTAATGTATTCTACCCTAAAGAAGAGAAGAAGAAGAGGGGACCTTTCAGTCTTTATTGGTCTTTCTCTTTTTTTAGATATGGGAACAAAATGTGTTCTCTGCATTTGACCCATCCTATGGTACCTAGGAGCAGTGGGCTGCAGTGTTCATTTGACCCATCCTGTGGTACATAGGAGCAGTGGGCTGCTATGTTCATTTGACCCATCCTGTGGTACATAGGAGCAGTGGGCTGCTGTGTTCATTTGACCCATCCTATGGTTCATAGGAGCAGTGGGCTGCAGTGTTCATTTGACCCATCCTATGGTACATAGGAGCAGTGGGCTGCAGTGTTCATTTGACCCATCCTGTGGTACATAGGAGCAGTGGGCTGCTATGTTCATTTGACCCATCCTATGGTTCATAGGAGCAGTGGGCTGCTATGTTCAGCGCCCGGGGAGCAGTTTGGGTTCAGTGTCTTGCTCAAGGACACTTTGACATGCGGACAGTTGGAGGAGGGGAGGGAATCGAAGCACCAACCCTGTGGTTAGCGGACGACCCACTCTATCCACCTGCTCTATCCACCCACTCTATCCACCCGCTCTAACCACTGAGCTTTTCAGTTTTTTCAATTGTTTTTCAATTGCATTGTGCAGGTTATAGGTCTCATTGAATGTTGTGAAATGATTCATCTTGGTCTCACTTGTTTACCACCACAAAAAGCTGGCATTTGAACAGGGGTGTGTCGATGTGTGTTTATACCCTGTGTATAATGGCCACCTGGTGCTGTGTGCTTTACATGTGTTGCTCCAGGTCAGGGGAGACGAGGAGGCTGGTGAAGAGCCAGTGGCGGAGCTGCAGAGGGAAGTAGAGGACTTGAAGCTCCGGCTCCACATGGCTGCTGAGCACTACAAGGAGAAGTACAAGGAGTGTCAAAGGCTGCAGAGACAAGTGTCCAAACTGTCTGAGCAGCAGGGGGTATGTCTCAGCCACAGACCCAGGCTCCATGGAACACGTCCCTGGAAAGAACACAAAACCCAACTGTGTGTGTGTGTGTGTGTGTGTGTGTGTGTGTGTGTGTGTGTGTGTGTGTGTGTGTGTGTGTGTGTGTGTGTGTGTGTGTGTGTGTGTGTGTGTGTGTGTGTGTGTGTGTGTGTGTGTGTGTGTGTGTGTGTGTGTGTGTGTGTGTGTGTGTTTGTAGAGGAAAAGCTCAGCTGCTGAGGCTGCAACAGTCCATGTGTCAGTCAGTCCGGACACATCTGTTCCAGGTGAAAAGTACATCTTCAGTTGTTCTAATAGCAGCAGCAGGTGTGCGACCTCGGCTAAAGCCTGACTCACCGGCTGCTTCTCTTGCACTGTGTGTAGGGAGCCCGGGCTCAGCCGACCCCATGCTAGAAGCCATCATCCAGGAGAAGCTTAAAGGCATCAGCAGAGAGGCCTCAGACAGGAATGACAAGTACAGGAAATGCAAGCAGCTGCTGAACGTAAGAATCTGGTTCATAATGGTTTATATAAGCTAGTCAGCAGTTTGACAGAATACTTTTAAATGTGGTGTGTGTTGTTCTCAAGTTTGACTACCCAGGCTGTAGTTGCTTTATCAGAAGATACGTTTGTGAAGAGAATGTCAGCTGATTGAAGGCCATTAATGTTATAGGAGGAGAAGGAACGCAGCTGCATGTTTGCTGATGAGCTTTCTAAAATGGAGGTGAAACTGAAGGAGCAAGTGAAGACCAACGATAACCTCAAACTGCAGCTGGCAGCAGAGGAGGACCGCTACAAGGTTGGTCACCAGGTCTCAGGGCTCCAAGCATCACACAGTATCTAGCAACAGGCTCTCACACACACACACACACACACACACACACACACACAGCATCTAGCAACAGGCTCACACACACACACACAGCATCTAGCAACAGGCTCTCACACACACACACACACACACACACACAGCATCTAGCAACAGGCTCACACACACACACACACACACACACACACACACACACACACACACACACACACACAGCATCTAACAACACACACACACACACACACACATACACATACACACACACACACAGCATCTAGCAACAGGCTCACACTCACACTAGCTAGCTGCTAAACCTGCTGTTTCTACCAAGCTGAGCTCTTTGTGGATGGTTCATACTTGATGTCTGTGCTTCTTTTTATCGCCGTGTGTGGCAGGCCTAGCTGAAGGATCTAGCCTTTGATGCCAGGGCCCTAGCCAAACACAGCCCTTGTGACGGTGTTGTTTATAAGGCAGGCTTTCTCTGTTTTATGGCTGTTTACGTCAGACTCTGAAGACAGGAGGACTTTGCTTCTAAGGAGTGTTCTCCTAGTTGCCTGGCTAATGTCTTAATTTGCCTTAGCCCAGGCACAGAGACATTCAGTGCATTGTGAAGGAATTCAAACAACATGTTTGGCTTTTAATCCTGCGCTATGGATCAGTATCGGGAGAGACATCAAGCAATTTATAACATATAAGAATTAGTTCATTTGACAAATGAGTTTAACTCTTAGCATGTCTATAATCTAGACATGCCAAAGTGTATTTAACCATTGTTAACCATAACTGTGTGCGTGTTGTTTGTGGGCTGCAGAGCCAGGTGGCTGAGAAAGGCCGCAAGCTGAAAGACCTGAAGGACACACTCACCCTCCTTGTGAAGGAGAAGGAGAAACTGGAGGAGGTTGGGGATAGTGTTCATTTTCTCCTTTTTATAGACCTTTTCCACCCTAAAAATGACCCCAGATCTCTCATTCCCCTGCCATTCTGGGTGCTTCCAATCCGTTTGGGAGTACCCAGATGGTTAAAGGTTTAACATGTCTCTCTAATTGGAGAAGCAAAGTAAATGAGATCTGATTTTCCATCCCATGACTCTGGAGCCCAGCGCTGTGACCCTGACTAGGGCCTGGAGCTGCAGTCTAACAGCAGCAACACGGACTACTTTGACCTTTAGAATGTACATTCAATTGGTGCCTGCAGCTAATTTAAATAAAACTAAAACTCTCATTCCCTTTGAAATCTAGAGGAGTTTCTTTTGAATGAAGATGCTCGTTAAACCGTTACAGTGAGTTAAATTGCAGGGGGGTGGGGGTCTCAAGTAGCTATTGCATGAAGTGATGGATTGTGTTGTCTGTCTGTCTGTCTGTCATTGTCTTGACAAGAACACTTGAAGACGTTCAAGTATTTCATTACATATGGACCACAACACCTTGTCCATTTCAAAACTAAAAAGTATATTTTGACCATGCAATCTGGTTGAAAATCTAATCCTGTTTGTATTCCCAGGGTCTGAACAAGGGCAGCAGCAGGAAGGAGCAGCAGGGGGACACTAAGAGCATAGAGTCCAGCACCCCTGTGTTCCTGCAGTACCCTATCCCTTACTCCCTGGATGCCCCACCCATGCTGGTCGCCCAGAGCTCCACTAAGCTGCACTTTGGAAATCCATACTCCACCTCAGACCCACAAGGTCTGTAACCACACAACACATTATCATGATCACATTCTCATCAAGAATGAAGTGTGGACGAGTTGGGTTTCATGCCTAGGTTGTAACCCTTCTTATGCCCACAATGGACCAATCTCCTCGCAGGTGAAACGGATGAAGACTTCTCGGATGAGCAGCTCCTCCGACTGCCCCCCGTGGGCCCTCCCTCCTGGGACAGCAACGTGGTGTGTATCCAGCCCGCCCGCAACCTCAGCCGGCCAGACGACCTGGAGCAACCCAAGGAACAGCGCAATAACAACAATGTGAGTCCTGACAGGACACACATGCAGGTACAATTCCTCAACCGCCTTCTTGGGCTGCCAAGGACTGGTTTGAACTACTTGCTCCTCATTATGGAAACATTGCCAATGTTTCATTCCAACCCGTCCACTCCAGATATAAGGTCTTATTCTCAATAGTGTAAAGAAGAAGAAGAATTACTCTTTAATTGACTCTTTAAAGTAAATGAGTGGTCTAGCAGCAGCAATGCCTGGGTGGTTTTTATACTCTGCTGTTTCTTGTTTGGGTCCCAGAGCAATGGCAATGACCCGCCTGCAGCTACTGAAGCCCACAGTCCATTCATGAGCGAGGGACAAACCACCTTCTGCTTTGAACCCAGGTAACACACTGGTAACACCCCCTCACACACTGGTAACACCCCCTCACACACTGGTAACACCCCCTCACACACTGGTAACACCCCCTCACACTGGTAACACCCCCTCACACACTGGTAACACCCCCTCACACACTGGTAACACCCCCTCACACACTGGTAACACCCCCTCACACACTGGTAACACCCCCTCACACACTGCCCACTGTTCCTCACTGCAGTGTGCAGCACGGCCCCCCCAGCCTATGTATTGTAACATGTGTAAAGTGTTTGTTCAGAGGAGGGGAATGGAGGGGATGGAACCACCGACCTCACGGTTGGTGGACAACCCGCTCTGTCCACCTGCTCTGTCCACCTGCTCTGTCCACCTGCTCTACCCACTGAGCTACTGCCTGTCACATAGACATACACATAGAGACATTAGTAATCCCTGAAGGGAAAATAATACAAGTATGCAGTGAAATTGTAAAAATCTGATATAGAATATCAGTATGGGATGAGTATGATACATGATATATAATATCAGTACAGAATGTAATACACAGAACACGTATCACATGTATGAAATATATGTTTTGGTTGATTTACAGGTTGTACAGGTTGATTTAGTCGAGTTCTGTGATGGTGGATCTGACAGGCAGATGAGTTGTAAAGTGTTAATAAAGTCATCAAGTCGTAATGTTAAAAAATAAAACGATGTGTTGATATAAAATCACATCACTAATAAGTTCTACAAATAAAAAACGCTGTCCTGTACCTCTTTGTTTACAAGAATCTTTGAATTATTAGAATTATTCTTTTGATTTCTGAAAATCCATCTTGCACATTGCCACTTTAACACAAGATCATGTGTATCATGTCCACCACATGCAGCATGGACATGAAACGCTGTCCACTCTGCGAGGTCATCTTCCCTCCCAACTACGACCAGAGCAAGTTTGAGGAGCACGTGGAGAGCCACTGGAAGGTGTGCCCCATGTGCAGCGAACAGTTCCCTCTGGACTGTGAGCAGAAGATCTTTGAGAACCACGTGCTGACACACTTTGACGGCAACATGCTCAACTTTGATTAGACTGTGTGTGACAACAGATCTGCTTGGCCTTTATCCTTTCTTTGCTTCTTTACACATCAACTACTATTTATCGCATGTGCTAGTATGAAGATCTGCTCTTTAGGACCTTTGTTTTGTTCAGCTGTTATTTTTGTTACAGTTAAGAGGTGGTTTAACATAAAAAAAACAACCTGATATTGAATCTGACCTTGTCTTATAACCCAGGGCTACTATATTTGTCTATGAAATGTGCAGATCTAAATAGTTTATTTTTAATGGCGACTATGCTCCTTAATTTGAGTATGGCTTAATTAAGTTAAGTTAATTACTTAGTTAAGTTAAGACTGTTGTACACAACTTAACAAAAAAAAAAAAAAGTTCTTTGATCTCCTGCAGGTCTATTTCTTCACTAGATATTACAAATCAGGGAAAGAGACGACATGTTTACCAAACATACATTTTATTCCATCTAACCAAACTCAAATGTCCTCTTTAAAAAGCAACTGTTGTGCACAATATGCGGTAGAAGGAATTGCTTTTGTGATTACATGAACAACTCATTTCATATGGTGAAATCCTATATTTAGGTAAGTATATAGAAACCAATGATGTTGTGAAAGCCTTGATTCGTGTGTGGACTCTTGTCTAATGTCGGTATTGGTCAGCTTCTAATGTGTATTTTTATTTTCCTCATCAGTCAGTAACGTGTCGTGTATGGATAATTAACCCTCGCATCATCGGCTATTTGGTGCATGCCAGGCTTCTGTTATTTCTTTCTGTTCTTTTCTGATTTCCAACGATAACTTATTTGTCTTTTCAGATGTTTGATTTGTTTTAGCAAGCTCCATGTAGTGCATATTAACCAATAAACTATGTTCAAAAGTCCTTCATCTGTTAGCTTTCAATACCATGCTTGTCATGTGGATTTTGTTTTTAAATTCAGACTTGATAAAAGTTTACATGAAGCAGCTTTATTATGAAGAATACAGTACATCCAACACAACCTATTGCATTGTCATTACCAAATACACATAATGTATATATTTGTTTTTCCCCCAAAATATATGAAAATATAATTTAATGCACTTAACGACAATACATTCACTGTACATAATATTTTAGTTCCATGGATACTGGCAGTACAATACTGTCACAATTCTCCACCATACAAAAGGTATTTTAACATCAATGACCATGCAGTGACAATGCTATTGAATAAATCATCAACTCCATTATTTTCCACATGGCCATTGTTGGCTCTTTCGATTGTGTAGCATCTCTTGGGCAAATTTCTGCTCCAGATGAAATCACATAATTATTGCACTAAACTCAAACAGGCAAGGGGAACAGGTATGTCTCAACTGGGAAAATGCTTGAACTTAATGGTAATGATGGTTACATAGTTGTACAAAACCCCGTTAGTCAAAGACAGAGCACATAATCTAGGTCCTGCTTGACTTTTCAGTTAAAAATCTGTGTACGCAAAGAGCAGGGTTGAAATAGGTTGAGGTTGGAGATGTGGTGTGGAAACACTGTGAACAGTCTAGAGGAGCTGTTCTTAATGACATTGTTTCTATGGGCCGGTTCATTCCAAATACAGGAGTCGTGGAGCCGCCTTCGCACTGTACTGCTGGTCAATGCACATTTCTCCTAAGGGGGATTAATAAAGAAATATCTTATCTTATCTTATGCGTTGGCAATTGTTATAAAAAGTGCTTAAAAAAATTATTACATATCAATAATGTATACTGCATATTTCTGGGAAAATAGCTTGAAAGAGTGTAAAAAGCAGAACCACAAAAACCTAACAAAATTGTGGTACCAAAATGCTTCAATTGTCTCCTGAGGTAATCTTTTGGTACTAAAAACAATGTTTCCTACACAACCAAGTACAAAATAACTCAAATAAAGTATTTGTACTGTTGAATGTCTAGCATTTGAGGTTAAACTGCAAATTCAGATGATTGATTTTTGTTTCTGTTTGGTGCTTCTCCAGAGACTTAGAATGGTAATCATTAATCCCAGTGTGTCTTAAAGGAGCACTCCCCTCTAGCTGGCCATGCTAACTGAACAGCAGGCCATCTCCACACCAATACCTCCTCCTCTTGATACACTGTTCATATCTATGTTCTGTGGTCCTCAATCATTTATGTAGAAGAATAACAATAAATATGAGTAAATGTGCAAAAATACAAAATTGAACTACGACATGAGCTTCCAGCAGTAAAACAAGAGCCTATTAATGTGGATAAATAACTTTTTTGGAGGATACAGATTTATAAAATGTGATTGGAAATATGATGGTGTTTTTGACACCCAGAAGGGTTTTAGAACATGTAATTAACCACTGCCATAAAGAATGAAAGTAGGCAAATAAAAAAGAGATAGAAAGAGAGAGAGGGAGAGAGAGAGAGGCTACCGGTCACACTTGCCATTTCAATTACTTTTCAGATTGGATCTGCCATTCCCACGGATGTTGCATCTAGACGACATTCAAATGCTAACTATGTGACCAGATCAGACCCGACATGTGATCAGATCTCTTGTTTCCACATAAACATGAACGAAAAGAGAGTTAAAAAAAATAGTAATAAAAATAGTAGGCTATAAAATGTGAATTAATTCTTGAATATAAGAATAACATGACATTCTTGTTTTGCATGTATTTATTTTGACAGGCATGTGTGGCTATTCAGGGCATGGGGCAGGTTAGTTATCTGTTGTTATCAGATATGAAGTGTGCACCAAGCCCCGCTGTATGGGATCACAATGCACCTACATCCAGTCTGGGAGGGTCTACACAGTTAGACCTGATGCATCCTGGCCTCACTTCAGTCTCCCTTAAAAGGCAAGTGTAACCGAGGCCCTTGAGAGAGAGAGAGTGAGTGCAAGAGAGAGAGAGAATTGGTGGTGATGTAGAAAAACCTGTGGTGGCTGGTGATTGGCTGTGTTTGTGTGGCTGGGGAATGGAAACGGCAGGTGGTTACTGGTGGGATCAATGGTCTCCGGCTACATTTTGCGGACGCCATCAGCGGAGACGGGTGGGTGGGAGTGGATGCCGTGGTGCCGCAGGCCCTGAGACGTCTTGTAACTCTTCCCACAGCGGCACTTGAAAGGCTTGCGCACCCTGATCTGGGTTCTGTGGCCGTTCTTTGCGTGGTACTTGATACCATTTACATTCTGCAAGAAGAAGGTAAACATGATGCATGCATGAACTCCTTCACCTGTAACTATGCTAAGTTTATCCATGTTAAACGTACAAGCACACACTAAATGTTTGTTTACAGAAGTAACTTCAAATGAGAGTACAATCCTAATATACTCACATGGTTGGCTAAGAATAAGTATCTGTCTGCGGTGTCCGATATTTTAGATGACATAGACCTTGTAACTATAACAGATAATTAGCCGATAGTGGGCAGGGGAGTGTAGTGGTGAGGGTGTTTGACTACCAGCACAAAGGTTCAGCCTAAATGTTTGCAGTCAACTGTAGGAATCCTAACTGTAGGAATCCCCGAATAAGCTGCCTAACCCTCACCTGCTCATTCATGGCATGTGTCTCAAAAAACAATAGTCCCTTTGGATGAATACGTCCATACATAGTGTAGCCTAACATTACAAAAGGGTAAGCGGTAATCTTGCTCCTCATTGTCTGTGTAGTACAAGCGCTGACCACTGTGAGTCTTTGCCCATAACCATGTCATTCACATCAGAGATGCAATTTTCTCAAGCTGCACATAATTTATTCCAACCACACACTCCCAGATGTGAATGGAAAATGCAGTAAAAACTCTAAATCATTGAAGTGTACTCATGTATGCCGTTGTGTTGACATGGTGTAATGCTCAAACAGCACCCTGTTTTCCACTCGGAACAGCATGGTGTCTATTTTTGTCTCAACTTGGCAGTGAGGTGGTGAAATCTGCCAAAGGGGCTTTGGAAGGGACCGGAGGTATGGATGCTTGAACAGGCGAGACTTTGTATAAAAGGTTGTTTCCACAGAGAGAGACAGTGAGCACTCTACCTTGTATCTCTTCTTGCAGCCGGGCACGGGGCAGGCAAAGGGCTTCTCCTCCCCTCCGTTCATGCACATGGAGCT